>JACEEZ010002070.1:154059-159059 GCA_016584305.1 Chionoecetes opilio | reverse complement strand
TTGGCAGTTTTTTGTTGTGTTGTGTTGTTTTGTTTTTTGGCTATTTTTGGCTGTTTTTTTTTATTTTTTTTTTTTGTGGCTGTTTTTTATTGTGTTGTGTTGANATAATACATTGCTGCATATCATGATCATAAAAAAATTACACTAAGACTACACTAATATTAAGATAATTGAAGGAAAGTAAAACAGTGTATAAACATTTTTTTTGGCTTATTTTGCTTCAACTCGCTGTAACTCCATAAGTTTTGGTCGCATTCAATTTTCAAGAACTGTTTCAAAATCCTTATACTTTTCCGCTACCTGTGGTATGTAGCACGTACCAATAAGGAAAAGAGTAGGTGGTCAAATTGGCTAAGAAAGTTAAACTGTTTCAAACTGGTGCCGTGACGGGTGGAGCCTCTGATAGCTCTCCCGAGAAAAAGTCTCTCCTGTATAGGAGCAATGCTCACCCGTCACTGTGCCAGTTTGCAGTAGTAGTTTAACTTTCTTAGCCATTTTGACCACCTACTCTTTTCCTTATTGGTACGAGCTACATACCACAGGAAGCGGAAAAGTATAAGGATTTTGAAACAGTCCTTGAAAATTGAATGCGACCAAAACTTATGGAGTTACAGCGAGTTGAAGCAGACTAAGCTAGAAAAAATGTTTATACACTCTTTTACTTTCCTTCAATTATCTTAATATTAGTGTAATTTTTTTATGCTCATGATATGCAGCAATGTATTATGAACACGATGGTAGGCTCAGCTTTCATAAATATCATCTGGTAGTTTGGTAATATCGGGTAGGAGTACAACATTTCAATGCACTGAAAACCTAAAAGTCCGCCTACTCTTGTGATAGTCAGTCATGACTTTATTTTTTACCCTATTGAGTTATGAATGGCGTGTTGTTGTTGAACAATCACTGCCTGATTCACTGATGCAAACAAAATAGGCCTATCTTGTGTAAGAGGTGAGTAAAGCCAAGAAATATGAATATATTTCTGAGGCACGGCAAGGGTTTTGGGTTGAGGCGAGGCAAGTACCACCACCATCGCCACCCAGCCCGAGTGTATCAGCTAATCAGCGACGTCCTTACAAACTCGTCTAGGCAGCGAGCAGCTCCCAAGAATCCAGCTTAAGTGAATAGACTATAGCCGCAAAGCCGCCCTCCGGGCGGACTTTTTTGGCTAGCTCCTGCGGAGGGCTATTGGTGGGCCTTCGGCCCACCACCTGTGAGGCCCACCAAACACAGACTCTCCAGATAGCCCCTTCTAACTTTCCTGAAATCATGGATGTAGAAATGTATGTATTAACGCCAACCCATTCACATCATCCCCAACCCATTCACTCACCCATTACCCATCAACCCCCACCCATTCACTCACCCATTACCCATCACCCCCCACCCATTCACTCACCCATTACCCATCACCCCCCACCCATTCACTCACCCATTACCCATCACCACACACCCATTCACTCACCCATTACCCATCACCCCCCACCTATTCCCTCACCCATCACCCCACACCCATTACCCATCACCCCCACCATCACCCTAGATAGATAGATAGATAGATATTTTATTGACCACAACAATATGCACATAAACTTAGTAAAAATACATTGAATTTTTGGGTCCAACCTAATTCTTAAGCACAATATTCTTAATTTACTAAAAGAAAAGTCAAAGTTACTAATGACAAATCTGGTGAACACTAAAAAAAACATCCCCAAATATATCTCAGCACCATAACATAAAAAAAGGAAGTAACAGATAAAAAAAAAAGATAAAAAAAAAAAAAAAACAATACAAGAAGACCAACACAATATTCATGATATTACATTACTAATAGATTTAATTAGATTATAATAATACAAATTAAGGCTTATTAATGAGCATCGATACTATAACAGAAAATAGTCATTAATTTTGAGAATATACACTCAATATTAAGCTAATTATTCTACATAGAGTTGCATTATCAAACGTGCCATTGAATAAAGCTTGGAGTGTATTAAATCTATATGTGTCGCGAATGTGTTGTGAGGAGGGACACCGTTGTACGCCATGAGCCTCTGTCTGCACCTGTCCACAAGGACACCACCGCTCCTCCAGGGGCAAGCGGCCGCGGCCCCACCTGTTCCACCTGCCCACCTCCACAGCTAACCAGTGTGCTGACAGGCGAAAACGGCTAAAAGCAATTCATTCCTACATCAAGGTTTCCTCAATTCTCGCAACCCACTTTTTTTTCACAATTCTCGCTAATAGGCTGCTAAAAAGAAAAAAGAAAACAAAGTGATCGGATCATCCCCAAAATGGCCTTTAAACCTTCCCCTGGTCAACCTGGTTCCAAAACTGTGCCATATGATGGGATTGCGCCATGGGGGGCGGAACCTACAGCACACACACACACACACAGACATACACACTTTCGCTTATATTATTATAGATTTTGTCGCAGCAACAGAAAGATTTCGGCATTCTATATTCTTCGTTTTTCCAAGGCATTGCTTATTGTATTTTGACAAGCGTTTGCCAGACGCAGCAGTAGCCTACTGTCTTAGAAAACAGTGTGAACATCGCCCCAATAAAACATGCTGCAATATACATGCAAAAAATATATTAAGCTTTGATACTCGAGGCGAGTAATTTGCATTAAATTGCTATTATAGAACGTTCCATCGTAATGCATGTCATCCATACAATTAGTAGAACAACAGAAGAACTATATTTTTTGGTATTCAGATGCGGTGCATCAATATTTATCGCGAAATTGATTTATGAAAATATTAGTCGCGGAGCCAAAACAGAGTAGACCAACCTTTGAGTTAAAACTGCCAGCGACCACTGGCATTTCTCCAGTTTCAGATCATTGGAATTCTAATCTTCTACATTCCCTCTCCCTACTCCTTCTACCCTTTTCCCCCTGCCTACCCCCTGCCCCTCCCTTACCCCCTGCTCTTCTCTTACCCCCCACTGCCCCCCTGCTTTCCCTCCCCCCTCCCCTGCTAGCTACATATTGAGTGTCCTCATTTCAGGAATGGAACGCGTCCTCGCCTTTCCTAACCTCTCAAAAAGATTACGACACGAAAACATCCATTACTCTAAACATTTGGTTCTCTACATCGCCATATTCTTTTTTTCTATGAAGATTTTTTATATGTTAGATTTTCTGTTACATAAACTTGTAAACTTTTTTTTTCTCACAATTTTCTACTGTAACTTCAATTTCATAGATTGTATGAATTGCCTACTGTATGTGTGCGTGTGTGTGTGTGTGTGTGTGTGTGTGTGTGTGTGTGTGTGTGTGTGTGTGTGTCTGTGTCTCTGTGTGTGTGTCTGTGTCTGTGTGTGTCTGTGTCTGTGTCTGTGTGTGTGTGTGTCTGTGTCTGTGTCTGTGTCTCTGTGTGTGCGTCTGTGTGTGTGTGTGTGTGTGTGTGTGTGTGTGTGTGTGTGTTGTGTGTCTGTGTGTGTGTGTGTGTGTGTGTGTGTGTGTGTGTGTGTGTCTGTGTGTCTGTGTGTCTGTGTCTGTGTGTGTGTGTGTGTGTGTGTGTGTGTGCGGGTGTGTGTGTGTGTGTGTGTGTGTGTGTGTGTGTGTGTGTGTGTGTGTGTGTGTGTGTGTGTTTTATGCGCCGTTTTCAATTATCAAAAGCATACAATTTATGTCGATTCAAATGTATATTCTTCATTATTCTATTTTCACATTGGAGCCTATAACAACTGTAGACTTATTTCTATCTTCCTTCCTTCTTTCTTTCTATCCTTCCTTCCTTCCTTCCTTCCTTCCTTCCTTCCTTCCTTCCTTCCTTCCTTCCTTCCTTCCTTCCTTCCTTCCTTCCTTCCTTCCTTCCTTTATCTTCCTTTTATCTTCCTTCCTTCCTCTTTTCCCTTCCTTACGCTTCAAATAATTCCCAGGTCAGCGTAATGAGGCGGCGGGAGGTCATCAGAGGTCACGGGTGGGGCGCTGTGACCCGGGCTGTGGTGGTGGTGTGGGCGTGGGCGTGTGGGGGGGCGTGGGGCGGGTCTCACAGCGCCATCACGGGGCCGGAGTACGCTGGCACCGTCACCTCTGGCATGGACTCCTCCTTCCTGGTGGCCAGACACACCCTGCTTAGCCGTACGTGACCTTGAGCCTCCGCGGGGGGTGCCAGCTGGATTTTCGTTTCATTATTATTATTTTTTTAAGTCTGTTCTTGGATTTTTTTTTTTTTTTTTGTCTACAGGATTTTTTTTTTTTTTTTTGCATGTCCGGGTTTAATTCCCTCTTTTTTTTTGCTGATTATTTCGGGCGATTTTGTTGCTGGGATTTGAGGGTTTTTCGTCTATGCTTGAACTTTTTTTGTGTGGGTGTTCTGGGTTTTTCTCTTTGTTTTAGGATTGTGTTGTTAGGTCGGTTTCTTTTTCTTTCTTTCTTCTATGCTTCTAGTTCCATTTCTTTCTTTTTCTTCTATGCTTCTAGTTCCATTTCTTTCTTTTTCTTCTATGCTTCTAGTTCCATTTCTTTCTTTTTCTTCTTTGCTTCTAGTTCAATTTCTTTCTTTTTCTTCTTTGCTTCTAGTTCCATTTCTTTCTTTTTCTTCTATGCTTCTAGTTCCATTTCTTTCTTTTTCTTCTTTGCTTCTAGTTCCATTTCTTTCTTTTTCTTCTATGCTTCTAGTTCCATTTCTTTCTTTTTCTTCTATGCTTCTAGTTCCATTTCTTTCTTTTTCTTCTTTGCTTCTAGTTCCATTTCTTTCTTTTCCTTCTATGCTTCTAGTTCCATTTCTTTCTTTTTCTTCTATGCTTCTAGTTCCATTTCTTTCTTTTTCTTCTATGCTTCTAGTTCCATTTCTTTCTTTTTCTTCTTTGCTTCTAGTTCAATTTCTTTCTTTTTCTTCTATGCTTCTAGTTCCATTTCTTTCTTTCTTCTATGCTTCTAGTTCCATTTCTTTCTTTTTCTTCTTTGCTTCTAGTTCAATTTCTTTCTTTTTCTTCTATGCTTCTAGTTCCATTTCTTTCTTTTTCTTCTTTGC
>JACEEZ010002070.1:121559-151559 GCA_016584305.1 Chionoecetes opilio | reverse complement strand
AACTAAACTAACCTCACCTAAACTAACCTCACGTAACCTAACTTAAACTGACCAAAACTAACCTAACCTAAACTAACCTAACCTCACCTAACCTAACCTCTCACCACCGCGACACACACAGACCAGCCGCACAGCAATCACGCGCTGTTGGAGTGTGTGTGGGCGTGTGTGGCGGCCTCGGGGTGTGTGTCCTTCCTACTGCGCCCCTCCGCCCACATGTGTTACCTGTCCCGATATAACAGGTGTGCTGATAAGACCCGGCTGCTCCTTAGCGAACCAGGTGAGGGCAGGGTAGACTCGAATGCCTTGTGTGTTGTGTTGTTGTTTTGTTTATGTGGCTGTTTTTGGCGGTTTGTGGCTGTGTTATGGCGGTTTTTTTGCGGTGTTGGGCTGTTTTGGCGGTTTTTGCCTGTTTTGTGGCTGTTTTTTACTGTTTTTTGTTTAGGTTTTTGGTTTTGCGGCTTTTTTTGTTGTTTTGGTTTTTAGGCTGTTTTTTGTTGTTTTTGTTTTGTGGCTTTTGTTGTTGTTTTGGTTGTTTGGCTTTTTTTGGTGTGGTGTGTAGAGTTGTTGTTTTTTGGCAGTTTTTTGTTGTGTTGTGTTGAGGTTTTAGTTTTTTTGGGGCTATTTTTGGCTGTTTTTGTTCTTTTTTTGGTTTTGTGGCTGTTTTTTATTGTGTTGTGTTGAAATTTTTGGTTTTGTGGCTGTTTTGTTGTTTGGTGGTGGTGGTTGAGTTTTGGCTTTTAGATATATATGTGATGGATTTATTTTCAAGTTTGCAAGACCTGTTACGAGTCGTGTTGTTATCGTTGTTTTTGGCATGGTGATAATGGTGGTGGTGCTCTCGTTGTTATTGTGGTTGTTATGGAATGTTTTGGTGTGAAGTGTGAGATGTCGTGTTTGCTTTGCTTTGTGCTTCATCATTTCGTGTCAAGGGTTTTGTTTGTCGTGTTTGTCGTGTGTTGTGGTGTGTAAAGTCACGGTTTTCCGGTGTTTGCTTACCTGTCGTGCACTGCCTGGTGATGCAAACTGGTGACTGGTGGTGTGAAGGGCTGGTGAACATACTTACAGGGCACGTGTTTGCTGCTTGATTCTGCACAGGTATGAAACACGTGTATTGTCGCTCCTTCCACGCTGCCACCTCACTCTACCCCTTCCGTTCCCTGCTTCAGGATCCACCACTTTCGAAGTCAGGACCCAAGACGCCCTTACTTCCAACACCACCTGTCTAGCCGCCTGCCGCGCCTCCTCCGGCTGCGGTAAATGTGGACGTCCTAACTGCAAAGGCGATTTATGTGACCAGTGCTCCGATTCCTGCTGGAGTATCGATCCCCTCATGACAGGCGTGACACAGCTCTTTGCCAGTCCTACAGAGCCTCGGAATGTAGTGTGTCATACGGTGTGGCAGCGAGTGTGGAGGGACAGAGCTGTGTACATATTCCCAGAGCATGTTTCCGCCACCTACCGCATGCTCGTTATCCTGACGTACGCGGATAGGGCGCGAGAGGCGGAGTTTTCTGATGTGACGTATGACGGGAGGCAACTGACGGTGGGGAGATTTGTGTCTGGTGAGGCGGGGAATGGCTGGGACGCACCCTTTGTGAGTCGTACGCTTGTTCACTCCAGCAAATCCAACCTTTACCAGTTTTATTATCCATCTGGGGAGCTGTCTGCTGGTGGTGTGGAGTCCTACGAAGATCAGATGGCTCGCAACGCCTCCACCATCGCCCGGGGCTACCACTGGGCTCACGAGGACGCTGCTGTCGCCAACATCCGGATCCGTCACATCACGCTCTGGATCACGCCGTAACACCTTGATCTTGATATTACATGTGGCCTATTCTTCATAAGCCAGGCCTTTGAACCGGCTGCTCCTGTAGAGAAAAAACACAAACAAAAGGAAAAAAAATATACGTACATACAAGCATGCAGTCCTGGTGTCTATTTCTCATACACCACATTCTTTCCAAAAACTCTTTCACTGCCCCAATCATCCGTCTCCTTGTCTCACCACACATTCCAGCAGCAATAACATCCATTCTCTTCCTGTCCTTTCACCTACTGTCACCTTTCACCTCCGATCCGATGGTGTTTGGGGTGTAATGCCTATCAACGGCACCTCTGCCTTGGTTTGCTGCGACTTCTTTTACTCTTGCTACTTTTATTGACTGTGCATTGACTTCTGTTCAACAAAAAGCAGGTCAAACAAGAGGAAACAAAGAGGAGATTGTTATCGATGTAGAAAAAACCCCCACTATAAAGCAGCAGCAACAGTAACACAAGCAGCAGTAACAGTAACACAAGCAGCAGTAACAGTAACACAAGCAGCAGTAACAGTAACACAAGCAGCAGTAACAGTAACACAAGCAGCAGTAACAGTAACACAAGCAGCAGTAACAGTAACACAAGCAGCAGTAACAGTAACACAAGCAGCAGCAACAGTAACACAAGCAGCAGTAACAGTAACACAAGCAGCAGTAACAGTAACACAAGCAGCAGCAACAGTAACACAAGCAGCAGTAACAGTAACACAAGCAGCAGTAACAGTAACACAAGCAGCAGCAACAGTAACACAAGCAGCAGTAACAGTAACACAAGCAGCAGCAACAGTAACACAAGCAGCAGTAACAGTAACACAAGCACAGTAACAGTAAAAACAACAGCAGTAACAGTAACACAAGCAGCAGCAACAGTAACACAAGCAGCAGCAACAGTAACAAAGTAGCATAATAGTAACACAAGCAGCAGTAACGTAACACAAGCAGCAACAACAGTAACACAAGCAGCAGCAACAGTAACACAAACAGCAGCAACAGTAAAACAAGCAGCGCAACAGTAACCCCAAACGCAGCAACAGTAACCCAAACAGCAGTAACAGTAACACAAGCAGCAGCAACAGTACCCAAGCGCAGCAACAGTAAAAACAAGCAGCAGTAACAGTAACACAAGCACACAACAGTAACACAAGCAGCAGTAACAGTAACACAAGCGCAGTAACAGTAACACAAGCAGCAGTAACAACTAACACAAGCAGCAGTAACAGTAACACAAGCGCAGCAACAGTAACACAAGCAGCAGTAACCCAGTAACACAAGCAGCAGCAACAGTAACACAAGCAGCAGTAACAGTAACACAAGCAGCAGCAACAGTAACACAAGCAGCAGTAACAGTAACACAAGCAGCAGTAACAGTAACACAAGCAGCAGTAACAGTAACACAAGCAGCAGTAACAGTAACACAAGTAGCAGTAACAGTAACACAAGCAGCAGCAACAGTAACACAAGCAGCAGCAACAGTAACACAAGTAGCAGTAATAGTAACACAATCAGCAGTAACAGTAACACAAGCAGCAGCAACAGTAACACAAGTAGCAGTAATAGTAACACAAGCAGCAGTAACAGTAACACAAGCAGCAGCAACAGTAACACAAGTAGCAGCAACAGTAACACAAGCAGCAGTAACAGTAACACAAGCAGCAGCAACAGTAACCCAAGTAGCAGCAACAGTAACACAAGCAGCAGTAACAGTAACACAAGCAGCAGCAACAGTAACACAAGCAGCAGCAACAGTAACCCAAGTAGCAGTAACAAAATAATAGAAAATAATAGAAAGCAAAACCAATGGGGTGCCGTTACAGGAAGGCAACACCCCAGCAACACCATCTAATCTGTGGTGTTACTGCTGGATGTTGAGTTCTTTTAGCCTATTGACCTGCCTGACGGTACCTGAAGCATGTTTGGCACAGAGTAACGAATACATAATACTAATTAGTCACTCTGGTTTTCCCTGGACATTTTGAGTTCCCTCGCCTGACTTAGCAAACCTGATCATCAACTTTTTGTTTAGATAGCGAGTCTTTTATCTGCGTAGAGACATCGCCTAAGTATGGCACACTAAACAAAATCACCTCCTTCGTATTTTTTTTCAGGTTTTCGTTCAGTATTTTGTGTTTGCGTTACATAACGATGGAGAAATTGCATTGTGTTTTTCATCTGTTCTCTTTGATTTGTACAGCGATGGCTTCACCCTGACGTGATCTCATTTTCCTCTCCTTTTACTACGACTACTACTCCTAATACCACCACTACTACTGCTACTGCTACTGCTATTACTACTACCACTACTGCTACTACTACTCCTCCTAATACCACCACTACTACTGCTACTGCTACACTATTACTACTACCACCACTACCACCACTACTACTACTACTACTACTACTACTACTACCACTACTACTACTACTACTACTACTACTACTACTACTACTACTACCACTACTACCCACTACTACTACTACTACTACTACTACTACTACTACTACTACTACTACTACCACCACCACCACCACCACTACCACTACCACTACCACTACTACTTCTACTACTACTACTACTACTACCACTACTACTACTACTACTACTACTACTACTACTACCACTACCACTACTACTACTACTACTACTACTACTACTACTACTACTACTACTACTACTTTCTTCTACTATTCCTTCTCTTTGTCCTTTTGATTCCAATCCTAATCCTAATATCAATCTGTGCATTTCATTATGACCAGACTTTACATTTTTCAGGATTCCTCTTTGTCTCATTCTCCCTTTGTCTTCCTCCTCCTCCTCCTCCTCCTCCTCCTCCTCCTCCTCCTCCTCCTCCTCCTCCTCCTCCTCCTCCACAAACGATGCCATACTAATATTTGTAATCCAATTCACGGGGTCCAAATCGGCATTCGAATTGGTTCACGACTCAATGACATAAAAGTTTTAATCAGGGAAGCCGCGTCGAGTCGTGATTGTGGTGGTCGTGGCTTAAGTCGTCCTGCTTAGTGACGGTAGAAGAAAAAAAAATCATGTGGTATCATTATTATTATTATTATTATTATCACTTATTATTATTATCACTTATTATTAATGTTACTTTCCTGGTCCGTATTTGAAACATGATTTAACACGTTCAAGTACTGCGAGACATGACTTCAACACGTTCCAGTATATTGTGAAAAAAATGAAGTTGATTTCCTGATATACTTACAAAGCGAATAATAACTATAACTCTATTATTTGCGATGTATTTTATGTGTATTTATATTGAATATATTTGTTTTGTGTTTAATAAAGTTACCCACGAAAGAATATGTGTGTGGGGGTGTTCACTTTGATAGAAAACGTATATTGGGATATTTTTAAGGGTATCTCAGTTATTTGTAAACCATAAATATTTGTAAAGGGTAATGGCAGTGATGATGATAAAGAGGATTGTAAGGAAGTCAATAGCAAGTTAATACAGTAACATAACACGTAAGACAAGAATTAATTAAACAAAATAAATGGAAAAAGAGTGCTGAATGAAACGAATGAAAAAAAATGAAAAAAATATTATGTAGTACCGTAGATAACAGTGAAGTCGCCAGTTCTACGTTTCTTTGTTATTTACAGACGTGTGGTGGCGTTAATACTTACATTTATACATCCATGATTTCAGGAAAGTTAGAAGGGTTTATCTGGAAAGTCTGTGTCATTTTGTGTCTTCATCTGTGTCATATTAGGGCTATAAATGAACAAATTACAAAAATAAAACCGAATGGCGACCTCACTATACCTACTACAGTAAAGTCGCCAGCTAGTATTTTAACCCAACAGTTGAGTCGCCACTCTGGGGAATTCAGGGAAATTAGAGGTAAAGTAAAAGTCTATATATATATTAGCTGCGGAAGATGCTTGGATATATAAAAATTCTTCTGCCAACGTGAAAATAAGTTCTATTCAAGTTTGAAAGATCTGGCAAGTCTGTGTCCTGCCGCCCGAAAAGCTATTGTTTACTGTCTGTCATCGCGCGAAGAAAAACGTGAGAAGCAAAATGCGCAACAGTTATACTTGCAGATACAAAGCATAAAACAACGCTGAAACAGGGTAGATTATGCAGCCATGATATAAACTACTGTGTAACATCTTCAGTGGCACATAAAAATCAGTAGTGATGCTATAATTCGTAATATTTGGCGCCTGGCGACTTCACTGTAGGTGGCGACTTCACTGTTATCTACGGTAGCTATACTGGTCTCAAAAATTGTTCGTGAGAGAGAGAGAGAGAGAGAGAGAGAGAGAGAGAGAGAGAGGAGAGAGAGAGAGAGAGAGAGAGAGAGAGAGAGAAGAGATATGAGACAGAAGAGCAGACAGATTAGAGAAGACAGACGAGCAGACGAGAGAGAGAGACAGATATAGACAGACAGACAGACAGATATAGAAAGACAGACAGACAGACAGAAGACAGACAGACAGACAGACAGACAGACAGAGACAGACAGATATAGACAGACAGACAGACAGACAGACAGACAGACAGACAGATATAGACAGACAGACAGACAGACAGACAGACAGAGACAGACAGATATAGACAGACAGAGACAGACACAGACAGAGACAGACAGACAGACAGACAGACAGACAGACAGACAGACAGATCTAGACAGACAGACAGACAGACAGACAGACAGACAGACAGACAGACAGACAGACAGACAGACAGACAGACAGACAGACAGACAGACAGACAGACAGACAGACAGACAGATATAGACAACAGACAGACAGACAGACAGACAGATAGAGAATATAAAATCTTTTCTTCACCCCTTCACCACCTGCGCACTCAACCCTATTCCTTGAACCCATAAAGAGGATTCAGATTAAAGAAAAAAGGTTAATGAACACCTTGGCAGATCTCAAATGGCATTAGATTTCTTATACTTTGAACAGAGAACCTTAGAAGGCAAAGATTAAGAATGGTCGAAAAAGGGATATCAGGTGGGGGAATTGAAGTAGTAGTAGTAGTAGTAGTAGTAGTAGTAGTAGTAGTAGTGGTTGTAGTAGTAGTAGTAGTAGTAATAGTAGTAGTAGTTGCTGTTGTTGTAGTAGTAGTAGTAGTAGTAGTAGTAGTTGTTGTAGTTGCTGTTGTTGTAGTAGTAGTATGTGTTAGTAGTAGTATAGTATATAGTATAGAAATGGAAAGGGAAAAAAAGGATAGGATTAAAGTTTGTATTTACTTGTTGAGAGAGAGAGAGAGAAGAGGGGGAAGAAAGGAGAGAGAGAGAGAGAGAGAGAGAGAAAAAAGGAGGAAAGAAGAAGGAAGGGGGGTTTTTTTTTTTCTCTGTAAAAATTTTGTCTAAACTTTATTTTTTTCCTAAAACTCTCTCTTTTTTTTTTTTTCCCCCCTTTTTTTATCCCCCCCCCCTTTTTCCCCCCCCCTTTTTTTCGTTCTCTTCTCTCTCTCTCTCCCCTCTTCTCTCCTCTCCTTCTTCCCTCCCCTCTCCTCTCTCTCTCCTCTCTCCTCCTTTCTCTCTCTCTCATCTCTTCCTCTCTCTCTCTCTCTCTCTCTCTCTCTCTCTCTTTTCTCTCTCTCTCTCTCTCTTCCCCTCCTTTTTCCCCTCTCTCGCTCTCTCCTCTTCCCTCTCTCCCCTTTCCTCTCTCCCCTCTCTCCTCTCTCTCTCTCTCTCTTTTCTCCCCCTCTCTCTCTCTCTCCTCTCTCTCTCTCTTTTCCTCCACAAGGCATGGGAACGAATGAGAAAAAGGAGATTTCCCAAAACCACCAAAAACCTCATTTTTTTATTTCCCCCTCTTTTTTTCTTTCTTTCTTTCTTTCTCTTTCTTTATTTCATTTTCTTCAGACCATTTTATCCTTTTTTTTATTTTTCTTTAGTTACAATCCCCTGCTTTTTTTTTTTTTTTTTTGTTACCCCCCTCATTTAACCCTCTCCTCTCCTCCTCTTTCTCTCTCTCTCTCTCTCTCCCTCTCTTCCTTCCTCTCCTCTCTCTCTTCTTCTCTCTCTCTCCCTCCTCTCTCCCCTTTTCCCTTCTTTAATTCCTATCTTTTTATTTAATTTGTTTAATTTTGTTTTCAATATTTCTAACCCCTCCCCTCCTCCTCCTCCTCCTCCTCCTCTTCCTCCCCTCCCCCTCCCCCTCCTCCTCCCCTCCTCCCCTCCTCCCCCTCCCGGTACTCCATCTGTAGGTGACATTCTTCGGGGCTCGAAATTTTTCTGAAAACAAAAGGCGAGTCTATGAAGATGTGATTTGAGACCATGAAGGAGAGAGGGGAAAAGGAGGAGAAGAGAGAGAGAGAGAGAGAGAGGAGAGAGGGAGGGGGAGAGGAAAAAAACGACCTCCTCCCCCTCGGTGAGGGGAGGAGGTCCTCATATCGGTAGGTACTAAATGGGGGGTCCTCATACCTCATATGGGTGGGCTACTAAATGACGGGGGAAACTAACTACAAAATCAAAAAACTCCCAGCAGGTAAGGGGGCCGACAACAACCAACTCTATTCCCCCAATATAAGTTCTCGTTCACTCAAAGAAAAAATTTTTGTTCCCGCAAAGCCCAAATACCCATCCCCCTATTTAAAACTTGTTACTTTAAAGCCCCTAGTAACGTAACAAATTTCATGATTTTAAAGGGAAAGTTTTTTTCAAAAAAATCGAATCTGGAAATTTTGAGTCAGGGTGATACGACAAGAAATTTTTTGGGATTTGCGATCAGGGGGGATTTATTAAGTTCAGAAAAATACGAGAGCGGGGGAGGTGATTATTATTAAAATCCTGCCTTTATCCCCTTTTTATTCAAAAACGAAACTGAAAAAAAGTAATGTAATTTTCGTTCAAATAAATCTCTTCTCAAAAAATGTAATTGGCCTTTTTTATCGAAAACCTCCAGCCCCAAACAATACAAAAAGACGAAGAAAATCTAAAAGAACAAAATATTGGGGGAAAAATTTTTAAAAAAAAATTTTTTTTTAAAAGAAGGGGGGTAAAAAAAATTNCCCCGGGTCTAAACCCAAAACTTTTTTGGTCCGAAGGAGGTAGTTGTCGCTGAGGTGACGACAGATTACCTCTGCCACGATCCTCTCGAACACTTTCCCACCACAGACAGCAAGGAGATGGGCCTGTAGTTTTTGGGGTCAGATCTGGAACTCCTCTTGTGAACAGAACCACTCGAGCCTCCTTCCACGCTGAGGCCAGATGTTTTCCTGCAGGCAGGCATAAAGACTGTGGTGAGAGGGACAGACAGCTCCCGGGCGCACTGTTTTAACAAGTGCGGGCTGACGTCATCAGGGCCAGTGGCTTTTTTGGTGTCGAGCCCTCGCAGGATGTGCTCGACCTGCGCCTGCGTCACCTCCACCTTGTGGACTGTCTCTTCACACTGCTGCTCCAGACGAGGCGGTGGCTGCTGGGGGGCCTCCACCTTCATCTTTGCAGAGAAGAGATTAGCCAGCAGCTGAGCCTTCTTCTTGCTGCTGACAGCTGCTGTTCCGTCCTGCTTGGTGAGGGAAGGAATTGAATTTTGGCGGCTGATTCCCTGTTTTTCCTTAACCAGGACCACCAAGTCTTGTTTCCCACGCCTGGGCCTCGTAGTTTGGCGCGCAAGTCCTCCTCCCCATCTTTTTTATGGCCCATTTGCTGGACACCACCATCCTCCTGCAGGCCGCCCGTGCAGGTCCTTGTTGCGCCGAGTCGGGTTCCGCTTGAAGCGGAGCCACGCTGAGTACTTGGCCTCGGTAGCAACACGGCAACGTAGCCCAAACCATGGCTGATCCGTGGCTTGGTGGTGTAATCGCGGTGTGGCCACTGGCGTCCTCTGAAGGGCCATGAGGCGGGAAGTAAGGGCTCGCGACATATTATCCGCCCCATCCCTGCAAACATCTCTCTCTCTCTCTCTCTCTCTCTCTCTCTCTCTCTCTCTCTCTCTCCTCCTCATCTCTCTCTCTCTCTCTCTCTCTCTTCTCTCTCTCTCTCTCTCTCCTCTCTCTCCCTCTCTCTCTCTCTCTTCTCTCTCTCTCTCTCTCTCTCTCTCTCTCTCTCTCTCTCTCTCTCTCTCTCTCTCTCTCTCTCTCTCTCTCTCTCACTCTCTCTTCCTCTCTCTCTCTCTCTCTCTCTCTCTCTCTCTTAAAAATAATTGATCAGTCAAATCAACACAAATTTCCTTGGTTTTTTATTTCCCATTTTTTTATCCATTCTCTCCACCTTCCTCTCTTCCTCTTTTCTATTTCTTCTCCTCTCTTTTCTCCTCTCCTCCTTCTTCCTTTCCTCTTCCTCCTCCGTCTTTTCTTTCCTCGTTCTCTTCCTCAATATTTTTTGTGACAGGTCTTTCTCCTCCTCTCCCTCTTCGTCCTCTTCCTCCTCCTCCTCCTCTTCCTCTTCCTCCTTTCTTACTTGATATGTTCGTGTGCTTTCCTCTTTTTTTTCTTCTTTTATGATCATTGGAAAGTTTGGAGGCGATGGAAATTGTGGGAGCTTTACCAAGAGTTACTCAATTGAAGTCTATTGGCCTTAATTTCTTTTTAGCTTTTTGTTCCACTCAGTTTGTTTTTGCGCGAACTTAACGAAACTATTTTTTTTATGGTCTGAGTTTCCTTCTTCTTTTTCTTCTTCGTGTTTTGCTACGTCTTCTTCTTCTTCTTAGTTCTTCTCCTTGTCTTCTGCTACCACTTCTTCCTTTTCTTCTTCCTCTTCTTCCTCTTCTTATTATTATTATTATTCTCCCTCGTTCTTCTTTTTCTTCTTTTGCTACTTCTTCTTTTTCTACTTCTACTTCTTCTGTTTCCTTCTTCTCCCTCGTTCTTCTTCTTCTTCTTCTTCTTCTTCTTCTTCTTCTTCTTCTTCTTCTTCTTCTTCTTCTTCTTCTTCTTCTTCTGCTACTGGTTTTTTCTTCTGCTTCTTCGTCTTTGTCTTCTGCTAGTTCATATTCTTCTTCGTCTTCATCTTCTTTGCCTTCTTCTTCTACTCCTCCTCCTCCTCCTCCTCCTCCTCCTCCTCCTCCTCCTCCTCCAGTAAAAAGGCAAATATGATGTTGGGCTTTATTAAACGCAACTTTGAACATAAAACTCCGAAAGTAATGACACAATTATACACGTCCTTGGTTAGGCCGCACTTGGAATATGCCGTTCAATTCTGGTCGCCCTGTTTCGTAAAAGATCAAGCCAAATTGGAATCAGTGCAAAGAAGAGAAACCAAACAAATTCCATCTCTGCGAAATTCATCTTATGAAGAGAGACTGCGGAAACTTAATATGTTTTCCTTAAAGGATCGAAGAATCCGTGGGGACTTGATAGAAACCTTTAAGATCCTAAAAGGATTTGATATCATTAATCAAGAGAACCTATTCGAGCTTTCAACTCAAGTGACAACAAGAAATAATTATTTAAAACTAAACGGTCAACGTTGCATCACCGATCTCCGTAAAAATTATTTCAATGTTAGAGTCGTTGATCGATGGAACAAGTTACCAGCAAATGTTGTCGGAGCCAGCACAATAACTACATTTAAAAACAACTTGAAGCGCACTGTAAAGTAAATGGGTATTGATAGTGCGATTTCGTATCTAGTCCCCCGTATCGATTAAGTTGTAGTTAGTATATTTCATACCCTATCTTTCTGCACTACGAAACTTCCATGTTCCTATCTTTTAGGGACATGGTATCATTTTCCAACTGTTTTCTTACATGTAGTTGATAGTTAGTAGTATGTAGTTTCAGCAGATACCCTCGTCAAGGACCAATAGGTCTCCTGGTGTCTGTTATTCCTATGTAATCCTCCTCCTCCTCTTCCTTCTCCCTCCCTCTCCCTTTCTACCATCTTTCCCGCCCATTCATATCTCTCACCATTTTATCTCCTTACCACACACGCGCGCGCACCTCATCTTTTCCTTGACTTTAGTGCTCCTCCAAGTCTTTTTTTATACCCCCTTTTGTTTTACTCATCTTTACTACATTCTTCCTGCCCTCCTTTACATTCTCCTAAGCCTTTTTCTTTATTTTTTTCATATACCCACCACTTTTGTCTTCTCTGCGTTCTTATCTACATTGTCTCCGCTCGCACTCTATATCTCATTCTCCTAGCCTTTCATCCTTTCTTTTTAACAATTCTTTTCTCCTTCCTCCTCTCCTCAGTCATTCTCTCTCTCCTATCTCTCTTCTACTGTCCCCTCTCTCTCTTCTCTCTCCTCTTCTCTCTCCTCCTCTTACTCTCTCTCTCTCTCTCCTCTCTCTCTCCTCTCTCTCTCTCTCTCTCTCTCTCTCTCTCTCTCTCTCTCTCTCTCTCTCCTCTCTCTCTCTCTCTCTCCTCTCTCTCTCTCTCTCTCTCTCTCTCTCCTCTCTCTCTCTCTCTCCTCTCTCTCTCTCTCTCTCTCTCTCTCATCTCTCTCTCTCTCTCTCTCTCTCTCTCTCTCTCTCTCTCTCTCTCTCTCTCTCTCTCTCTCTCTCTCTCTCTCTCTCTCTCTCTCTCTCTTTTTTTTATAAAACATAAACAGGCAGGTTTTTTTTCTTTATAGTATACTAGAACCTGACATTTGTGTTTGTGCGAGTGTGTCTGTGTTGTGTGTGTGTGTGTGTGTGTGTGTGTGTGTGTGTGTGTGTGTGTGTGTGTGTGTGTGTGTGTGTGTGTGTGTGTGTGTGTGTGTGTGTGTGTGTGTGTGTGTGTGTGTGTGTGTGTGTGTGTGTTGCGCGGTGTGTGCGTGTGTGTCTGTCTGTCTGTCTGTCACGCATCAGGTCACCGAAATCAAAATCAAGAGACTTTTATAGTGTTTATTAATCTTGACCGAAATAGCGTTATTCTGCCCCGTGTCCCTTCCCTGTAAAGCAATCAGATCCACACTGTAAAACTGTGACTAAAAGATGATATATTTCTTTGGTGAGATATATACAAAGGGAAAAGTGTAAAAATACTAATTATATACAAAGGAGGAAATGAATAAATATATACAAATGGAGAAATGTATGAAATGTATAATAAATATACAATGGGAGGAAATGTCTGAAATAGAGACAGAGGGAAGAAATTAATGAAATATAATACCTGGGGAGGAAATGTCTGAAATAGAGACAAGGGGATGGAGGAAAGTGTAAATCTGAGTCATCTCCTGAAGGGAAAAGAGAACAATTTGCACTTTTTCATTCAAGATGTTATTTTGCGTATGAATATTTTTTCCCCATAGAATAGAGGAATCCTACACAAGAGAGCTTCAGGGAGGTTGCAGGAAAAATATCGAATGAACGAATAAGTTACTAACGTACAGTAAAAAGATGGGTAACATTTTTCGATGCACTTTCGAACTTTATTATACAAAAGGATTAGATACAAGAGATACAATGCAATATATAAATAGATAGATAGATAGATAGATAGATAGATAGATAGATCGATAGATAGATAGATAGATAGGTATATAATCATATATATGTTTTTTTTTTATTAACATATATTTATAAATCTATTCATTGATTCATGAATGACTTATAGGGACGAAAGGTTGAGTCACCTATAATCATGATAATATGAATAAAAATAATTACATGAATGATAATAATGATGACAAAAATAATCGTTGTCTACACGTAACCAAAGACAGAGTGTTTTTGACGTAACTAAATTTAAACTTGTATCTGCTGTGCATCTCATTAGCCATTACCTCGCCATTATTGCCCATTATTATTGCCTATTACTACTATTATTACTATTATTATTACCTACCTACTCGCTATTATTATTACCTCGCCATTATGAAACGTTATCTTGCCTCGAGGCGCGAACCCAGGATTCAGACTCAGAAGGCTTTCCATTTCACCATCACCAGAGATCATAATGACACTCTGAAGCACTCAATGTGAATATCAGTATAGGAAAGCTTTTTTATTTTTGCATGTGTGTGTGTGTGTTGTTAATCAGGAGAAGGATGAAGAGGAGAAAGAGGAAGAGGAGGAAAATAAATAGGAGGAGGAGAAAGAGGAAGAGGAAGAGGGGAAGAGGAAGAGTAGAAGGAGGAAGAGGCAGAGGATGAGGAAGAGGAATCCATCCGCCCAACACTCATATACATCTACATATCCGTACTGTGACTTTCATGTGTATGTGTAGAGTGTGTTTTTGTGTAGCAAGAATATTTAGCCCGAAAAAATGAGAATATCCCGCATATAACTTCCACTTCAGAAATAGCAACACTTCTTCCACTCACATTTCTTTTCTGTTTACGTTTAGCAATGGAAGCGGACTGAAAGTTGAGTGTATATATGAAAAAGATAGGTAGTGAAGGTCCAGTACTAGTATACAAACAAATAGTAAAAAAAAAAAAGGAGGGTGGAAGAAACGTAGTATAAGTTTGGTTATTTAACAAACGCGGACGAAAGGAATTGCTTCAACTTGTAAATTAAAAATATAGATAAAAATTCGTGTTTCACTTCAATTAAAATCACACACACACACACACACACACACACACACACACACACACACACACACACACACACACACACACACACACACACACACACCACGCACGCACACACACACACACACACACACACGCACGCACGCACACACACCACACACACACACACACACACCACACACACACACACACACACACACACACACACACACACACACACACACACACACACACACACACAAAGATAGCAATCCCAATCCCTTTCATTCACTTCAACTAATCAAATTCTTTCGTTGGAGTCATGAAAAGTTAGATCATCTCGTTTGAAAAATTATAAACTCCACAAAATTTACGTCGTTACCATGTAAACGAAGCGATACTTTACTCCCAGGTGTGTGTGTGTGTGTGTGTGTGTGTGTGTGTGTGTGTGTGTGTGTGTGTGTCGCGTGTGTGGTGTGTGTGTTGTGTGTGTGATGTTGTGTGTGATGTGCTGTTGTGTGTATGTGTGTGTTGATGTGTATCGTATATGTCAGTGGTCGTGTAGTGTGTGATAGTAGTAGAGAGTAAGTGTCGATGTAAGTGTGAGTGGTGTGTGTTGTAGTGTGAGAGTGTGGTGTGTGTGGTGATGTGGTGGATTATCTGAATGGCTATAGTAGTTATGCAGTTACAATACAAAACGCATACAAAATACACAAGAAAAAAAAAAACACACACAGACATAAGGACAGTCAGACTAAAGGACAGAGAGGCAAGGAAGATGAGAGAGAGAGAGAGAGAGAGAGAGAGAGAGAGAGAGAGAGAGAGAGAGAGAGAGAGAGAGAGAGAGAGAGAGAGAGAGAGTTACGGCAAATATAGGTTTGCCAGTTTGCTTGTCCTCTACTGAAATGTGAAATCGTGTTGGTTGACAAGTGACATGGTGTTATTGCTGTTCCTTCCCCCCTTTACCCCCTCCTCCCCCTTCCCTCCCCTTTACCCCCTCCTCCCCCTTCTCTTCCCTTACCTTTACCCAATTCTCTTCTGACCTTGTGCTATTTTTACGAAGTGCACCCTCCCCTCTTCCCCTCCCCCCCTGCTCTTTCTTCCCCTTTCCCCTCACTCTCCCCTCTCCCTTCCCTCAACACCCTTCATCTTTTGCTTTGTGTCGTGTTTATGTTGAATCTAGTGTTGATGTATTGTTGGTTGTGTTGTTGTTGTTGTTGTTGCTGGTGTTGGTGTTGTTGCTGGTGTTGGTGTTGCTGTTTTCGGTGGTGGTGTTGGTTTTTGTTGCTGGTATTCCCCTTTTCCCTCACTTTCCCCTCTCCCT
Organism: Chionoecetes opilio; assembly: GCA_016584305.1. NCBI lineage: Eukaryota > Metazoa > Arthropoda > Malacostraca > Decapoda > Majidae > Chionoecetes > Chionoecetes opilio. Next base: position 136,033 of record JACEEZ010002070.1, on the reverse strand, counting down.
TCCCTCAACACCCTTCATCTCTTGCTTTGTGTCGTGTTTATGATGAACTAGCCGCAAAGCCGCCCTCCGGGCGGACTTTTTTGGCTAGCTCCTGCGGAGGGCTATTGGTGGGCCTTTTTTTTTTTTTACCATCTGTGTTTGGTGGGCCTTCGGCCCACCAAACACAGACTCTCCAGATAGCCCCTTCTAACTTTACTGAAATCATGGATGTAGAAATGTATGTATTAACGCCAACCCATTCACATCACCCCCAACCCATACACATCACCCCCAACCCATTCACTCACCCATTACCCATCACCCCCACCCATTCACTCACCCATTACCCATCACCCCCCACCCACTCACTCACCCATTACCCATCACCACACACCCATTCACTCACCCATTACCCATCACCCCCACCTATTCCCTCACCCATCACCCATTACCCCCACCCATTCATTCACCCATTACCCATCACCCTCCACCCATTCACTCACCCATTACCCATCAACACACACCCATTCACTCACCCATTACCCATCACCCCCCACCTATTCCCTCACCCATCACCCATCACCCCCAACCCATCACCCCCACCCATTCACTCACCCATCACCCCACACCCATTACCCATCACCCCACCCATTCGCTCACCCATTACCCATCACCCTACATCAAGGTTTCCTCAATTCTCGCAACCCACTTTTTTTCACAATTCTCGCTAATAGGCTATTAAAAAAAAAAAAAAAAAGGGATCGGATCATCTCATAAGTGTGCTTAAAACCTTCCCCTGGTCAAGCCGGTTCCAAAACTGTGCCATATGAGGGGATTCCGCCACGGGGGGCGGAACCTATACCACACACACACACACACACACACACACAACACACACACACACACACACACACACACACACGGGGCGGAACCAACCACACACACACACACACACACACACACACACACACACACACACAGACAGACAGACACACTTTCGCTTATATTATTATAGATCTAGTGTTGATGTATTGTTGGTTGTGTTGTTGTTGTTGTTGTTGCTGGTGTTGGTGTTGTTGCTGGTGTTGGTGCTGTTGTTTTCGGTGGTGGTGTTGGGTTTTTGTTAGTGGTGGTGGTGCATGGTGCTGTTGGTGTTGTTGCAGTGTTTGTTGTGGCAGTTGTTATGGTAGTAGCAGTAGTAGTGATGGTGGTGTTATTATAAATGTAGCCGTATATAGTGGTGATTTAGGAGATGGGTTTGATAGTGGTAGCAGCAGCAGTAACAAATATTACTATTATAATGATATTGCTCTTGATATACTAATAATGATGATAGTAATGATAATGATCAGATTTGAGTTATCATTATTTTTATCAGTAGCAACTATCATCATCATTATCATCATCACCAGTCATCATCATGAACCCGAGCCATAGAAAGGTTTGATACAGCAGAAAAAATAATAATGCAATATCATACACTAGAAGCATTAACCAATAGACATGAATGATACGTGAATGAAAAATGCAAATCAACGCTAATTAATGACCCATCACACCTTTGATTGCCTCTTAACATTATCAGAACCTCAGAACCTTCAGTAATTAATATCGCATGTAATTATAATGAATGTCAGATCACCATTTTTATTATCGTGTATCTGTAATTGACATATATTGGAAGAAGTATCAGTAGGTCAGACTGCCACGTGTGTGTGTGTGTGTGTGTGTGTGTGTGTGTGTGTGTGTGTGTGTGTGTGTGTGTGTGTGTGTGTGTGTGTGTGTGTGTGTGTGTGTGTGTGTGTGTGTGTGTGTGTGTGTGTGTGTGTGTGTGTGTGTGTGTGTGTGTGTGTGTGTGTGTGCAGTTGTTTCAATTTGGCCTTGTTATGTGAGATGAGAAAGAGAGACAGACAGACATCATGACAAATAGAGGGACAAAGAGAGACAAAGAGGGTATGTGAATTATGATCCAGGAGTTGTGCAAGAGAGAGAGAGAGAGAGAGAGAGAGAGAGAGAGAGAGAGAGAGAGAGAGATAGAGAGAGAACAAATATTTTTATAACCCTCACATCCAACCTCTCTCTCTCTCTCTCTCTCTCTCTCTCTCTCTCTCTCTCTCTCTCTCTCCTCTCTCTCTCTCTCTCTCTCTCTCTCTCTCTCTCTCTCTGCATCTCTCTCTCTCTCTCTCTCTCTCTCTCTCCTCTCTCTCTCCTCTCTCTCCTCTCTGCTCTCTCCTCTCTCTCTCTCTCTCTCTCTCGCTCGCTTCGCTCGCTCGGCTCGCTCGCTCCTCTCTCTCTCTCTCTCTCTCTCTCTCCTCTCTCCTCTCTCTCTCTCTCTCCTCTCTCTCTCTCTCTCTCTCTCTCCTCTCTCTCTCTCTCTCTCTCTCTCTCTCCGTCTCTCTCTCTTCTCTCTCTCTCTCTCTCTCTCTCTCTCCTTCTCTCTCTCTGCTCTCTCTTCTCTCTCTTCTCTCTCTCTCTCTCTCTCTCTCTCTCTCTCTCTCTCTCTCTCTCTCTCTCTCTCTCTCTCTTCTCCCCCCCTCACCAATAAATAAACTAATGAAAAAATCAAACATCACGTCAGAGAGTGTTTGATATTCCAACCTACACTAATAAATTAATTCAATAAATAATTAAAGAGAAATAACAAATAATAAAAACATTCAGCACAGAGTCAGTGATGTAAAACTGCATGTGATTGAAAATGAATCAATAAAACCAATTAACAACATACTCTAAGCCGAGGATTTATATTTTTCTTTTTCCATTTATGAAGTTCACATGAGAACTTGAGAGAGAGAGAGAGACAGACAGACAGACAGACAGACAGACAGACAGACAGACAGACAGACAGACAGACAGACAGACAGACAGACAGACAGACAGACAGACAGACAGACAGACAGACAGACAGACAGACAGACAGACAGACAGACAGACAGACAGACAGACAGAGATAATTAATATTTCCAACACCAGTAACTTGTCTCCCAAAAGCCTGGCAGTTCTAAACAAAATTTTCCACACCTTTCCGTCTTCTCTCGCCTTTCTTTTATTCCTTCCTTTATATTTGCATTATTTCCTTTCTCCTTTCCCTTTTTTCTCTCCTTCCCCCCTCTTTTAAAATTTAAAAACCTTATCTTCTTCCTTTTCTCTCTTTTTCTTCCTTTTCTTTCTTTCCTTTCCCCCCCTTTCTCTTTTCCTCTCTCCTCTCCCCTCCTCCTCTTTTCCTTTCCTTTTCCCCTTTATTTTTCCTCTTCCTCCCCTCCTCTTCCCCCTCCTCCCCCTCCTCCTCCTCCCTCCTCCTCCCCCCTTTTCCTCTTCCCCCTCCTCCCTTTTCCCCTCTTCCTTTTCCTCCCCCTTTCCCTTCCCTTTTCCCCTTTCCCCCTCCCCCCTTTTTCCTCCCCTCCTCCTCCTCCTCCCCCTCCTCCTCCTCCTCCTCCTCCTCCTCCCTCTATCTAAACTCCCAGCATGGATTTCGAAAAAGGGAAAATCCTGTTTAAAAAAACCTACTGTTTTTTTAATTCATTTTTTTCAAACTGGGACGCAAAAATTTCCCCTCGGATGTAATATCCCTTGATTTTCAAAAACCCTTCGATACAGTTCCCAAAAAAGCGCTTTTTGCCCAAACTAAGGGCCATGCTAGAAGGAAATTAGTTCTGGTTTGGCGTTGGTTTTTCAATCGTAAAAAAGGGGTAGAAAATAAATTGTGGGGCATCTTTGGTTAGATGCACGTGGGTGCCTCAGGGCTCGGTTTTTGGGTCCTACTCTTTTTCTGATAATTAAACGATCTGGACTGGGGACTTTTTTAAAATATAAAAATTGCAGATACCCCAAATTAGGCGGTAAAGCTATACTAAAAAAACTGCAACTCATAAAAAGTGATTCGACAAACTATAAATTTGGGTGAAAAATGGCTTTTAAAATTAAATTCCGATAAATGTAAATAATGCTTGGGAAACGAAAACCTCAAAAAAACTACAAATGCAAAAAAAATCGTTAACTAAAGTACAGCAGGAAAAGGATCTGGGTTCCATCAGTAATGATCTAAAACCCGTTCGCATTGCCTACTGCCAGTAAAAAGGAAAAATATGATTTGGGCTTTTTTAAAACGAACTTTGAAATAAAACTCCGAAAGTAATGACCAATTATACCGTCCTTGGTTAGGCCCCTTGGAAAAATCCCCGTTAAAAAAAAAATTCTGGTCGCCCGGTTTCGAAAAAGATCAACCAAATTGGAATCATGAAAAGAAGAGAAACCCAAAAAAAAAATTTCCCATCGCTGCAAAATTCTCTTATAAAGGAATGGGGAACTTAAATATTTTTTTCCTAAAGGACTGAATCCGTGGGGACTTGATAAAAACCTTTAAGATCCAAAAAGGGGTTTGATGTCTTATCAAGGGACCTTTCGAGCTTTCAACTAAAGTACAACAAGAAATAATGGTTTAAAACTAAACGGTAAACTTTGCATCCCGATCCCCGTAAAAATTTTCAATTTAGAGTCGTTGATCGGGGAACAAGTTACCAGAAAATGTTGTGGGAAAAACCAAAATAACATTAAAAAACACTTGACGCGCACGGGTAAAAAAAATGGGTATTGATAGTGCGAATTCGTATCTAGTCCCCCGAAAGATTATTTTTGGGGTTGGGGTATTGTAGTTATATTTTTTATATCCTATCATTCTGCACTATGAAATTTCCTGTTCCTACCCTTTAGGGAAGGTATCTTTTTCCCAAATGTTTTTTTTACAATAGTTGATAGTTTTGTAGTTTTATTGCAGATACCCCGCATAGACAATGGTCTCCGGGGTCTGTTACTCCTATTAACCTATTACCCCCCCTCCTTGGTGTCATTCTCTCTATCCACGATAAATATAGTTTTTGCAAAACATTCTGTCCCAAAAAACCCCTTTTGGGTTAGCTGTCTCTGTCATGGTTGTCTTCTGCCTCTCCTCTCTCTCTCTCTCTCTCTCCCCTCTCTCCTCTCCCTCTTCTTCCCCCCTTTTTCTCTCCTCCTCCTCTCTCCTCTCTCTCTCTCTCTCTACCCGCCAGGGGGGCGCGGTTTTAGAATCACGACTGGTGTTGCAGAGTCCCTGCCCTTCGGGCAGCGTTTTTGAGCCACCAAACCGCCTGGTGTGGTGGCGCTTTGTACATCAAAAACCCTTGTGTTGGGACTTGCAAAGTGTCTAGATAGACAAAGTATCTTATCTTATCTCTCCTCTCTCTCTCTCTCTCTCCCTCTTCTCTCTCTTCTTTCTTCCCCTCCTCTCTCTCTTCTCTCCTCTCTCTCCTCTTTAAATCACCCTGTACTCAGGTAATGAAAACATATTATTTGTCCAAAGGGGTATAAGGAAAGGAGAGAGAGAGGGAGAGAGAGAGAGGAAAAGGGGAGAAAAGAGAAGGAAGAGAGAGAGAGAGGAGGAGAGAGAGGAGAGAGGAAGAGCGGAGAGAGAGATAGAGAGAAGAGAAGGGGGAAGAGGAGGAGAAGAGAAAGAGGGGGGGGTTATGCTATTGGCATGCTTTCAATAGTCAATTAATTCATACTCCTAAACTAGCCGTAGACCGCAATCTACCTAGTGAACTTTCATTCCCCCTTAGCCTTTCAGTTATTCAGCTACTTGCTTGCTTGAGACCTTTTAGGATCCAGGCACAGTCAACCTCACGGAGGGGTCCCACCCTTGTGGTCCCACCCTCAATTGGATAAATTAGGTACACCATCGCAATGGCCCCAGGTTCACTCCTTGTACGAATAGCACACTGCGGTGACTCCGACACCAGAGAAACCCCCTGGTGCCGGGGAAGGTTTATCTTAGCCGTGAATGTTTGTGAGGTCTAGTTTCTAAGGGGGGACCAACACAGAGCCCGTTGCCCCAGGAGACCACGGGGGTGTAAAAACCTTTAAACTACGTCCACTATGACGTTATTAATGCCTTACTCGCCGCGAGAGGCGCCACTGCGTCATAGTTAAGAGAGTCTTTAGCTTCTGCCAATTATTGCCTTCGCCAACCTCTTTGCCAATTGTGGCCCCACGTCAACCATGATGTTAGTTGTTTAAATAAAAAATATATAAAAAAAGAGAGAAAGAGGGGGAAAAGACTGATCTTACAGATATAAAAAAAGTTTTCTACTACAAAGCATCAGATAAAAATGAAACACACACACCCACACCACACACACACACACACCACACACACAACACAACCACAAAAAAACACACCCCAGGGTACTCGTAGTGTAGGGGAACACGCTCGGTTCAAACCGGAATCCTGGTTGTCCCCGGCGGAGCGGAAACAAATGGTTGTTTCCTTAAAACCCGAGCCCCTGTCCACCCACATGATGGGTACCCGGGTGTTAGCCGGGGTTTGTACCTGCTCTCCGGGGTGGGGCTTGGGTAAAAACTAAGCACTAAGGATAAATGATCAAAATGTTATAGGAGACGGGGCCATAAGCGTTGCTCTGGCCCTGTAAAATAAAACTAGATGAATAAAACTAGATGAATACACCCACACACACACAACAACCACACACACCACAACACCCCACACACACACACACACACACACACCACACACACACACCACACATATAAACAGACAACATAATTACAAACAAGAAAGAAAAAAAATTATTTGTATCCAATATTTTTTTGTTTATCTAGCAAGTTTACATTAATTAAGTTTAAATTAAAACAATTCTTATAGATTTTTCAGCAAGAATTTTTTTATTTTTTTATACTTTCAGTTGTATTTTTTGTTTTTTTTAATTTGTTTAGTTTTTTTTTTTTATTTTTTTTTTTTTGTTTTTTTTTTTTGTTTCATAACATAAATTTTCCCTGATTTCAAAAAAAAAAAAAAAAAATTATCCTTGCAATGGTGATTTTTTTTCAGCTCACAGCAAATTACCTGATTAATACCGTTTTTATATTTCTGTTTTCCTAGTAACGTAATATTTTTTTTGACTTAAGGCAAAATCCATGATAGATTACGTTTCTATATTTATGTTTTCACAGTAACGTAAAATTTTTTTTTTGACTCATCAAATCTAATTAAAATTCTTTTTTTAATTCCTGTTTCCCTTTTAAAATATTTTTTTTTTTCAAAATTTAAAAAAATCCATTTTAAAATTTCTTTTCATATTCACATAATCCTAGTAACAAAAACTCCGTTCCATCACAGTTTAAATTTTGCTTTTTTTTTTGTTTAAATTATCGTTTGTTTGGGTTTTTTTTTTTTTTGCATTGATACTCCCCAGTTTTTTTGTGGGTTATCTGAGCTGTGCCTTTGAACTAATGTTTTTTCTCTTATATATACGACGTACGTTTGAGCGTGTTAACTCCATGAGGCCCAGAACGTAATTTCCATAGTAATTTTGACTACCATTGGACAATTTTTAATGAACGTAAGCAATATTTTATAGATTGACCTATTTAGTATTCTTGTCAACTAACTTATTTGGTACTAGCCGCAAAGCCGCCCTCCGGGCGGACTTTTTGGCTAGCTCCTGCGGAGGGCTATTGGTGGTGGGCCTTCGGCCCACAACCTGTGTTTGGTGGGCCTTCGGCCCACCAAACACGGACTCTCCAGATAGCCCCTTCTAACTTTTCCTGAAATCAGGGATGTAGAATGTATGTATTCCCCCCACCCATTCAACTCACCCATTACCCATCACCCCCCACCCATTCACTCACCCATTACCCATCACCCCCCCCCCTTCACTCACCCATTACCCATCACCACACACCCATTCACCACCCCATTACCCATCAACCCCCACCTATTCCCTCACCCCATCACCCATCACCCCCAACCCATCACCCCCCACCCATTCACTCCCCCTCACCCCACACCCTTTAAACCCACCCACCCCACCCATTCACTCACCCATTACCCATCACCCTACATCAAGGTTTCCTCAATTCCGCACCCAACCCCTTTTTTTTCACAATTATCGCAAATTTTTAGGCTGCTAAAAAAAAAAAAAAAAAGTGATCGGATCATCTCATAATTGGGGTTTTAAAACCTTCCCCTGGTCAACCCGGTTCCAAAAATGTGCCATATGAGGTGATTTGCGCCACGGGGGGCGGAACCTATCCCAAAGACACAACACCACACGCACACACACACACACCACACAGACAGACAGACAGACAGACACACTTTGGGCTTATATTTACCATTACCCATCACCCCCCACCTATTCCCTCACCCATCCCCCATCACCCCCAACCCATCACCCCCCACCCATTCACTCACCCATCACCCCACACCCATTACCCATCACCCCACCCTTTTTACTCACCATTACCCATAAACCCTACATCAAGGTTTCCTAAATTAGAGAGAACTGCAACTCCGAAATGCCAGTGGGCGCTGGCAGTTTTAACTCACAATTTGGTTTAAAAGTTGGTCAACTTGAAAGAAAAATATGGGCTTATTCCACTTCACTTAAAACACACAAGTTTTAATATTAAGAAAAGATTTTCTTCTATATGTATATTGTATAGAAGCCTGATTCTGTAAAACTTGTATATAACCAAATAAACCCAAAGGGGTTTTATAGTTGAGGAGGCGAGGTAAATGCTACTCTATGATATTATAACCCGTCAATAACGTATGTTTTTGAAGTTTTTCTTACCTAGGCAGTCATATGTTCCTGTTATTATTGTGTATCAATCAGATAGAAAGCCTGGAAGTGCAATGAGTCGACGCGTTTAAGTGCAATGTTTTGATTCAATCTCCCCGCCACATCTCCCCACCCACCACTCCCCGCCGCGGCGTGTCGCCTCCACAATTATAACCTACATTGTCGCAGCAACAAGGGCCCATTTCGCATTCTTTATTCTTCGTTTTTCCAAGGCATTGCTTATTGTATTTTGACAAGCGTTTGCCCGACGCAGCAGTACTGTCTTAGAAAAAAAGTGTGAACATCGCCCAAATTTTACATGCCACAATATACATGTTAAAAATATATTAAGCTTTGCTACTCGAGGGGAGTAATTTGCTTAAATTGCTATTATAGAACGTTCAATCGTATGCATGTCATGCATACACTTACTAGAACAACAGAAGAAAGTTCTTTTTTAGTATTCAGATGCGGTGCATCAATATTCATCGCGAAATTGATTTATGAAAATATTAGTCGCGGAGGGAAACACAAATAGACCAACCTTGAGTTTAAAACTGCCAGCGACCACTGGCATTTCTCGAGTTTTCAGTTTCTCTACTTTTCTCGCAACCCACTTTTTTTTTCACAATTATCGCCCAATTTGGCTTCTAAAAAAAAAAAAAAAGGGATCGGTCATCTATAATTGGGCTTAAAACCTTCCCCTGGTTCCCAAACCCGGTTCCAAAAAAATGTGCCAAATGAGGTGGGTTGCGCCACGGGGGGGCGGAAACCCATACCATACACCACCCCACACACACACAGACAGACAGACAGACCCGACAGACACACTTTGCTTTTTATTTACCATTACCCATTACCCCCCACCTTTTTCCCTCCCCCCATCACCCAAAAACCCCCAACCCACACCCCCCCCCCCTTCACCTCCCCCCTCAAACCCCCACCCCCTTACCCATCCCCCCCCACCATTCACCCCTCACCCCTTACCCCTCCCCTACATCAAGGTTTCCTTTTAATTCTCGCAACCACCTTTTTTTTTTCACAATTATCGCTAATAGGCTGCTAAAAAAAAAAAAAAAAAAAAAAAGTTATCGATATTTTCATAAGGGGCTTAAAAACCCTTCCCCCCGGGCAAAACCCCCGGGTTTCCAAAAAAGTGCCCTATTAGGGGGATTGCGCCCACGGGGGGCGGGGAACCCCATTACCACCAAAACACAAAACACCACACACAAAAACACCAAAGAAAGGGCCCCAACCCTTTTGCTTATATTATTATAGAAGATAGTTTTAAATTACTTTTTGGGAATTTTAAAAGGGGTCGACAACATTCATTTTTTTTTTAAACAAAAAAAACCTCTGGGGGTTTAGTTTTTTAATTTTTTAAACGTGAAAATTTACTCTGACATCCCCCCGCTCCATATTTGGTTTAAACCCGCATGTGGGTTTAAAAAAGATTTTAAATTTTAATTCCTTGGGTTTGCCCCAATATTTTTTTTGCTTTTATTGAACCCCTACCACAGCCAAACTATTAAACCCTTCAAAGCCCCGATCTTTCCTCTGCTATAAAAAAAAAAGGGGCGTTTCTTGTTTAGACATGAAAAATTTCGAAAGGGTTTAACCTTTTAATTTTACCAAATTTGTTAGGGAAAAAAAGGGGGTAAATAAAAAGGTTTTACCTTAAAAATATTTCTTATTTCACTTAAAATCATTTAAAATAGCCCAAAATACAATGCCATTTGGCTATTTTAAAAAAAACCCAAATTACAATGCCAAAAACGTTCTGGGGGCCCCAAGGGGTTAAAACCCCAAAGCATCATTTAGTACCGTTTTGGAAAAGTACGTACTAAAAATGACCAGTTGATTGGGTTTTTTTCATTTTTTTTTCCTCGAAACTTAATCTTTAATCATATCATCTCGTCTTCACCTCTCTATATCTTTATTTGTCCTCATTTATATTCTCTCATTTATCTATTTTTTTTTTTTCTTTACCTTTCCTTTTATATTTTAATTATCTACTTTATAAAATTTCATTTTCATTTTTTTCTTCAAATTTTTTACCTCATCTTTTATTTATATCTAAAAATTCCCCGTCGCAAAATTTTATCGCCTTTTATTATACAATCCCCCCTATCTTCTTCCCCCTTTTTTCATCTTCCTATCATGGGATTTTTTTTATATTATTTTATTTTCACACTGGTTGAAAATTCCCCCCCAAGGGATCAATCAAAAACATGCAACTTTCCCCGCTTTTTTAAATTGTTTTTGCGGAAATATTTCTCAAACCCTTTTTTTTTTCCCCCCGGGCCCCTTCCCCTCCCTCAATCCCTCCAGCAATTTTCTTTACCTCTCTTTCTTCCTCCCCCCTCTCTTTAACAATATTCTGATCTCTCTCTCTTCCTTCCTCTCCCCTTTCCCCCCCCCGTGTTCACTCCCTTCAAACCCTTTTTTTTTTTAAAATTTTTTTTTTTCTCCCCTAAATTCCCCCTTCCCTTTACAAATTTTTTAAATATCTCTTTATTTCCCCCTTTCCCTTTCCTTCCCGTCGCAAAATTTTTTATCTCTTTTTCTCCTTCCCCTTTCCCCCCTTACTTCCCCCCTAAATAAAATTTTAAACCCCTTTCCCATCCTTTTCCCCCCAAAAACCAAACCCCCGCAGCCCCTTTTCCTATACCAATCCCTCTATGCCTCTATGCTATCCCTATCCTGCCTCTATCTTTCCCTTGCAGCAGCCACAGTGTCTCAGTTACCCAGGTGCTCACAGGTTCCCCGTCACGAAAAAAGGGGCAATAAAATATCGGTAAAAAGGTGGGGGTCAAAAATTTTCCCCCCCCACCTGTGTTTTGTCTTTTTCCAGAAACTGCAAAAGGGGGGTAGCCTATTGGTGGTGTTAAAGGTGTTTCCTTATGTGTTTATTTTTGGTGGTGGTGGTGTTTTTCTTTTTTTGTTTATTTTTTGTTAAGTAGTTGTCTCCTTTCTTAGGGGGGTGGGTGGTGTTTTTTGTTGTTTTTGTTTTATTTGTTTTTTAGTAAATTGAGTCGTACTAAAAAGCTATTTAATTTGGGAAATAAATAAATAGTTTTGTAAGTGTAGATAGAGTAGTAGTAGGAAATAGTGTAGTCAAAATTTTGGGCAGTATAGTAGTAGTGGTAGTTTATAGTAAAATAGTAAAAATAGTAGGGTAGTATTTGTAGTAGTTTGGAGTAGTGTAGATTTAAATAGTAGTAGTAGTCGTAGTAATTAGTCGTAGTTTGTGGGAGTAGTAGTAGTAGTAGTAGTATAGTAAATAGTATAGTGTAGTAGGGAGTAGTAGTAGTGATATTTGTAGTAGTATAGGAGTAGTAAATGTAGGGAGTGGGAGTAAATATGAGTAGTTTGTAGTAGTAGTAGTAGTAGTAGGAGTGGGGAGGTTTGTAGTAAGTAGTAGTAGTGGGTATTTTAGTAGTAGTAAATAGTAGTTTGTAATAGTAGTAAAGTAGTAAATAGTAGGGGTAGTGGGGTAGTAAAATAGTACGTTAGTAGTGTAGTAGTATAGTAGTAGTAGTAGTGGGAGTAGTAGTGGGGAGTGTAGTAGTATTGTAGTAGTATGGAGTAGAGTAGTAAATAAATGTAGTAATTTGTAGTAGTATAGCGTAGTAAGTATTTGTAGTAATTGATTTTGTAGAAAAGTTTGAATTTGTTAAAGAAAAGAGATAGTAAATATAAATTTTATTGGTTGTTATAAAAATTTTAAATTTCCTTGCTTTCTATTCCATTTCCACTCTTTCCCCCTTTCCCTGTTCTTAATCTTTTTATTATTATTGGGAAACCCCGCACCCTTAAAAACCTTTCCAACTATCAAGGGGGGAAAAAACAAAGCAGTAGTTTTAAAAAGTAGTAGTAATAGGGGGGAGAGTAGGGGAAAACCCAAAAAATTTTACTTATAAATTTCACAACAACCCCCACCAACCCCACCACACAACCACCCACAAACCAAACACACACACACAACACACACACAACACCCCAACACACACAAACACTCACCACACAAAACCCACACACAAACCCACACCAAAACACACACACACCACAACAAAAGGGGGAAAACAACCCCAAAACACACACCCAGCACCCCAACACAAAATGCACACACAAAACCCCACACACCCCACAACAAACAAAACACACACACACACAACACAAAAAAAAAAAAAAAAAAAAAACACTTTTGGAAGGCACCCAAAAGTAAGTGTTTTCCCGGGGATGAATATTTTTTCCCGGGGATTTCCAAATTTTGGGAAAAAACATTTTAGGGTTATAGTATTAGTGATAAACCCAAAACCAATCCCTTACTTTTAAAGGGGAATTTTTGCATTTTGGGCAGCCGTCACCCAAAGGGGAAATTGGCCCTTTAAAATTTTGGGGTTTGGGGGAAAAAAGGGTTTTGCGACTCGACAGGAAATGTAAAGGGGCAACTAATTTAAATTTCCCCGGTTTTTTTTCAGTCGTCTGTTGGTTTTTCTCTTTTTTTTTCTCGTCTCTTATCTCTTTTCCTTTCTCTTCTCATCTCCCTAATCTCTCTCTTCTTTTTCTCTACCCCCTAATAATCTCTACTTTTCTTTTCTTTAAAACTTTCCTCTTTTTTCTCTCTCTCTCTCTTTCTCTCCCCTCCTCCTCTCTCCTCCCTCTCTCTCTCTCTTTTCTCTCTCCTCTCTCTCTCTCTCTTTTCTCTCTCCTCTCCTCTCATTCTCTCTCCCCCTCCTCTCTCTCTCCCCTCTTCTCTCGGTCTCTCTCCTCTCTCTCTCTCCTCTCTCTCTCCCTCTCTCTTCTCCTTTTCTCCTCCTCTCTCTCTCTCTCTCTCTCTCTCCTCTCGTCTCTCCCCTCTCTCTCCCCTCTCTCTCCTCTCTCTCCTCTCTCCATCTCTCTCTCTCTCTCTCTCTCCTTTTCTCCTCTCTCTCTCTCCTCTCTCTCTCTCTCTCTCTCTCCTCTCCTCTCTCTCTCCTCTCTCTCTCTCTCTCTCTCTCTCTTACTGTCTATTTGTGTGCGTGTGGGGTGCGTTTTGCATCCATTTTAAATTGTAGTTTATTCCTGTTTTTTTAAATAAATTCATACGTTTTTTTAGGCAAGGCTTGGAACGATTTTAAAGGAACGAAAACGAAAACCGAAACGAACGAAATTATGCTCGAACAAAAACGGAAAAGAAAACGTTATCATATTTACTGTTCCTGAGCAAAAACGCTATTTTGAAATCCCTGTAACCGGTTAAAAAGTTATTTTTTCGTTCCATGCCATATATGGTCACTAATCATTTTCACTTCCAGTAGCCAAATGATTTAAGTAATACATCTGTATTACATACATACATTAATTAGTCTACTGTATTTGTTCACTTGGCAATTGACGATGTAGTTTTGTTTCAATAGTATCATATGCACCACTTTTCATTTAATTTGTGAAGATAACATTGTTAACCTTATATAATTATGAATTTATGTCTTCGTGATATGCATCACGTTCCTTTATTTTATTACCCTTCCATCGTGCATCGTTAAACTATTATACTGCAGTTTGGTTTTAAGAATATGCTTAGATTATATCCAGTATTCGAAAAGGGAGTATATATCGTGAGTATGTGCTTAATTTTTTAACTGTGTTCATAGCCTAATGCTTGGTGCGCCAAATTTCGATGTGAGTGTCCTAAGTTCGAGTCCTTGGAGTACCACATGTAGTCATTGACTTCATTGATTAGGTTTATTTAATTAGTGGGCTGGTGATATTACGAATTAATATAGTTTTACCATATATAATATTAATAAATAATTAGTGATTCATTTCTTTACGACGACTGTGATAGCATACTCCTACACTACGCTTCCTGTATTGTATATGTAAATGTGTTGC
>JACEEZ010002070.1:86559-114059 GCA_016584305.1 Chionoecetes opilio | reverse complement strand
TGGGGCGACACGGGTGGAGTGAAGGGGCGGCGGGGGCCTGGGGAGCTTGATGGCTGCCAGGTGGGGCGTGTGGAGATTTAGTGCCTTGTGCATGACACATAAACCTGCCACATCCCTGCGCTCCTGGAGGGGTTGGAAGGAGTCAGACGCGTGGTGGAGACGTTTATCGCTAACCAGTCGCTGGGCTCTTCTCTGGACGTGGTCTAGTGTGGCCAGGTAAGAGGGCGGGCAGGAAGACCATGTTAGGGGGGAGTATTCCATTAGGGGACGTACCTAAGCCTTGTACAGAACCTCAACCCCCTTAGCATCTAGAAGGTGGGAGATGCGCCGGACACAGCTGAGTCTCCAGGCCGAGTTTTTAGCTACTCTCCTGGCATGACTGGTGAAGGTCAGTCCCGCGTTAAACTCTACCCCAAGGATGGAGATGGATCTTTGAAGAGGGAGTGATCTGCCCTCAAGCCGTATGTCCGGTGCAGGCAGGTTGGTGATGTCTTGCCTGCGGGAGATAAGCAGAGCCTGGGTTTTGTCAGGGGCCAAGCTGACCTGCCATCGACTACTCCAGGTGACGATGTTGTCCAATGCCAGGTTGATGCGGCACACCGTGTCCTGCCAGTCACGTCTGTCGCAGGGGAAGGCAAGGGTGCAGTCATCAGCGTAGGCCTGGGCCTCAGGAATGAGCTGGAGAATGTCATTGAAATAGACATTCCACAAAAGCGGCCCGAGTACGCTGCTCTGCGGGACGCTGGCGTGGATGGGTTGCTGGCTGGAAGTGTGGCCGTTGATCACCACCCGTAAGGTCCTGTCTTGGAGGTAGTCCTGTATGAGCTGCAGTAGGGCGCCGCGCACTCCCAGGCTCCTCAGCTTGGCAGCGAGACCTCGGTGCCACACCCTGTCAAAGGCTCCGGCGATGTCCAAAGCCATGACAAAGGTGTCCATTCCTCTATCCAGCGAGTGGTTCCAGGAAGCAGCCTGAAGGAGGAGCAGGTCTGCAGCTGACCTTCCCTGCCTGAAACCAAATTGCTTGGAGTTGAGGAGATGGTGGGCGTCCAAGAAGGTGTTGATATTGGCGGTGATGAGGGACTCCAGGATTTTCCCAACAGTGGTGAGAAGTCTCTCTCTCTCTCTCTCTCTCTCTCTCTCTCTCTTCTCTCTCTCTCCTCTCTCTCTCTCTCTCTCTCTCTCTCTCTCTCTCTCTCTCCTCTCTCTCTCTCTCTCTCTCTCTCTCTCTCTCCCCTCCTCTCTCTCTCTCTCTCTCTCACACACACACACACACATTAGTAACGGACAATGAACAGTTGACTGCTGCGTCAGGTCGTTCAGTGGAAAACACACAACACACACACACACACACACACACAACACACACACACACACACACACACACACACAGATAGATAGATAGATAGTTTTATTGACCACAGTATGCAGGTATAATATTGAGATTACATAATTCCTAAATACTAACTTAAACATAATAATCATTAAACATAATTCCTAAATACTAATTTAAACAATCATTAAACTATCAACTAATTATAACTGTAGTCCACAGCATATGCTCAATATATTAACAATTCCAGCCTTGGCTATCTAGTTACTTATAGGTATTCAGAACCTCATGAATAACTTTACAAATAGTTGCAGGTGAAAACTGAATGGAGAATAACTCGTTTCATCGTGGGGAATTGGTATAATCTCTAATACTTTGTGTCAGGGGGCATTGTTGTATAACGTGTTGCTCAGTCTGTATGTCACCACACCTACATAGTCTTTCCTCAAGCGCAGGCGGCCTCTGCCTCGCCTGTTCCATCTACCCGTTTCACACGCTAGTGAATGGCCACTGCTACGGAACTGTGTGAAAGATAACCTATGAATTTCATTTATTACATTTCTTTCTTTATATACCTCATGAACTTCCATTTCCGGGTTGATACTAATCTTCTAGATGAATCACTTTGTCTTATACCGTCAATTACATTTAACATTGCTTCACTTAACGGTGTTACATCCTCATTTACAAAGTTCCTAACTAATCTACTTGTACATTTTCCCTGAATTTTGAACTAAATTTATTACAAAAGCAAGTGGGTCATCATTATACTGGGATCTCTCATGCCACTCAGTCCGGAAAAATTTATGTTGTCTATATTTCACTAAGTCTTGTAAAGTGGGGTAACCTGATTCCACATAACAAACATCGTTACACGTAGATTTCCTAACCCCTAGTAGTTTTTTCAAGCACCAGTTGTAAAGCTTCACCATGGGTTTCAGGTCTGCTCCTATCCACGATTCGCATCCATAAATCAATGAAGACATCAGTGCTGCGTCAAAGACTCGTTTTTTCACCATAAAGGGGACATCATTATTTTTATTTACAAAGGAGACAAATTTTAAGACATGGGACATCTTGTTTTTAGCGTGAGCTGTGACGGCGGATGACACTGAACCATCACTCGTGAACGGCGAGCCAAGGTACACATACATCTGGCAGTGCTCCACCACTAACCCGTTCACCACCACACCTCCGAATCCCCAACACCGCCATTTATCACAAAGATTTGGTCTTTGATTGGTTGATTTTCATACCATATTCTGTACATAATTTGAAGCAAAGACATCTTTTCAGCATGTTACATCTCGTTGTTGAAAGTAAGACTGTGTCATCCATAAGTACAAGAATATGAAGCCATTGTAGAAACCCGTCTAGTTCACAACCACCTTTAATAATCTTTATTAACTCGTCTACAAACAAAATAAACAGCAAACCTGAAGTAGGTGATCCCTGTCTTACTCCCATCGTAATTAGTATTACGGTTGTTCCAAGCAAGCTCTCTGTCTGGGTATAAATGGCAACCAAAGCACCCAACATAATTGATCCACAACCTAAGCGTAGTAAAACTCTAAACAACTTATGTCTGGGAACTCTATCATATGCTTGTGAGAAATCTATAAATGTTATAAATAGTTTCAGTTTCTTCCTCCTTGCCATGTCGCACAATAATCTTAATGTAACTATATGTTCTATACAACTTCTTTTCTCCTGACTGCCCGCCTGCTCCCGGTGAGGTCTAAACCACTGCTTCAGCCGCGAGTGTAAAACCATGTCATATATCTTAAGCCGGCCACACACACACCGGCGCGGCCTGTCCGGCCGACAAAAAGTGGCGGGGCATCGTTCGCCGGACGAGACCCACACACACACCGGCCGCCTCATGAAAATATACAGTACACGTCGGACCACCGTGGTGACAACATGAATCTGCTGTCCGACAATGACTTGTTGGTGATGGCTGCATGTGCAGCATATATAATACCTATATATATAACTCATACTATATATAATACGTCATATATAATACCTATATTATCATAAATACAATTATAACTGGTACAATTAGTCATTATCTGGCCGAGCGAGGGGCGGGCCACGCCGGAAGGCATCCACACACACGCAGGCGGCAGGCCGCACCGGACGGAATTTTTAAGCGTCGACTGATTTTCATCCGGCCGCTGCGACAGGCCCCGCCGGATGAAAAACACCCCCACACACACACCGGCCGCCTCTAGCCACGCCCCTTTTCGTCGGCCGGACAGGCCGCGCCGGTGTGTGTGTGGCCGGCTTTAGCCATGCTATTCATCACACTTATTCCTCTGTAGTTCTTAGCCTCTTTCCTATCTCCCTTCTTAAAAAGTGTAACTAGTTTAGCTCTTGACCATTCTACTGGATAGGTACCTTGCATGAATATAACATTAAAAATGCTTGCCAAAACAGTTATCCATTGAGCAGACATCATCTTAAATATCCCAGGAGGGACACCGTCAGGGCCACATGCCTTGTCTGATTTCAGCTTTCTTACCTGTTGTTGTACTTCACTTGATGTAATCGGGTCATCTAAAATAGGTATGTTAACATTAGAGTTGAATTCGTAACCATTGAGCTCTGTGTTAGGTGAATAGAAATTGCTTTCATAGAAATACTTAAATTCCTCATCTGAGGGCCGACAATCAGGTTTAACGTCACTGCTATATTCACCTTTCCAGTTTATAGCTCTCCATAGCTTCAAGTCATCTTTATTTTCAAGCAATCTCTCCCACCTGTCTGAGGTAGGCTCTCCATACACTGCCTGAGGTTCCCGCCTGCTTCGATACACCCAGTCATACAAGTTGTCCGAAACATTTTTGATCACATGGTTGACATGGTTTATCTCGGCGGGTAGGTCTACTGACTGTAATTTGCTCAAAACCATTTCCTTATCTATCGCATTCCAATGCACAGGTTTCTTAACATGCTTATTCCGGCCAGATTCATTGCACATCACAGCATGGTCACCCAAATGATTAGCACGAGTACACAGGCTCTCCATATCCACGCCAGGCAAAGTCATGGTCACAGCAATGGGCGCGTGATCCGACGGTAAACACTGTCTCTGAAGCACCGAGAATGCTGTCACCCTGCTCAGCACTGAGTGACTCAAGACACAAATATCTAATTCAGAAACCCACTCGCTACCCTTTTTATAGTCCTTGCTACTCAGGAAATGCTTGGCACCAACCTTAACATTGTTCAACATCACCATTCCTGCTTCCTTACATATATTTAACAAAATATAGGCATTTTCACTTGGAGCCCGTACATCGTCTGGTAAAACTGGGTAGCAAACTTTTTCCTGATTCAGAACCTCAGTATGTCTCACAAACTCTCGGATGGAAGTACCGAACCTTGCATTCAGATCACCAATTACACAAAATTAATTACACTCACTTGTCTTAAGCTTCTCTTGTATCGAAGCAAATGAATCATGGGAATAATACTCTGAGGGCACGTGGGGGTATGTAGCAAAACCCAAACAAGCACTTTGGGACACACCGGAACTGAACCAGATTTGATCTTCTTTACTTATGTCTAAATCTGTTACATACTTAGATAAATAATCCTTCACAAGTTAAACACAGTTCCCCCGCGTTTTAGGTGAGCCTCTCACTTCACTTTTAAACAACATAACCAGGAAAAGAGACTGGTAGTGGATGTCTTAACTTCGTTTAAACTAATTATGTCGTAATTTGTAGTACACTTTGCACCTCCATTTTTTCTAACTTAGTTCTTGCACCATTTATGTTCCAGGACATAATCTTAAGAGTTTTTACACACTGTGGTCGACTTAGAAAAACTGCTGGTTCCACTCATCGATCACCACGTTGTCCCTGTACAACTTCCTTTCTCGCGTATCCAGTCGAATCACGCATCCAGAATTTTCAGGACGCTCCTTTTCCTTCTTCTCTACCTCGCGCAGTCTCCACCGCTCGGCCCTGATGCTGGGGTGTACGTCCTTCTTGATGTAAATCCTGCTGAAAATCACACCACCCTGCTTCAGTTTGTTTGTCTTCTCCAAGATTCTGTCTCTTGCTTCCTTACTGTCAACAGTCACCAAGATGGGACGCCGTTTATTGTCAACCTTCATGCCCAACCTTCTGTGTCCTTTTATTTCGTCGCCAGCTTCTACACTCGCCCAGATCTTCTGTAATTTACCTTCTTCCGCTGTTGCGGTTGCCTCCAACGCCTCGTTTTCATCCGGTACCCCAGTCACAACAATATTCTTCTCTCGATCTCTTCGGTCCAAGGTTTCCAGGTAACGTTGTTCCTTCACAATAACCTCTGCTTGTTTCTTTACCTGGTTTTGTAGCCCGTCAATCTTCTTGTTAATGTTGCTATCGGGTGAGGTAACAGCTAGTTTCAGCTCGACCACTTCCTTGAACGGGTCTTGAAACTTCCCTGTCAATTCCTTCAGTGCTACTTCGTTGGGGTCTGGTGCTGTAAGGATGCTTTCTATTAGATCTTCCTTTGTAAGCCGGGTTAGCTGGCTTCGCTGCATTCTTCTTAACTCGGTAATTGTTTTTGCCATGGCTGGTTTATCAAGTCACAAGGTACGGAGCTCAAGGAAACACGTCCGCTCACCACCAGAGCGAGACACACACACACACACATGCCTTCAACAACCCTATTGCCATCAGTTATGAAAACCCCACTTGACCCCAGAACCCAGAACCCCCCAGCCCACCCACCAACCCCGATATCTATGGAAGAATAATATGAGGTTACTGAATATTTACCTCACTAAAACTAAGCCCCTAAAACCTACTAAAACTCACTAAAAATTCACTAAAACTCACTAAAACCCCACTAAAAATCACTAAAAACCCACTAAAACTCACGATTAACCACTAAAACTCACTAAAAACTCACTAAAAACCCACTAAAACACACTAAAACCAACTAAGCGGTCCACCACTCCCACTGATCTTACGAAATCACACTAAGAATTTTCCCCGATTTGTCTAAAATGCTTTCTTCCAACCTCAATATCTTTCTTTAACCCCTTCACGCCCAGATCTTTCCTTTGCTATATAAAATTGTCTGTTGTCGAGCCATAGAATTACGAAGTCACTGAATATACCAAATTAGTTAGTCGACAAGGATACTAAACAGGTTATATCAATAAAATATTGCTTATATTAACTAAAAATCATGTAATGGTAGCCTAATTACAATGGAAATTACGTTCTGGGCCTCATAGGGGTTAAACAGCTAAATTTTTCTCTGTATAGCAAACTTCCTATGTCTCCCTTGTCTTTACTAATTCGCCTTGCATACATTTTCATACATTTTTCAATACCTTTTCATGCATTTTCATTCACTTCCATACTATGTCTAACCGTCACATCTTTGTTTAACAGGCCCTTGGCTGACTTTGCTCCACTCACTCATCATCATTACTCCAATTTCATGCCCTTCTTAACAATGAAATGTCTTATCAGCCTCCTTGAATACACAAAAATTATGCAAACGTTCGGAACTGCGGCAATTCCTAAGTTTGTAAACCTTACCAAAATTACATCCATCACCACCACCACCACCAGATACAACAACAAAAGCAATAAAAATCACCTTCTGACTATATTTCATTCCCTGACTCACTCACTGTCGTATGCAAACGTTTAGAACTGCGGCAATTCTTACTTTTATGAACCGTGCTAGAGCGTTTTAATTTTTTCAACCGCACTTGTGATATTCGAGAAAGCAATTATCAGCATGCAGACTAACTAACGAACTAAATTGGCCCACGAACTGAACGATATTATTGACGATGACTTGAATGAGAAGACGCGTCACCACCACACACCACCATACATCATCACACACCACCACATATCTCCGCAGGCGACTTCAATCACTAAGTCTCCTTCTCTTAAAGCACTATACCCTCTTTGTCTTCCCGAAGTTGACATGCGCCCCCTCCTCCCCCACCCTCCGCCTGGTTCACATGCCTCACTGGGACTCACTCGAAATAGTGCAGGAAAGGCGCGTGTAAGATCATCCTTTTTTCACGCCTTACTCCTGCTATTCCGGCCGGCACTCCAACCTCTTAGCCTTGCTGCCCTCTGAGACAAACACAGGAACACATCATCCGGTTCGGGTTTAACCTTCGTTTTCTACCCCCCCCCCCCCCTTTCATAGTAGTAATAGTAGAGGTAGTAGTAGTAAGTAGTAGTAGTAGTAGTAATAGTTGTAGTAGTAGTAGTAGTAGAAGTAGTAGTAGTAATAGTAGTAGTTGTAGTAGTAGTAGTAGTAGTAGTAGTAGTAGTAGTATAGTAGTAGTAGTAGTAGTAGTAGAAGTAGTCAATTTTTCAACATATTTTTTTACAACGAACCTCTCACCACTACTATACGCTCGAATTAATACAAAATAATTCATAATTATTTTTTCCGTTTAATAATATATTCCTCGGTGCTGCACAAATGCTTCTCACTAAGCCCTATTTTTTTAATATTCTTACATCTCATAACATTAAATATTTGTATTTCAATTAGCGACTTCGCAGCCCTTGTTTAGATTGTCAGGCAGACGACCAATGTTCTTACCCTGGAAATTTGAGAGAAAAACCTTCAGTATATATTAAGTTAAGCTCCATTAGATAAAATATGTCAAGGGAGGTGAACTTAATATGAACTTTTAATCTTTCTTTTCAGTACAAATATTAAGATACACTCCAACGGGCTCAGATGAATTATGTCAGAGGAGAAGAACTTATAATATAATCATATAACTTGTAATATAATGATAAACTTGTAATATAATAATAACGTTTAAACTTTAATAACTGTGAACTTGTAATATAATTATAACTTTTAATCTTCCTTATCGTAGCGCCAGGGTCGCTCGTCCAGGCAGGTTTTTACGATAACTGATAAAAGTAACTAATATAAGTATCCTTGCGACAGACTCTACCCTTTGTACCCATCATGGCGTCTATAGTGTGGTCCGTGAGGCAATGAATGACTTGAATACAAAGACTCGAAATGAAAGACTTGCCAATACAAAACATACGCCTTTTAAAGTGTACCTTCTCAAAATGCTTTATTATTTTTATGTCTCCCACTTGCTTAGTTAGGTTTTTAGTGATATTTATTAAGAGAGAGAGAGAGAGAGAGAGAGAGAGAGAGAGAGAGAGAGAGAGAGAGAGAGAGAGAGAGAGAGAGAGAGAGAGAGAGAGAGAGAGAGAGAGAGAGAGAGAGAGAGAGAGAGAAAAGAAAAAAAAAGGCAGACAGACAGACAGAAAGAGAGTGTGAGATAAAAAAAATATTATTAAAATGCGTTTCTTCCAGCCTCATGCTTATTTCATTTTTTTGTATTCTTGTCTCCAATTAAAGTTTTTATTTCCCATTTTCTTTAGTTTATGTATACGTAATATTTCCCCCCCTCTCTCCTCCCCTCCCCTCCCTTTCCTTCCACTCCCCTCCCCTCCCTCCCCTCTTCTCCCCTCCCCTCCCCTACCCTCCCTCCACCTCCCCTTCCCTCTCCTCCCCTCCGCAGTGTCCCGGATAGAAGCACTATTACCTCTCCTGCCATTTCTCTTTTTCCTCCTTTGCTTTTTCTGTCTTTCTTTTTTATTATTTTATTATGCCATGTGTGTGTGTGTGTGTGTGTGTGTGTGTGTGTGTGTGTGTGTGTGTGGTGTGTTGTGTGTGTGTGTGTTGTGTGTGTGGGTGTGTGTGTGTGTGTGTGTGTGGTTTTCTTTTTTTTTACACACTACTCATCTTGGGGTTTTTTTCATCTTTCCTTTCATCTCTTACTTGCCTTTTCTTATTGCACTTTAGATTACTTTTGTCTATCGTATTTCACACAAAACCACACACACACCACACACACACCAAAACACACACACACACACACACACACACACACACACACACACACACAACACACACACACACACACACACACCACACACACCCCACCCCGACACACCCCACCACACGCACGCACGCACGCACGCACGCACGCACGCACGCACGCACGCACGCACGCACGCACGCACGCACGCACGCACGCACGCACGCACGCACGCACGCACGCACGCACGCACGCACGCACGCACGCACGCACGCACGCACGCACGCACGCACGCACGCACGCACGCACGTACGCACGACACACACGTACCCCCATACGCGAGGTAGGAGTACATGTAACGATATCAAATTAAGTCTGTTCACATTACGCGTTCCAGTATTGAGGCATTGAGAAAGAGGTAAACAGAGTCATACATACATACATACTTTGTTTAGAATGTAGAATACCTTGTTTTAAAATGTTTAATAATTAGACAGACAGAGACATACATTACAGACAGACAAACAGAGACAGAGACACATGAATCGAGCTTTTTATAACTTCACCACGCACACTCCATGCCTTCTCTCCTGTGTGCCGGAAACAGAGTACTCGTTGACAGGTAAGAGGAAAGGAAGAAGGAGAAAAATACAGGCGGAGAACAATTTTGACTCTCACAAAGGCGTATCTCGAAAAGTAATATTCTTTTGCTGTCAGCGTGTGAGGGTGGATGGAGCTTTGTAAATCCTGGGGGAACGCGGGTGGCTGGGAGGCTGACAGGAAGAGGTACGCAGCTCTTGATCTATGCTCTCTATCACTATATACGTGATTTAGTTCTAGTGGTTATTTCTAGTAGGTTAGTTGAGCGGCTTGCAGTTCTTGGTCTATATATTCTATCTCTATATACGTGAGTGATTTAGTTGTAGTGGTTATTTTAAGTAGTTTAGTTTAGTTTAGGTTTGCATTTGTTGATCTATGCTCTCTATCGCTATATACGTGATTTAGTTTTAGTGGTTATTTTTAGTAGATTAGTTGGTAAATTTCCAGATAATTAACGAACTTCCTTTGGTGGACGAAACTATTTTTTCTGGTAATTTTTGATGTGTTATGAATTTATCTGCCAACCGTTTCTGTCGCAACTCACTTTTTTTGTGTGATTTGCAACAAAAATGAAAAAAAAAAGTGAACCTAACCGAACCTATATCTAACCTAACCTTTACGTAACCTAACCTATACCTAACCTAACCTAACCTAACCTAACCTAACCTAACTTTTACCTAACAATGAAAAATAATAATAATAATAAAATAATGATTTGCGACAGAAAGACGAGTTAGCAGATTAATTTAAAACATCAAAACTCGCAAGAAAAAAATAGCTTCGTCCACCAAAGTGAATTCGGTGTTCATCTGGAATAATACCGATTAGTTTAGTTTTTGTTAATTTTGTAGGTCAGTTTTAGAAGTTATACATGGTTTAGCAAGTGTTACGTATCTGAAAGGCCGATTTGTTTTATGGTATAACGGGAAAATTGATGGATCTATACCTGTGTGTGTGTGTGTTGTGTGTGTGTGTGTGTGTGTGTGTGTGTGTGTGTGTGTGTGTGTGTGTGTGTGTGTGTGTGTGTGCGTGCGTGCGTGTGTGTGTGTGTGTGTGTGTGTGTGTGTGTGTGTGTGTGTGTGTATGTGTATGTGTATGTGTGTGTGTGTGTGTGTGTGTGTGTGTGTGTGTGTCACGAAGAAAGAAAGAATAGATTTGAAAGATTTTATATATTCTTTTTCAAGGGAGATTCTCTAAAAATTAAGCACAGGGTCCCATGAATGCTATATATCTTACATTCTTTCCCCACCCTCCCCAGAAATAGAGAAAAATGGAGGAGGGGAATGGAAGTACAGTAAGGGGAGGGAATACTGCGTGCTGGGTGGACAACAAGGAAAATATCGACGCTAAGAAGTCTGATATCATTCCTCCCTCTTGCCTTACCACGAGAATGATAAGCATGAAAATAATAAATAATAGTAGTAATAGTAATAAGAAATAGTAATAGTAATAGTAATAGTATAGTAATGAATAATAGTACTGAATAATAGTAGTAATAGTAAAAGTAATAAGAAATAGTAATAGTTGTGGAAATTATCCATCAACCACCCTCTTAATAATTGGTATAATAAAGTGGTGGTTTGTTTCTCCCCCACCCTAGTGAGGGAGAGTTACTGTCCGCTCATCATATGGGGAGCGTATATATATAATTATAATGGTAATGGGTTTTAATTAAGGTAATTTAAGTAAATGATAAGTACTGGGATAATATAAATGAACATTCCCAGTGGTTATTAAGCTTTTGCACCTTATATTAGCACTTTAATTTGAAACGGCTGCTCATGGACCGAAGTCCTTTAAATTTGCACCAATTGTGGCGGACCACCTGCCGCCTACCTGAAAGGTGACACGTGTAATTTGTGATGGACGCCGCCCGCTGGGCTGCAATCAGAAGTCAGTACACTCCAGACCTCTGAGAGAACAACATATCTTATTAAATATACGTGCTTGTATATATAAGTTCCACTCCAGCCCCCACGGGATTAACATCTCTTCTCTGATTATAACGAGAAGAACTGTACATATGTTCATTTTGTACATATAAGTGATAAAACAATAGGACTTGTCTCATCGACATAGCGAATATCAGTACTGCGTCTATTAAGCCTGAATAGCTTCCTGGACTTATCAGTGATTATAAACACCGCGCCGTGATGGTTTGATGAACCACTTGACGCCCACCACAATAACACCTCCACTTTCGCCATTCACAGGCGGTCTCGATCACGATGACCACTTCGGATAACAAGACATTGCAGTATTGATCAAGACCTACAGCCAATTCTAACCCTACTATCCACCGATAAGTATCCCAGTTAGTTGACTAGTTGGGGTATTGTGTCGGGATGAGATAGACGATGGGTTTTGTATAGGTAAGACCTCAAATTAATATGTGTTTGTAGCATAAATTTCTACAATAGTAATAGTATGGTAATGAATAATAGTAAACAATGAAAATAATGACGCTAAGAAGTCGGATAGCATTGCACTCCTCCTGCCTTACTATGAAAATAATGAGCAAAGTAGGATATCCTAGTAACAAAAAAATGTATTATAAATTATTAAAGATGTAGGGGAGGAAAAATTGCAGAAACGAGGATTGGGATGAAAGGAATATATATTACCCATTTTTGCATTTCAATAACGTACAGTTGTTCTCATGCTTCAGTCAGTAGTGGAATGCAGGAATGAGTAATATACTGTATAACTATTTCATTCATCCCAATTCTTATTTATGCCCTTTTTTCATCCCTATATCTTGAACATTTTAGAATATAACTTTTTGTAACTTGTTTCTGGCATTATTTTCACACATTTATATTTACTCACTTTGAAAATTGGCAAGTCCGCAGCGAAGAGTTTTATCGGTCGGGCGGCTACCTTAGTTTCGAGCCTAGTTTCTAGCCTTCCATCTTTCACATGACAAATTATGCCATAATTTTGCTACCATGTTGAAAGAATAATACAGTATCCCTTGGACACGTGTGATGTAAAGAGAATGCAACAATCTTTTCCTCGAGGTGGCAGCAGCGCTTTTGAAATGTAGGATTGGTATCAAAGGAACCAAAGAATATTGAATAAGGGATGAAAACCATTGTTGTCTTCATTTGTCCACTTTTTCTTTTATTATTTATTGTGGAAAGTAGAGAGAGAGGGAGAAGGAGAGAGAGAGAGAGAGAGAGAGAGAGAGAGAGAGAGAGAGAGAGAGAGAGAGAGAGAGAGAGAGAGAGAGAGAGAGAGAGAGAGAGAGAGAGAGAGAGAGAGAGAGAGAGAGAGAGAGATACTTGATACTTGGTACTTTATAGTTTATTCGGCTTGGTGTAAAATAATAATGTTCATGATCTACAGTCATACAAGCCACGGACCATTAACCCCTTCACGCCCAGATCTTTCCTTTGCTATATAAAATCGTATGTTGTTAGCCATAAAATTATGAAAAGTAACTAAATAAACCAAAATAGTTAGTGGACAAGGATACTAAACAGGTCATATCTATAAAACATTGCTTATATTAATCAAAATAGTCGATTGGTACCCAAAATACAATGGAAATTACGTTCTAGGCCTCAAGGGGTTAAGCCGAAGCTCTTTTATGGACCTCATGCCATGATATTTTCGTTGTGTTTCATGGATTAAATAGAATGTGTGTGTGTGTGTAAAAGGTTGTTTATAAAAGTGGTCGAGTGTCATGAATAGCCTTACGTGGCGTAGCTCTCTCAAGGCTCGTCCTGGGGTAGCGCGCTTCGTTACGGATTCATGGAGTGTGTGTTCAAAATATCATGAGACAGGACAGGACAGACACAGACACTATGTAGCTAAAGTACGCCACTATGCTCGCCCTTTGTTGTGGTTGTGCCAAAGATAATTAATTGCTGGGAAAGTAAGATATTCTGAAATGAGACTCGCGGCTGTTTGTGGTGTGACGTAAAATATCTGATGAAACAGACCGTCAATAAATAAACTTAGAATAAATAAAGAGACAGAAAGTTATATTCTAATAATATTATAAGAATATTATTTCAACATACAGCGGTTCACAATCTGCGGGGCGTGACCCCTTAGGGGGGCGTGGGTATTACCAAGGGGGGCGTGAGCCAAGAGAGGAAAATGAAGCACTGTCAATTATTTAACTAGAAGCTCGACCAAAGTTTTAACATGAAGCTGGCTCGCGAGGGTGAGCGAAGAAAGTCGGTACAGAGAAGCAGGTATGGGAGAAAAACTCTGCGATGACGCCTTGTCAGGTTTCACTAACTCCCTATAGTTTTATGCAATATTATGCAAGGTGTTTATGAATAATTATGTACACAATAAATGTGTCAAAAACACGTTATTTTACAGTTTTTCTTTCTGATTTAGGATTATTTTTAAATATCTTGGTTGAAGAAGTGAAAGGGGGTCATGGAGGCAAGGACCAACTTCTTAAGGGGGAGTGGTAGTAAAAAAGTTAAGAAACACTGTTTTAACACGAGTCTCACTGCTGATTTCAGCGTGACGTAAAATATCTGAAGAAACAGCCAGATATGATTATAACCTCAAAACCATCACCACGTCGCTTAAAATGCATCATAAATAAATATGATACATTCTGCCATAGATAATATTAGGATGAATGCAACATAAGGTGCTAAAAAAGGGCAAATAAATCGAGAGTATGTAAGATAAAAGAATCCAAGAGTAAATGGACCCACCTTGCAAAGATTCACGTAGCCATTAATGCTGATATCAGGCTCAAGATAGGGATAAGGAAGCATTGGGCAGAGGAAAGAGGGATTTATGGCTATCGTAAGCTTTGAAACTGAATGCTGTGAAAATTGAGTTGAAGAAGAGACAGACAGACAGACAGACAGACAGACAGACAGACAGGAAAGCAAACAGATAAGGGGACTGACAAATAGAGACAAACAGATAGACAGAGACAGAGATAAACAAAAAGACAGAGAAACAGACCGACAAACAGACAGACAAACAGAGACAAGTATAGAGACAGGGGATGAACAAACAAACAGAGAAACAGACAAACAGACAGACAAACAGAGACAAAGATAGGAACAAAAAGACAGATAGACATAAAAGTAGACAGACAGACAGACAGATTAAACAACATCTCCAGGACGCAAAGAACAAACAACCCAATTGGACCCTTTGGAACCCAATCACTCAAGACAGATTAAACGTGGAAACCAAAAGATGAAACTTCAGACGGACTGACCACCACCACCCCCACCACCTCTCTCTTTCTCTCTCTCTCTCTCTCTCTCTTCTTCTCTCTCCTTCCTCTCTCTCCTCTCCTCTCTCTCTCTCTCCTCTCTCTCTTCTCTCTCCTCTTCTCTCTCTCTCTCTCTTTTCTCCCCTTCTCTCTCTCTCTCTCCCCTCTCTCCGTCCCCTCTCTCTCTCTCTCTCTCTCTCTCTCTCTCTCTCCTCTCTCTTTTCTCCCCCCCCCCCCCCAGGCATTAAATCTAATATCTCTTATTTCCTCTTCCTGAGTACTACTTTGTCATATTCAGGTAATTAGCTTCTTGCCTGACAATGCTTTAGGTTGTTGTCTCGTACAGAATAAATGTTTATTTTTCCTGACATATATATTGTTGGTATATTATTATTATTATTATTGTTGTTGTTTTTATTGGTGCTATTGTTGTTGTTGTTTTTGTTGTTGTTGTTCCTATTGCTGCTGTTCTATTGAGTTTGTTTTATTCTTATTATCATTGTCATTATTTTGACTTGTTATCATTATTATTTGTTGTTGTATTCATTACTATCAATGTTGTTGTTTTTGTTGTTGTATAAGTAGCGTAGCATCAGTTGTAGTAGTAGTAGTGGTAGCAGTAGTAGGAGTAGTGGTAGTAGTAGTAGTAGTAGTAGTAGTAGTAGTAGTAGTAGTAGTAGTAGTAGTAGAAGTAATAGCAGTAGTAGAATTGGAACTTTTATTATTTGTACTGCTACCTAAGTGCATAAATCTTTAAAAAATATATATAGGGCTGAATATTGTAATGCCCCTTGTTTTTTGTTTTTTGTGTGTGTTTTTTTGTGTGTGTACGTGTACGCGCGTGAGTTTCAGTAGTTTCATACTAATATAGTTAAGTGGTTGAACAAAACTCCCGTATAAAAGTTTGCATCATTTCCCTGCATCCAAGTAGTAGTTTTGTCGAGTTGTGTGTATTCATCTAGTTGTATTTTACAGGGCCAGAGCAATGCTCGTGTGGCCCCGTCTCCATATCAACCTTAGTTCATAGTGTTGGCCGAAGCCACCACCCCGGGAGGCGGGTCACAAACCTCCGGCTAACACCCGGTACCCATTCACTGCTGGATGGACAGGGGCTTAGGTTTAAAGAAGACCGCCCGTCTGTCTTCGCTCCGCCCCGGGATCGAACCCGGACTTCTCGGTTGTGAGCCGGGTCCTAACCCTTACACTAGGGGTTTCCCCTGAGTGTGTGTGTTAGGTGGGTGTGGTTTGTGTCAGCGTGTGGTGTGTGTGCGTTGTGTTTGTGGTTGGGTGTGGTTTGGGGTGTGTGTTGTGTGTGTGTGTGTGTTGTGTTTGTGTGTGTGTGTTGAAAAAAATGGGGAACCTGTCATCTTCGCCATCGCACCACCGCCACACCACCACCGCCACCATCACCACCACTACCACCACCACCACCACCACCACCACCACAACCACCACCATCCGATGAAACGATAAATGATAAATAGAAAGAGGAAGACAAATGATGGATGAAGTGGAAATAGAGAGAGACAAAAACTATTAAGTGGGAAATGCGCAAACTCAGTGAATATCGCAATGTACGTATTCATAAATCATTAGCGTGAAGCATAGCGCGGTAACGTGTGTGTATGTATGTATGCATGTATGTATTTATGTATGTATGTATGTATGCATGTATGTATTTATGGATGTATGTAATTAAATGAGTCCTGGCATTAGGTGGACTACATTTAGCTTCTATTTTTTTCTTTAGTGTATAACAAATGTATTTAACTTTTGTGTTTCTTACGTTTGTAATATCGATATAATGTAATATGTGTGGACAATATACTAACTAACTAACTATTTATTTATGTATGTATGTATGTATAGACGAGGTCAAAGCTGTTAATACTACTCGATTCTTATTTACTCGGATCGCATATTCACGTTTTTTCATGTAATTTTCTATCACACTGCATTTTTTTTTCAATTTTTTCCAATTTCCAACTTCATCACTTTTTCTTCTTGGTGTTTTTACAAATATTTTGTTCTAACATTCTTCTTACCATTTTCTGTATTAGTTCACATTCATGCTCCCTCTTCTCTCTCTCTCTTCCTCTCTCTCTCTCTCATTCTCTTCTCGTCTCTCTCTCTCTCTATCTCTCTCTATCTCTCTCTTCCTCCTCTCTCTCTCTCTCTCTCTCTCTCTCTCTCTCTCTCTCTCTCTCTCTTCTCTCCTCTCTGTCCTCTCTCTCCCCTCTATCCTCTCTCTCTCTCTCTCTCTCTCTCTCTCTCTCTCTCTCTCTCTCTCTCTCTCTCTCACTCTCTCGCTCTCTCTCCTCTCTCTCTCTCCTCTCTCTCTCTCTCTACTCTCTCTCTCATCTCTCTCTCTCTCTCTCTCTCTCTCTATCTCTCTCTCTCTCTCTTCTCTCTCTCTCTCTTCTTCTCTCTCTGCTCCTCTCAATCTCTCTCTCGTATCTCTCTTCTCTCTCTCTTCTCTCTCTCTTCGTCTCTCTCTCTCTCTCGTCTCTCTCTCTGTCTCTCTTCTTTCCCCTCTTCTCTCTCTCTCTCTCTTCTATCTCTCTCTCTCTCTCTCTCTCTCTCTCTCTCTCTCCTCTCTCTCTCTCTCTCTCTCTCTCTCTCTCTCTCTCTCTCTCTCTCTCTCTCTCTCTCTCTCTCTCTCTCTCTCTCTCCCCTCTCTCTCCTCTCTCTCTCTCTCTCCTCTCTCTCTCTCTCTCTCTCCTCTCTCTCTCTCCCCTCTCTCTCTCTCTCTTTTCTCTCTCTCTCTCTCTCTCTCTCTCTCTCTCCTCTCTCTCTCTCTCTCTCTCTTCTCTCTCTCTCTCCCCTCTCTCTATCTCTCTCTCCTCTCTTTTCTCCTCTCTCTCTCTCTCTCTCTCTCTCTCTCTCTTCCTCTCTCTCTCTCTCTCTCTCTCTCTCTACACAAACCTGCTTCCTCCTCTCTACTCATCCCCGCCTAATCCTTGCATTTCTTCTCTCTCTAAAAATCTCTTTCCTTCTATATCTGATTACTTCATCTTATCTTCATTACTCTGTTTTACCTGTAACAAAAAACCTGCTTTCCTACAATCGAAAGTATACTCTCCAGCCTGTATCATAGCGTATTTATTCCAAGTTTAGGAACTAATAATTTATAGTCTATACTTAAGAATATGTTTACAGTAATTAACGTGGTACTATTCCAATGGTACTTAATTGTGCTTATCAGCTATGTTAGAGTAGGTCTAATGTAGAAATGTAAACAGACACAGCTTTAGTTTTACAATTGTAAAATACAAAAGAAAACTATGTATTTAAAAGCTAGAAAAAGAAGCTACATAAAACGAAAAAAACAAAAAACATTTTAAAATTATTAAAAAAATTAGAAACACAATTCTTAAGAAAAAAAAAAAAAAAAACGAGCTAAAACATAACACACAACCCAAACATTCATGGAATTAAAAAAACAAAGCACAAGCTTAAAAAAACTATCCTAAAAAATCCCACAGCAAAACGTTCTAGTATTGGTCACAATTAAGGTGATACTCACTCATATAGGGATAGGATGTCATAAATTATTTTACAAGTCACATTTGGGGGGAACTGATTCGAGAAAAAATCCTGTATATTATTATCAAAGCTATAAGTTTGTCTCAAATGTTGTGTGTTGGGGCAGTGCTGAACTACGTGTACCTCTGACTGTACCGCTCCACACTGGCACAATCTTTCCTCAGGCTGCAGGCGGCCGCGGCCCCGTCGGTTCCACAAGCCAGAGTGTGACTACTTACACGAAAGCGTGTAAAAGATATTCTATGTCTTTAATTTACTGATTGTCTGGTGTTGACATATAACAGTGTGTGTAGTTGTGGGTGCGTGTGTGTGTGTGTGTGTGTGTGTGTGTTTTGGTGTTTGTGTTGTGGGGTGGGGTGTGTGTGTGGTGTGTGTGTGTGTGTGTGTGTGTGTGTGTGGTGTGGTGTGTGTGTTGTGGGGGGTGTGTGTGTGGTGTGTGTTGTGTGTGTGTGGTGGTGTGTGTGTGGCTGTGTGTGTGTGTTTTTACATCATAAAGAACTGGCCAAGGGAAAAAAAAAGAGGTAACAAAAAGTCCGCTTAGTTGCCAGTTACCAGTGTAATTGTGTGTGTGTGTGTGTGTGTGTGTGTGTGTGTGTGTGTGTGTGTGTGTGTGTGTGTGTGGGGTTTTGTTTGTTTTGTGTGTGTGTGTGCGAGCGAGTGAATGTTGTGTGTGTGGGGTGTGCGAGCGAGTGAATTTGTGTGTGTGTGGTGTGTGTGTGTGTGCGGGGTGTGTTGCGTGTGTGTGTGTGAGTGAATGAGTGTGTGTGTATGTGTGTATGTGTGTGTGTGTGTGTTTGTGTGTATGTGTGTGTGTGTGTGTGTGTTTGTGAATGCGTGCGTCTGTGTGTGTGTGTAAGTGTATGTGTGTGTGTGTTTGTGTGTATGTGTGTGTGTGTGTGTGTTTGTGAATGCGTGCGTCTGTGTGTGTGTGTAAGTGTATATGTGTGTGTGTTTGTGTGTATGTGTGTGTGTGTGTGTGTGTTTGTGAATGCGTGCGTCTGTGTGTGTGTGTGTAAGTATATGTGTGAGCGCCATTAAAGCAGACAATAATACATGGATGATTACAGACGAATGAAAAAATATTAACTTTATGCTTTTCAAGATCAAAAGAAGATTCGATTTAGTTAACAATTTGGAGGTGAAGGGAAGGATAACAACAGCAATCATCATCACCATCAGACGGTAGCCAGGGTGGTGACGGGGGTGTGATAATAGCAAGCTGTTCAGTTCAGTTGTGGGTCGGGAGTTTCGCCTTTTTTATCGGCACTCCCTGATGTTTCTTTCCTTGCTGTCTGGGTCTTTAGTTAGTGGTCTTCTCTTATTCTGCCTTTCAATTTCTTTCTTTCTTTCCTCTTATTTTCTCTGGCCATCCAAAAATTGTTCATTGTTCTTTTTGCTTCTTCCACATTCCCATCTCCAAACAAATACTCCCCCACTATATCCTCTTCCTCCTCTATGTAAGGTTGTTGGAGCCTCACACTTTTCTTTCTTTCATTACTGTATGCTGGGCACCATCACAAAAAGTGTTTTAACCTTGTGGCCCAGGACGTAATTTCCTTTGTAATTTGACTACCATTAGACGATTT
This sequence comes from Chionoecetes opilio, assembly GCA_016584305.1. Lineage (NCBI taxonomy): Eukaryota > Metazoa > Arthropoda > Malacostraca > Decapoda > Majidae > Chionoecetes > Chionoecetes opilio. The sequence goes on along the minus strand of JACEEZ010002070.1, from coordinate 93,951 downwards.
TTAATGAATATAAGCAAGATTTGATAGATATGACCTGTTTAGTATCCTTGTCGACTAACTAATTTGGTTTATTCAGTTAGTTTTCGTAACTTTATGGCTAACAACAGACGATTGGATGCATAGCAAAGGAAATATCTGGGTTTGAAGGGGTTAAGTCTTCCTTCTCCGCCCCGCACAGTATAGGCTGTATAGCCTGTGTAGGTTGTATAGGGCGCCAAAAAACTGCAACGGCAAAGTTTACACACATGCAAATGAGACAGATTATGTATTCAAGGCAGCTTTTCATTAGCATACAGATATAAGACTGGCCTTTGCTCGTGGAAATATCAGTACAGCTCCGGTATTGCACGTGACTCTAATTGTATTCGACAGATATATTTTTTTACTTCTGTGTGTGTGCGAATGTAAAGCTTTACTTGTTTTTTTTATCTTAAAAATTTCCCTTCCTTTTTTTTTTTTTTTTTTTCAGGAGAGTACAAGGGAAGGGGAGGAAGCGCCTGGTAACTAAATACATCACAATAGTTTTTTTGTTTTTGGTGTGTGTGTGTGTGTCAAGGTAAAACTTTAATTTCTTTTTTTTCTATCTCTATTATTTTCCTTTTTATTTTTTGCAGGAGAGTACAAGGTATAAATAGACGCCTGGTAAGTGAATACGTCGCAATAGTTTTTTTTTTTTTATTGGTATGTGTGTAGGTAAGGTTTTAATGTTTTTTTCTGTTCTTAATTTCGATTTTTTTTCAGTTTGTTCAGGACAGTACAAGTTAGGAGGAGGCCCCTGGTAATGAAATTCGCAATATTTTTGTTTTGTGTGTGTGTGTGGGGAGGTAAGGCTTTAATTTTTTTTTTTATTTTTTATTTCCTTTTTTTTTTTTTTTTCAAGGAAGTACGTGAAAGAAGACCCCCCCTGGTAAGTAATACATCCCGGTTTTGCATAGGTTTTTTTTTTTTTTGAAATGGGTTTGTAGCGAAGGAAATTAATGTTTTTTTTCTTCTTTTATTTCGTTTTTTTGTTTGGTGTTGTGGGGTGTGTGGTGTGGTTGGTGTGGTTGTGTGTTGTGTGGGTGTGTTTTTGTGTGGGGGTGGGTTTTGGGGTGTGTGTGGTTTTTTGTTTGTTTTGTGTTTTTTGTTTTTTTTTTGGGTTGTTGGACGTGGTTTGGAGGAAGTGTGGTGTGTGTGGGTTTTTTGTGTGTTGTGTGTGTTGGGTTGGTTTTTTTTTTTTTTTGGTGGGTTTTTTTTGGGTGTGGTGGGTGGGGGGGGTGGTGTATGTGTTTTTTGTTTTGTGGTGTTGGTGTTCGGTGTTTTTGGGTGTGTTTGTGGGTGTGTGTTGTGTTTGTGGTGTGTGTGGGGGGGTGTGGGTGTGTGTGTGTGTTTGGGTGTGGGTTTGTGTGTGTGCGGGTGTTTTGGTGTGTGTGCGTGGGGTGGGTGTGTGGGTGTGTGTTGTGTGTGGTGTGTTGTGGGGGGTGTGTGTGTGGGGTGGGTGGGTGGGTGGGGTGTTGTGTGTGGGTGTGGGTGTGGGTGGGGTGGTGTTGTGTTGTGTGTGGTGTGTGTTGTGTGGGGGGTTGGTGTGTGTGGGGTGGGGGGGGGTGTTGGTTTGTGTGGTGTGTGTGGGGTGGTGTTGTGTGGTGTGTTGTGGGGGGGTGGTGTGTGTGTGGTGTGTTGTGTGTGGGGTGTGTGGGGTGTGTGGGGTGTGTGTGTTGTGGGGTTGTGTGTGGGTGTGTTTGTGTGTGTGTGGGGTGGTGTTTTGGGTGTGTGTGGGTGGGTTTTTTGTGTGTGTGGGTGTGTGGGGGGTGTGTTTGTGGGTGTGGTGGGGGGGGTTTGGTGTGTGTGTTGTGGGGGGTGTGGGGGTTGTGTGTGTGGTTGTGTGTGGGTGTGTGTATGTGTGGTGGGTGGTGTGTGTGGTGTGGGGGTGGGTGGTGGGTGTGTGTGTGTGTGTGTGTGTGTGGGTTGTGATGTGTGTGGTGGGGGGTGTGTGGGTGTGTGGTGGGTGTGTGGTGTGTGTGTTGTGTGGGGGGGTGTGTGTGTGTGGGTGTGGTGTGGGGGGTGTGTGTTGTGGTTGTGTGTGTGTGTGTTTTGTGGGGGTGTGTGTGGTGTGGGTGTGTGGGTGTGTGGGTTGTGGTGTGTGCGGGGGTGTTGGTGTGGGGTGGGGGTGTGGGTGTGTGTGTGGGTGGGGTGGGGGTGGTGGGTGGTGTGGGGGTGGGGGGTGGGTGGGGTGGGGGGTGTGTGTGTGGGTGTGGGTGTGGGTGTGGTTGTGTGTGGGTTTGTGTTGGGGTGTGTAGTGTGGGGGTGGTTGTGTGGGTGGGTGGGTGGGTGTGTGTGTGTGGTGTGGGGGGGGGTGTGGGATGTGTTTTTGTGTAGGTGTAGTTGTGGGGGGGGTGTGTGTGTGTTGTGTTGTGTGTGTGTTGTGTGTGTGTGTGTGTGTGGTGTGTGTGTGTGTGTTTTGGTTGGTGTGTTTTGGGGTGTGTGAGCTCATGTTTTTGTATTATCCTGCAGCCGCTGTACTTATGCAGAATACAGAGAGGGTAAACGTTTAAAGTGGAAAAGAGCAAAATATAACACCTATTAAATGTTATTACCTCGAATGTAAAGAATACACATACAAGCGTAGAATGAATGTAGTTTTTAGAAGTTATTTAATCATTATGTTTCTGTATGGTAAAAATGATAAACACAGGAAAGAAGACAAGTAGACTTCTTATCATCATAATACATCGCCTTGAAATCAATACATTTAAGATCATTGATGACGATGAACAGAACAACAATCACAACACAATAGGACATCATATCCGCTGGCAGTAATATAGTAGTGGAGGGATTCATGTCATAGTATAAGCCTTGAGACCAGCCTTGTACCATCCACAGACGGCTCTTCATCTCATTGTCCAGGATATAATGATGCATATATATGAATTACGAACTCTATTAACTCGTATTTACGCGTGTTATACAGTAAAAGCCTATAAATGCAATTTTTGGCATGAACACTCCTTAATGAATACAACGCCAATTGCTTTGTATATCCGTTTCGCTCGTAAACAAACAAAATTACTCCTTATTTCCGTTAAAAGCGAATTTAATCTATTTTTACCTTGAATGTGTTGGTAAAAATGTTGCCAAGATCAGATCAGATGATGTGTTGGGGTTTTGCTTTCCTGTAACGGCATCCCATTTGTTTTGTTTTCTATATTTTCTATTATATTGTATTACTTTGTTACTGCTGCTTTTGTCACTGTTGTTACTGCCAAGGCTTGAGTAGGAGGGAATGATGGGCTGTTGATATGCTATGAACGGTTGTGTTGTGATATCTTGCCGCAGCTGTGCCAAACAAGAGGAAATGTACGTGCAAAAATGAACCTAGGTCCTACATGCCAAACAATAGGAAACCAAGAAGACATTGTTATCGATGTGGAACAAAAGGAAAAGTATCATGAAGCAGCAGCAACAGTAACAAAAGCAGCAGTAATAAAATAAAACAAAATAATATAAAACTGAAAACAAAACAAATGAGATACAGGAAGGCAACACCCCAACAACAACATCTGATCTGTACCACCCCTCAGCTTAAGAAGGGTAAAATTATTTTGCTTTAGGTTATTTGAGGTTATTTGAGGTTATTTGAAGTTTATTTTTGGTAATTTAGGTTAGGTTTGGTTATCTTAGGTATATTTTAGGTTATTTTAGGCTATTTTAGGTTTATACTAGGTTATTTTAGACTTTTAGGTTTATTTTAGATTATTTTAGGCTACTTTAGGTTTATTTTAGGTCAGGTGAGGTTAAACAAGGATGAAGTGGAGAATAAGGACAAGTTTTTTGTTTTTGTTTTTTACATCACAAAGGACTGGCCAAGGGTAAAAGAGAAGAGGTAACAAAAAGGCTTGACTTCAAGCGGGCAAAAAGCCCGCTTGAATTGAAGTGAAACTAGGAAGTGAACCGCAAAACCCTCTAAAACACATGCAGGGACCTCCTATCACAAAGTTACTCCATGTATACTCTGTTCTATGTATACTTAGTCTCTATGTAACTCTTTGTTCTATGTATACTCAGTCTCTATGTAATTCTCTGTTCTATATATACTCTTTGTTCTATGTATACTCAGTCTCTTTGTAATTATCTGTTCTATGTATTGTATACTCAATCTCTTTGTAATTCTCTGTTCTATGTACACTATACTCAGTCTCTTTGCAATTCTCATGTTCTATGTTTACTCAGTCTCTTTGTAATTCTCTGTTCTATGTATACTCTTTGTTATATGTATACTCTTTTTGTTGTATGTATACTCTTTGTTCTATGTATAATCTCTTTGTTCTATGTATACTCTTAGTTCTATGTATAGTCTTTTTGTTCTATGTATACTCAGTCCCTTTGTATACTCATTGTTTTCGTATACTTTGTTCTATGTATACTCTGTTCTATGTATATTCTTTGTTATATGTATACTCTTTGTTCTATGTATACCCTATTCTATGTATATTCTTTGTTATATGTATACTCTTTGTTCTATGTATACTCTGTTCTATGTATACTCAGTCTCTATGTATCTATATGCCTCATATAACCCCTCTTCATTCCTTATTCAGTGAGACATACTAAGTGACCTATGACAGAGTTACTTTATGTATACTCTTTGTTCTATGTATACTCAGTCTCTATGTATACTCTATATTCTATGCATACTCAGTCTCTATTTAACTCTGTGGCCTCCTATACTCCTCCTCATTCCCTATTCAGCGAGGCATACTAAACCTCCTCAATTTCCTCCTTGATTCCCCGGCGATATCCTCATCCCGCGTCGCCTCCCAGCCGCCACAGTGTCTTCTTCCGCAACATTTGACTCCTGAGAAAGCTGGGAGGAAATACGCCTCACCCAGTGCCCCTGGATGCGTGTTTTATCATACGCACAGCTCGGAGTCTTTCGCTGGCTATCCTTTTTTTTCATTGTATTTGCTGTGATGCGATCTTTACTATTTCTTTCTCCACGATAACTATACGATAACTGGACTGGGGTTTTTTTTTCTTCTCGCCCCGTCTCTCTCTCTCTGGTATGCTTCGTATCCTGTTCCCGTCTCTGTGCAAGACTTTGCTGAAGACCTCACTCGCGCCATTCATGATGCAGCTGATGCCTCCACACCCCGCCAAGGGAAGAATAAGTTTAACCCTAATAAGAAACATCTTTGGTACTATGACAGCAAAATTAAGTTCCTTAACAAAGTATCTCGTCAGCTCACCAAGAATCACCACCACACCAGGACTGACGAGAGCAGACGCCACCTTCAGGATTGGGCTTCGTATGCCAGAGACCAAATTGCCCTTATTCGTGAGGAGAAATGGCTGCAGTTTACGGGAAGGTTGACTCACGCCACCAACATAACCCAGGTGTGGAGGCACGTCAACCGCATTAGAGGCAAACACTCGAAACCTCCCGCTCACCCCGACCCGGCGAGGAAGGCGTCTGAGCTCATGAGGGACTACCACGAGCGATCAGCGAATACTAATCTGCCTCCTAACATCAAAGTAGCCAAGACCAACCTTGATCCGGCGAGGCTGGCTGCAGTCACTGCGGCCACGCTACTATCGGATAACACTGATGAGCCCATCACGAGGGAGGAGATGCTCAGGGCGCAGAAAACGAGTGGTGACACAGCGCCTGGTGAGGACGGCATAACCTACTCCATGCTGAATGCTGTCTGCAATGTCGCGGGTGACCCTCTATTGCAGTTCTTTAACATGTCCTTCTCCCAGGGGACGCTACCTAAGGAATGGACAACAACTAATATCATTCCTGTCCCAAAACCAAGCGCAGACAACCAGTTTCGCCCCATCAGCCTCACTTCAACCTTATGTAAGATGCTGGAACGCATATTACTTAGCCGGCTCACCTACAAGATCGGGCACTTGGATACAGGTGTGAATGGCTTTGTCAAGCACAGGAGCACTGCCAACTGCCTCGCCAACCACTATGCAAATGACAAGGCACAGACAGCTGTGTTTCTTGATATAGAAAAAGCATTTGACAGGGCACAACCACTGCCAATCCTCGCTGAGCTCACAAAGTTGGGAGTGAAAGGCAAGCTCCTCCTATGTGTGCAGCAATACCTCTCGGACAGAAAGGCCCGTGTTATATTTCAGGGGAAAGCCTCTGATTACATGAGGCTAGACAATGGAACGCCACAGGGAGGAGTCATCAGTCCTACACTGTTTAATATCCTGATGAACGTGCTTGCCAAACTCCCTTACCCGGAGGGGACACAGCACATCGGCTATGCTGATGACGTTGTCCTGCAGACGACGGGCAGAGACTCCACCACTACCATGCAAGAATCACTAAACCTTCTAACGGACAAATGTGAGGAAATTGGCTTCACCATATCTCAGACCAAGACCAAAGCCATGGCCAAGACAAGGAGCGCCCCCCTGGACACACTACGACTCCAAGGTCAAAACGTAGAGTGGGTAGCGACGCAGCGTTATCTTGGCGTCATTGTTGCCCGTAACAACGGCTGCAAGGCTGAGATCCAACATCTGATGGACAAATGCAGGGCAAGGAATAGGATATTGAGGGCGATGTCATGGAAGGGAATGGGAGCTTCAGGCACCGTGATCCTGAGCGCATACAAATCCTTGGTACGTTCACTTGTTCATTATGCCAGTCCTGTTCTCCTACATATCACCACTACAGATGCGAAATCTCTTGAGACAATACAGAATGAGGCGCTGAGGACCATCTTGGGAGCACCGAAATGGACCAAGACTGAAAACATGAGGGCGGAGACCCAAGTACCATCATTGACAGCAAGATTGAAAGTTATGACGGCCAACTTCCTCATAAAATCATACATCAGAGCCGACCATCCCGATGACGTCCACACTCAGCTTCACAACCATCATGAAGGTCACCGAGGTCAAGGCAGGTGGCTTAAGACGGCGATAGAGACACTACAACACTCTGGTGTCGCCTGGGAGGCCATAAATACTGCCGTCATTCCTCTGGAGCGTAACGCCACGGCCCCGTGGGAGGCCACACTCATCACAACAGTTGTCAGGCCCCCGCGGCGAAAGAAACGTGACTGCCTACCCGTGGAACTGAGGCAGGAAGGTCTGCAAAACATATAAGGCGTCAGGGAGCCATACGCAGCAGTGTACTACACCGACGGATCTACAGATCCTGCCGAAGGACGGTCAGGCGCAGCCTTTGTGTGCAAAATAGGTGGCGAGGATCCTGTCGCCACTGCCACCCGCGTACACACAGCCTCTGCGCGAACCTCGGATTTCTCATCCTCCACGCAAACTGAACTGACAGCCATATCTATGGCTCTGGATCACGCCCACACCGCCCACAGCCTCAACACCTTCATCGTCACGGACTCCATGACTGCCATAGCCTACATCAACAAG
>JACEEZ010002070.1:76559-84059 GCA_016584305.1 Chionoecetes opilio | reverse complement strand
AGAGAGAGAGAGAGAGAGGTAACAGATCAAAGGTACACAAAACTATGGGTTAGGTTAAGTTAGGTTATGTTTGAAAGTGGGGTTTGTTTTGGTTTGGTTAGGTTTGGTTTAAGTTAGGTTTATATTAGGTTAGTATAGGTTTAGGTTAGGTTAGGTTGGAGGATTGACTGACACTGATTATAAGCTGAGAGGGATTGGAGAGGGATGGGATGGAGGGAGGGAGGGATCGGAGGGAGGGAAGTGAATGAGTAATGGAAGGAAGGAAGGGAGGGTGGAAGGGAGGGAGAGATGGAGGGAGGGAGGGAGGGAGGGAAGGAGAGAGGGAGGGAGGGAGGGAGGGACTGTCTAGTCTAGTAGTGTGTGGGGGGGGTGAGGAAAAAGAATGGAAACAACTCCCACGTCCTCCCGGTTGAAGGTGAAGCACTTGAATGACCGGGTGGGGAGGATCCTTCTACTATACTATTTATTATTTTATCCCACTATTAAATATGAAACATACTGAACTATTACTGAAATAACATCCATACTGAAATATAACAACAGGCTACTTTTGGAAATGGTTACGTATGGCTGTTTTAAAATCTAAATACTAATATACGTCATGAACATTTCGTGTGTTGAAGAGTGACTGTGTATGGATGTTATGTATTACTAGCCGCAAAGCCGCCCTTCGGGCGGACTTTTTGGCTAGCTCCTGCGGAGGGCTATTGGTGGGCCTTGGGCCCACCACCTGTGTTTGGTGGGCCTTTGGCCCACCAAACACAGACTCTCCAGATAGCCCCTTCTAGCTTTCCTGAAATCATGGATGTAGAAATGTATGTATTAACGCCAACCCATTCACATCACCCCCAACCCATTCATTCACCCATTACCCATCACCCCCCACCCATTCACTCACCCATTACCCACCACCCCCCACCCATTCACTCACCCATTATTCATCACCACACACCCATTCACTCACCCATTACCCATCACCCCCCATCTATTCCCTCACCCATCACCCATCACCCCCCACCCATTCACTCACCCATCACCCCACACTCATTACCCATCACCCCACCCATTCACTTACCCATTACCCATCACCCTACATCAAGGTTTCCTCAATTCTCGCAACCGACTTTTTTTCACAATTCTCGCTAATAGGCTGCTAAAAACAATAAACAAAAAATGATCGGATCATCTCATAAATGGGCTTAAAACCTTCCCCTGCTCGAGCCGGTTCCAAAACTGTGCCATATGAGGGAATTCCACCACAGGGGGCGGCACCTGGAGCGGACACACACACACACACACACACACACACACACACACACACCACACACACACTTTCGCTTATATTATTATAGATTTTTTTTTTTTTTTTTCGCCCCACGTCTAAAATCTAAATACCAATACACGTCCTTAAGATTTCGTGTGTTGAAGAGTGACTAACTGAGTATGTGTATGGATTTTATGTATCATTTTTTTGTTTTGCGTTTTTTTCCCACGAGCCACCACTGCCTGTGTTAATCTTCGTCACAATGGAACCAAAGAGGCCACTCACTAACCACTGTATGGCTATGTTTCGCTTGATAAGGGTTTAGGGCTCGCTGTGTGTGTGTGTGTGTGTGTGTGTGTGTGTGTGTGTGTGTGTGTGGGTGTGTGTGTGTGTGTGTGTGTGTGTGTGTGTGTTTGCTCTAATCAGAATCCATAGGGTCACGCAAAGAGAGAGAGAGAGGAGAGAGAGAGATAGAGAGAGAGAGAGAGAGAGAGAGAGAGAGAGAGAGAGAGAGAGAGAGAGAGAGAGAAAAAAAAAAAATTGTGAAAAAAGACAAAAGGATAGAAATGTCATCGCAAAAAAGCGCGTCCACGAAAATTCCTTAATAACATAATTTCAGAGGTGTTCAGAGGTGTTTCTAAGGTTCGCACTCACCTTTAATCTCATCTAATAATCATAGTCTAAACACAGACTTATTTTATTTCAAATCCCAGGCTACTGTGTGTGTGACAAGAAGAGACTAAACACCTTTGAGGTGAGGCTGCAGTTTTTCACCGAAGATTGCTAGAAAGCGTATGTAAGTGCCACTCGTTTTACACAGGATATGTAGTCAATAAGCGAGAATCCAGAGTGCCCAATATCCTAAAAAGGCTATCCCTTTATGAGCGCTCCCTCTCATTGCCTCTTAAGCTATCACTGGGCATGGTCTAACTCGAAAGGGCTCAAGTATCAGCCAGCCACCGTGGCTGGCGAAATAAAAGAAACTAGATATGCCCGTTACCGTGCACACGGGATACATTGGATTCGGGCCGCCAGATTGAATCAGGCGCCTATATTAAATGCATACTTGACGAGTTTCGCGGGGGTGTCGGGGGGGAGCGTGTGGGGGGGGGGGGGGTCGGGGTGAGGACGCGCGGGAGGGCTAGCCGACCGTCGCCATTTTCTGGTGGGGGGGCCGCAGGTTGTCGCCGCGGGGGTGGGGGAGTCGAGGCGCGCGGGATCGCGTCGGGCTGGGGTCGGGGGTTACGGGGAGGGGCGTTAGGGGAGTGGGGGGCGTACCGGGTGGGGAGGTCGGGCGGCTGGGGGGGAGCGGGGTGGGGGGCTAGCGTTCGGCGTCGTGCCCCGGGGGGGGTGGGGGGGGGGGGCGGACTCCTGCGGCGGGGGGAGGCGATTCGTGTTCGGCGGGGGGGAGGGGTCGTGGGGGTGGGGGGCGTGGCCGGTCTGGGGCGGGTGTCGGCATGCGCTCGGGACGCGTCGGCGGGGACGGGGGGCGGTCGCGAGGGGGGCTTAGAACGATATTTTTTGGCTCATGTCTTGAGGGCCCGTGTTGGTACATTTTAGAGTTAGTGCGGGCAGTTTGCAGATTCGTATAATTGGCTACACCAAGATTCACCAACGTTTTTCCTATACGAAACCATGTCGTTTTCGTTACACTCTCGCTCAGTTGAAGTTGGTTTCGTACATGACAAACCTTCTTTGGTGTTGTGATTAAATATATATATATTATATAATTATCTATAGTATATATATATTATATCTATCTATATTATATATTATATATATATATATATTATTATATTATATAATATATTTATTTTTGTATTGTAGGCACGTAGTACCTTCTCAAACATTTAATTTTGATCATATCTTTCTGTAGCGCCATTAGCTCAGCGGAGATTGGCTATATGTGGCAGCAGGGGAGGACAGCTCTAACCATTACGTACTCGGAACTATGGCACACAGTGGTTTGTACAGACTATGCCTATTATTGTATCATCAACCATCTATTTAAGGGTGTATTTATTCTTATTAATGGCTTCCAGCCCTTATGCAGTGTATATGACAAGTTTTTATATTTTCTCTCTCTTAATTATATTGGCTTTAGCATTGGCAAGGTACGTATCAATGTTCTAATTATGTACAGGATTATTACTGATATTTTAGTTTTGACAGATTGTGTTTTGACACTGATGTTTGGAGTGCTGCCTAAACCCAGTAACCAGTCACAGCCCCCACCACATAAGTCCACAGCACAGCCTCCCCACCACATAAGCCACAGCCACAGCCTCCCACCACATAAGCCACGCCACGCCCTCCACGCACATCAGTCACAGCACGAGCAAATGGATGGTATGAGAGTTATAATGTTAACATTTTGCATGATGTTAGTCTGCACGTATGAAATATAATCTGAGATGTAATTAATACGCTTGTATCGACGAAATTTCCGTATACCGTCTCAGAAAGTATCACAACTGAGTGGTTTTTCAGTGTGGTGCCAGAGCCCCCTCTGCTTCCCTCTTCCATGGTGCACTCCCTCCAGCAGCACCGTGACCTCACCTCACATACATGCTGTAGAGGGTAAAAACTCATGAGTATCTTCCTTTCTTAAGAATAATGCATAATACCATTGCTTATGTTTGTTTTATTATTGATACTGTACTCTTTTCTTTCTTATCCCTAAAACTGTCAAAAAACCTTGTCCTCATTCTATACTATCTCCATGCTCCCTCATCTTCTTTACCCACTTCCTATTCACCATCCCACAAATCCTTCATACTGGTCTAATTCACCTCATTTCTTTATGAAAGAACATAATGAAATATTTTTGCAATATTGCTATTTACTAACAACAAACTTTTTTTCAACAGATGTGGAACAGCAAACATGACTGAGGGTCCCAGAGGATGTCAAGCCTCAAAATGCCCCAAGTCGTAGTATGTTCAGGATTTTATTTTGGTTGTTCCTCTACAATGCGAATGATTTAGATTTTAATGACTATAAAATCATACCGGTATTTTTTGCATATTATATTTTTAAAGATATTTAATTTCATATATCTACCATCCGTCGTCTCACTCTTTGCAATCTTTCCTCTTTTCTCTACACTGATCTACTCCAACACGTATATCCTCCCATTATTATCAGGGGGTTCATCCCTCTCACACTCCCAACATATATTCTACACTATATATCCTTGTCATCTCACTTCAACCCATTTTTTCAAGGTGGTCCATCGCATTTACCATTTCAGTTTCTGTGCTTCACCACATCACCACTCCACAGCTCATTCCTTCTCAATTACTAGCATATCAGCAATATCATCCATATACATTTATAGTACATAATTATGTTAGTAAGTTTATGCTTATGTAAACAATGTGTAACACTCCGATATTCTCAGGACACCAATAAGAAGCCTCCTACGAACACCATCTACGGCTGCGTATGCGATACGCAAATGGGGAGTGAGGCTGTTAGAACCCACACCACTGATAAGCGACGGCTGCAATTTTCTGGACCCCGGAGTTGCTTGATTTTTTAAAGGATTCATCATTCCTTCTTCTTGTGACCTTTGTCGCTTAGTATCGCTTCATAGTAGGCTCTTCACTTCATCTCCTTCGTTAACCAAACTTGTTTAACACCTGTGTTTATTTCACCTGGGTAAAGGACATTTTCATCAGCTTTTCAAATCCTTTGTTATCATCCTAATTTGGATTGTCTCTTTGTGTGTTCTTATCTCCCAGCACTGCGTTAGGAACACTGGTGAGGTTTACAATACTTTCAGTTTCCTTTCTGTCCCCATACAGCACTAACAACACCGTACCCAGGGCCCCGTCTTTTCTGCTATAGTCTCCTTTCCCCTCCTCCTCTGCCTAGGACGGTGTTACTATTGACGCTATAAGCTTTTCCCTCTGACTCCCATACTTGTTGTCCATCCACAATGACATGTTTTCTACAGTTTTCTTTCGCTCCTACCCTGTAGCTACAATTCTGGTTCTCCAGTTCCCTGTTCCTTCCGTTGACTTCCAAGTGCCTGTTTCTTGCTTTGTAGAGTAACTTATCTCCCCAGTCTCCTACATGCCAGGTCACCCCCCCTGTTTTCTGTTTCCACCTGTACCACTGCAACGTTGATTTCCTGACCATTAACTAGCCATTATTCTCATTTTCTTTTTGATATCTCTTTATCTCCATCTTGTTCCATTTCTCTCCTTTCCATCTCTATTCCTTCTCCCAGGTGGTACTTGATCTATTTTCCTGTGATATTTTTCTTTGCCCTCTATCTATCTTATTAAGTCTCAATTTTCTTGTGGACACAGTTTTCCTTTAATTATCACCTTTCCCAGAAGGTGCTCCATCCCATGTCTCCCCTCATGGCCTCTACATCAGTGCTCTACAAGCTCCTAGACCCCATCTGCCTACTGTGTTCTGAGCCTTTACCAAGTGCATGATGTCTCCTTCCCTGTACTGAGTCCCTTCTGACCCTACAGACAATAGGGTAGCAGCCACCCCCTTCCATAAACTCCTGCCTACTTCATATGTATTAGTGACTGTTACCACCATTTATAATCATGCCTATCATCCTCCTTGCCTGCCTTCATTAACTTTCCCCTGCTTTTCACCGCCTATCCCTTCCTTGTATACTTCCATTCCTAGTTATACATATGTACTTATCTACTACTTCTTCAGGACTTATTCTAGCATCCCACTGACTCCTACTTTCACTGTTAAACCCATGACTTTACATTTTCATTTCACTAACTTCAGGTCCCATTCCCTTCCGTACTTGTTTGTTATGTGTAAAATCTCCTCCATTTCATCCTTACTTTCTGCATCAATACTACATCATCAGCATAGGCCAGGCATCCTAACTTCTCTCCTCCAATTGTTACTCCTTGACTTGACTTCCTGATTCTCACGATGAGTTCCTCTAAATACAGATTAAATATGTTAGGGACATGACAGATCCTTGTCTAAACTCCAATATTATTTACCATCCACCTCTCCTTTCCTGAACCCACTTTGCTCCTCTCCTAACTTCTGTTTTTCCCTCTATCCACAATTTCATTTCTCATTTATAATCATTTCAAAACCTTGGCTAGTATGTTCATGACAGCTATGGGCCTATAATTGGCTATGTCCCTCCTTATCTTTCCTCCTCCTTTGTGTATTAGGTCACTCTTGCTCTTTTTCCAGTCCTGTGGCACGCAGCCTTGCTCCAGCACTGTCACATAATTATATATTGCCTGTTTTTACATTTCTCCTCTATATTTAACAAACTCCCCTATGAGCCCATCTGCTTTTGCAGCTTTGCCGTTCTTCAAAACTTTCAGTACCTTTTCTACCTCTCCAAGCTCAATTAGTACTGTTTCCCTCCATTTCTCTCTTGTCACTGTAGATCATAATGTTTTCCATTCGCTCTACTTCCATGTCCGTTCTGATTACTTTACTCCAGTACCCTTTCTATTAATGATTCTATTTCATCCTCCTTCTCAGTATGTCTTCCTCTATTTCAATTAACTTTCTGTTGTTAATCTCTCGTCCACCGAGGTTTCTTTTGTAGGTTTTTCCATCCTTCATTTTCCTCTTCCCTCGAGGTAAACGGTTTGAGTTTCTTTGCCTGCTGTCAACAAGTGTTCATCTAAATTTTTATTATATTTTTTGTCATTGCTTTATAATGTGTTCTTGCAAGACTGCCTCTGCTTTGTGCTATTGTGGTACTGCATGTACTGTACTTCTAGCTGTTGCTTTTCTATTTCTCCCTGCATATAATGTTTTCCTCCACTTTGTTTGCAATGCATTCTAACTGCTCACATATGCTGCTTACTCCTATATACTTGTTTGTAAATAGTATATTTGAATTTTTGTATTTATTTATTTTAATTTTTATTATTTATTTTATTTGTTTGTTTTATGTTCACCTCATATACTTTGGCATTTGGTATCTGTCCTCTTTTTTCCCTCATGATCTGCAGGACACAACAGGTGTGTGCTTGTTTGTTTACAGCATGTTATTCAGTAATGGTTTCCACTTAATTTCCTTGCAGTAGCTCTAATGCTTATAAATCTGCGATATTTGTATTGGTTATATGTCGTTTACATACCTTTTGTTTGCCTGTTTTGCCCATTGTAATGTATGCTAAAAGCTTTTGCTTTGTTGCTTTTTGTTTCTCACACATGTATGATGTATAGCATAACTTGCCACAACCATTGCTCAAGGTTTCTAACATAAACTC
>JACEEZ010002070.1:75000-76534 GCA_016584305.1 Chionoecetes opilio | reverse complement strand
TTGATGTGTTTCTGTCATGTGTGCAGCATTTTGTGTGTTTCTCGTGCTATGCTCACAGTGTCTTTACTGCTGCCATAATGCATGATATTAGTTCGATGTTTTTGTGATCTCTTGTATAATGCAACTAACTTCTTGTGTTATCTCCTGCAATGCATTGCAATGTCTAATAGGCAGGTGTTGCTGTTGTCATGTAGCTGCATGTAAAAGAGTAATGATCTTACTGTTCTGCTTTGTATTACATAATCAAGTATTGCATCATGCTCTACATGATTTGTAAACCTCAAAGTACATAGAAATTTGAATAAAATTTGGCTACCATATTTTGCTTTATATAATTTATTTCCTTGTCAAAGATACTATCCAAAAAATTTATATTTCTTTGAAGGTTATAGCCTATAACCTTCAAAGAAATATACATTTTTTGGATAGTATATATATAATATATAGAGGAAGTGCAGGGATATTATGAGCATTTGAGTCACCCATCGATTCCGTACGTTCTCTAATGTTTCCCATGCTCTGTCTTTACCACTATCCCGCGGTTAGATGGCGTGACAATCGCGGCTTCGAAACTTTACTACAGGAATCACCTTCCTTGTCCTCTATATTCCTTGGTGCAAACAGAGAAACACGTAGTGATAGACTGGCCATTGGCTTCCCGGTGCCGTGAAAGGTACCCGATGTTGAACTTTTCTGATATTGGCGAATTATTCAATGAAAGAACTCATTTGTGCGAGTTGTGCAATTTTGTATATGAAGTACTTCATGTTTATATGTAATTTCATATGCTCCTCTCAAAGTTTATTTGTTTCTTTAGTGTTATTATGGACAAAACAAAATAAGATGTTCTTTTGTATAGATTTTTGTGTGTATTGTGTTATGCTTTGTCAATAAACTACTACTACTACTACTGTGTGTGTGTGTGTGTGTGTGTGTGTGTGTGTGTGTGTGTGTGTGTGTGTGTGTGTGTGTGTGTGGTGTGTGTGTGTGTGGTGTGTGGGGTGTGTGTGTGTGTGTGTGTGTGTGTGTGTGTGTGTGTGTGTGTGTGTGTGTGTGTGTGTGTGTGTGTGTGTGTGTGTGTTGTGCGTTTGGAATAAAAAGTGTAAATTATCAAGTGAACGAAATAAATTATAATTAAATGTGATTATATAGCTAATAATATAGATAATATAGATGATAACGTTCAAATAACACAATACTGTATATCTAATATTTGGATGAGTAAAGAGAGGAGATATTATTGATACAAATAACTTGACAGTATACTGTATATGGGTACAAAATTAGCTCAAGTATGGACAGGTGAGAGACAGATGTATGGTTAAAGTGCAGAAAAAGCGTAAAGAGGTCTTAAGAAATAACATGAGGTGTAGAACGAAAATAAAAACAAAAATTAGAATCCTATTTCCTAAAGCTTTCAAATGCATTATCTTTCTTACCAAGTTATTTTTTAAAGGTTTTTAAGGGTGCATATTAACAGATGACCTACTGAGAAGAGAGAGAGGGGGAAGAGAGAGAGAGGGGAAAGAGAGGA
>JACEEZ010002070.1:55000-72500 GCA_016584305.1 Chionoecetes opilio | reverse complement strand
GATTTATGAGTGAACAAGGGAAAAATAAAAGAATTTTGGGAAAACAATAAATAGTCTAATGGGGAGAAAAAAAGGGTTAAACATTTAATGAAATTAAACTGGAAAATAAAAATTGGGCTCACTGAAATATTTTTAATGAAAATCTCTTAGAAAAAATGGGTCCCCCCCAAAAAAAAGTTAGTACAAAAAAAACTCTTACTTCCAATTTTTTAATAACCAAAGGGAAAATTTTTTTTTACCTGTATCCGTTACTAGGGAAACAATTTAAAAACTTAAAAAGGCAAAAAAAAAACCCCCGGATGTGATGAAATTCCACTAAAACTGCTCCAACTTACTGCACATACATTAGTACCTCTCCCCACATAATCAGTCTAGTTTTTCCCGCAAGGATGCTTTCCGGGCAAGCTTAAAATTGTAAAGTAATACCAAAATTTAAAACTGGGGTGAGATGATGAAAAAAATTATAGACCCATACTATTTTACCCCCCAATTAGTAAAATTTTTTAAAAAGCATTGTTCATAGATTTAAAAAGGTTTTTTGGAAGATTTTGAATTAACTGATAATCAAAATGGGTTTCGCAATAAATCAACAGAGAAAGCCATAATGAAATTCACAAGTGAAATTTACAGTAATTTGGAAAGAAAACATTATGTTGCAGGCATATTCATGGACTTATCTAAGGCATTTGATTCACTGGACCATAAAATATTATTAGATAAGCTAAATAATATAGGAATAAGAGGAACACCATTAAAGTTATTTTCAAGTTATTTGACAAATAGGAAACAAGCTGTGTATTGTAACAAGAAAACATCAGTGCTGAAAACTGTTGACAGGGGAGTACCTCAGGAATCTATACTGGGCCCATTGTTGTTCTTGGTATTTATAAATGATATTTCCAATGCCAGTAATAAATCTAATTATGATCTTTATGCAGATGACACCAATCTCCTCTTACAGGATAACAACTTAGATCACATGAATGCTGTGTTAAATACTGAACTAGAAAAAAACAGTAAATGGGTTTCAGGTAACAAATGAAGGGTAAATATTACAAAAACTAATTATATGCTTTTTGAAAATCGATCTGTAGTATACAACATGGGTCCAGTATATATGGATGGGTATGAACTTAAGAGGGTTGCATGTACAAAATGTTTGGGGGTTATCATATCAGAACAGACTTGTTGTTGCTACACTTAAGCTTCATGTCAAGTCCAGAAGAATCTCAAGAGGTAACCATACTGTGTTTCATCTTGAGAAACTGAAGAACTTGACATGTGCGCATGAGTATGCGGTGGCAGTCTCAAATCGGTTTGATGTGCTCGGTGCTCTCGGGGACCCTGTAGAACTGTGGATACCTTCAAACGTGAAACTCATACAGCTGCCAAGGAGTGTATTGGGGAGCGCCCGAGGTCAAGGCGTGGTTTTGTCTCGACGGAGACGCTGGAGAAAATCGAAGAGAGTCGCGCTGCCAGGCTGGCTGGGAACCGGGACCAGCACAGGGCTCTGTCACGCCGGACTAGAACCCTCCTGGGGAGAGACAAGGAGAGGTATGTCAGGAGTCTCGCTGAGGATGTCGAGGGTCATTTGAACGCTAGTGACCTCCGACCCGCCTACCGAGCCCTGAAGAAACTCCGTTCCAAGTCTCCTTCTCGGGCGAGTGCTATTCGAACAGCAGATGGGCGCCTCGTGTCGGACATGGATGGGCAGATGGCTCGTTGGGCTGAGTACTTTGGGCAGTTGTTCACGGTGGACCCTCCAACTGAGCAGCTTCACACCACTGGGTTACAGGCAGTGGATGCCGATCCTCCCATTGACGAAAGCGCACCCTCTCTTGACGAAATCAGAGAGGTTGTAGCAAAGTTGAGGGGTGGAAAGGCAGCTGGTGTTTGTAATATCAGTGCGGAGCTCCTCAAAGCTGGGGGTGAGGCCGTGATCCGCGGGTTGCATGCTGTCCTGACTGCCGTGTGGCAATCAGGTACCATTCCTCCTGACTGGAAAAGGGGGCTGGTCGTCCCTATCTGGAAAGGGAAAGGGGACCGTCAGGACTGCAACAATTACCGCGGTATTACACTGCTCAGCGTACCAGGCAAGGTGCTTGCCCATCTATTGCTGACACGGATTCGCAGTCATCTGGTGAAGCATCAGAGACCTCAGCAGTCTGGGTTCACGCCTGGTAAGTCAACAACGGACCGTATCCTAGCGCTTCGTGTCCTGGTGGAACGCCGACGTGAGTTTCGACAGGGGATGCTTGCAGCCTATGTTGATCTCAAGAAGGCGTTTGACTCAGTGCATCGTGAGTCACTCTGGGATCTTCTGCGACTTCGAGGGATTCCTGCAAGGACTATTGGTTTGATAGCTGGTCTGTATTCTGGGACTGAGAGTGCTGTGAAGTGTGGGGCAGGTGTATCCAGCTTCTTTCCTGTGAATACAGGAGTGAGGCAAGGGTGCGTCCTCGCCCCATCACTTTTCAACGCTTGTATGGACTGGGTATTGGACAAGGTTGTAGATCAAGTGATTGTGGAGCATCCGTCGGCAACACCAAGATCACTGATCTTGTTTTTGCCGATGATGCAGTAATCTTTGCTGAGTCGCTGGAGGTCCTGGTGATGGCTCTCGAGGCGCTGCACGAGGAGGCAAAGCCTTTGGGACTTGGGGTCTCCTGGCTCAAGACCAAGGTCCAGGTGTTTGGAGATTTACTAGATGAAGCAGTACAGTCTGTTCATGCGTGTGGCGAGGACATTGAAA
Organism: Chionoecetes opilio; assembly: GCA_016584305.1. Classification (NCBI taxonomy): domain Eukaryota; kingdom Metazoa; phylum Arthropoda; class Malacostraca; order Decapoda; family Majidae; genus Chionoecetes; species Chionoecetes opilio. The sequence goes on along the minus strand of JACEEZ010002070.1, from coordinate 69,748 downwards.
TCTTGGAAAGTTTTACATACCTTGGTAGCGCAGTCCATAATGACGGCGGGTCACGTCAAGAAGTCTTAGGGGCGGATTGGCATAGCCCACGGTGTTATGGACTCGCTCAGCGGGAGTTTTTGGGGCTTTTGTCGGTACCTGTGCAGGAGGACAAAGATCCGGATCTTCAAATCGCTTGTGATCCCTGTCTTACTCTATGGTTGTGAGACATGGACACTAAATAGTGACTTGAAGAGACGAATCAATGCCTTTGGTAATAAGTGTCTTCGCAGAATCATGGGGTATCACTGGGATGATTACGTGTCAAATCAGCGATTGCACCGTGAGACTGAATCGAGGCCTATTACCTGCATAGTCCATTAGCGCCAACTTCGGCTATATGGGCATGTGGCACGCTACCCTGAAAACCGACCCTTTCCCCATCGGGTTGTTTTCTGTAAGAGACAATACGGCGTGGAGGAGGCCAAGGGGGCGCCCACAAGGCTCGTGGCTGGGGCAAGTTGATGTTTCTTGTCGAGAGCTGCTTGGTATGGGAAAGGAGCCTGCATGGGAACTCGCGCGTGGTGACCCTCGGGAGTGGCGTCGTAGGGTGGGCGAGGCGACGCGCCCCCCGGCGTATGCCCCCAATGATTGATTGATTGATAGATGAAAACTTGAATTGGAAAAATCACATTCAATCAGTCTGCTTAAAATTGTCAAAAACTTGTGGAATATTATACAAAATTCATTACAATCTAACAACTGATGCTTTGAAAAGTATATATTATTTCCTGTGTTATCCTCTTATTATATATTGTGTGTCCATCTGGGGTTGTACTAGGCCGTCAAATGTAAAGGAAATTATTGTCACTGAGAAGAAATTGATCAGAACCATAACATATAGAGGAAAACATGACTCTACACACTTTTTATTCAATGAGTCAAAGTTACTAAAATTTGAATTACTACTTAAATATTTTTGTCTTCTCACTGTTTATAATAATGTAAATGATAATAGTCACAACATAAAAATATTTAGAATGATTCAGCCCAGCCTAGGTACCAGAGGTAACAATGTTAACTTGTTATGTCCACAACCAAGAACAACACTGTACAAATTTGCTATATCTTGTTTTGGCCCGAGATGTTGGAACGCATTACCAGATGACATCAAAACAGCAACAAATCTCAATTTATTTAAATTTAAACTTAAACAGTATTTATATAATTAGTAAACTCAAGGTGTTATAGAATGAAATAAAAATACAGTAAATTTGTGCTCCTGAAATTTAGGTACTTTTTTTTAAAAAACATGTCACTATGCGTGTATATTTTTGTATGTTAATCTTCATTTGTAAATTATTGGCTTCATCGTATACGTATTTATACGATGTTAACTGATTTTCTGTCTACTAAGGAGCTCATGCTCAGCAGACTAATGCCTATAAAAAATGTGTATATTTATTCATGTATATAATTGTTATATGACAATAAACTTTATAAACTCTATAAACTATAAACCTACGATTGATTTGCGATTTTGTGAGTCTACTCGCATCAAAATTGAATTTACAGTTTCGGCTACCCAAAACAGACAGACAGACAGACAGACAGACACACGGCTACTCCTATAGTATATTATAATAGACATAAAGTTACAATTATAATTCATCAAAGCTGAAAGGAATATATAATTTGATTGGCTCCTTAAGTGTAAATTTATCTTATTTACTTATTTTATTAATTACATATACGAAAAAGCGTGAAAAATTGGCCCATTATATATCTTTTAATCTTTTTTGGGGGAGGGTGAATTTAAAAATAGTTGGCATGTTTACATAAATACTTTTATACCTAAATATTTCAATTACATATGCAATAAAAGCGTAATAAAATATTCCCTACATGTTTCCTTCTATTTTCTGGGAGTGGACGTGTCTGTGTACGGTATCAAAATTATTTGTGTGCGTGTTTCAAGTATGTGTCATTGTGTCATGATATCAAACTTGTACTTGTATGGAGAAATATGGGATTGATACATGGGATGGAGAGTGTGTATCGATGATGTGCTTTGTGTGAGGAGTACGTAGGAGTGGTTTAGTGTGTGGGTCTTAGTATTTATGTGTGAGTGTTGAGAGATTATGAGGTGTCATACTCATTGCTATTTTCATTATTATTATTATTATTATTATTATTAATAGTAGTATTAGTATTAGTAGCATCATTATTATTGTTATTGTTGCTACTATTACTATTATCATTTCAGTATTCGTTCCCCTACATTTAACCCGGGCACAGACAGACAGACAGACAGACAGAAAACACAGGGCACACAGACACACAGACCACAAGACACACAGACACACCCGCCACACAACACAACACACACACACACACACACACCACACCCCACACACACACCACAAAACACACCACACACACACACACACACACACACACACAAAACACACACACCACACACTCCCCTTGTTTCCTGTTTGTTTGTTAAGATAATGCCTCAGAGCCATAGTGATCTACACCGCTGCTGATTTAGTGTTGGCCGAAGCCACCAACCCCGGGGGGGGGGTTACAAACCCCCGGCTGGCACCCGTTTCCCATTCATTGCTGGGTGGACAGGGGCTAGGGATTTAAGAAAGACCCACCCATCTATCTTTCGCTCCACCCGGGATCGAACCCGGGATTCTCGGTTGTAAGCCGAGCGTGCTAACCACTACACTACGGAGTTCCCGCACACACACACACCCCACACACACACACACACACACACCCCACACACACACGCGATGGTCAGGTTGATAACGTGACGGGCTCCCATTCTGTGGGTAGGCGGTTCGAATCCTCGTGCTCCCGGGATTTTTCCCCTTTACAAATTCGGGCGGGTTTCTGTCCTCCTTGAGCAAGGGAATGTGTGGGTGTGTTGTGTGAGGTCCCAGCATTGCCCAAAGATCGGTAATAATGAGCTCCAAGCTCGCACTGAGAGGGTGAAAACTGGCGATCGCGAGCCAGCTCGCGTGGACAAGACCATGAGTGAATAACAGACAACACACACACACACCACACACAACACACACACCCCTAAAAGACCCAACACCACCGCAAAACATAAACAACAACAACATCGGAGCGTTAGTATCACAACCACTTGAGCCTCGATAAATGATTAGAGAGAGGGAGAGGGAGAAAAAAAAGCCGCTGTGAGAGAAATGTATAGGAAAAAAAGAAAGAAAAAAAAGCCAATAAGCCTTTGGTCCCTATTAGTCCTTCATAGTAACTGTCCCTCCCTCCCTCCCTTTTCTTCCTCCCTCCCTCTCTCTCCTTCCCTCCCTCCCTCTCTCCCCTTCCCTCCCTCCCACTCTCTTTCACACTTCAAACAAAAGCTCAACGCGTTCCTTCAATGATAAAAGAGAGAAGTGTGTAAGAAGAATGAGGGTTTTGAAGAGGCGATAGAAATCATGGAGGAGGAGGAGGGGGAGGAGGGGGAGGAGGAGAGGAGGAGGGGAGGAGGAGGAGAGGAGGAGGAGGAGAGGAGGCGGAGGAGGATGGGGGGAGGAAAAGGAGGGAAAAGAGGAGCAAAAGGAGGGGAAGAAGAAGATGAGGGGAGGAGGAAGAGGGAAACAGGATAGGGAAGGAGGAGGAGGAATGTGTTGAATAAGTCTTTGTGGATGAGAAAAGGATATTGGAAAGGTAAAACAAAAGGTGAGATATAATACTTCAGAAAGAGAGAGAGAGAGAGAGAGAGAGAGAGAGAGAGAGAGAGAGAGAGAGAGAGAGAGAGAGAGAGAGAGAGAGAGAGAGAAGGGGAGAGAGAGAGAGAGAGAAAGAGGAGGAGAGAGAGAGAGAGGAAGAGAGAAGAGAGAGAGAGAGAGAGAGAGAGAGAGAGAGAGAGTGCGGGGTATGCTGCGTAAACTTTGAAAACCAACACAAACGGAACAAATAACAACATATTCTCTCTCATCTCTCTCTCTCTTCTCTCTCATCTCTCTCTCTCTTCTCTCTCTCTCTCTCTCTCTCTCTCTCTCTCTCTCTCTCTCCTCTCTTTTCTCCTCTCTCTCTCTCTAAAATATCATATATCTGTCTGTTAGGAAAAGGAGGAGGAGGAGGAGGGAAAGAAAGTATGAAAGAAGGCACAAGATGATGCTAAAATACTGATTAGAATAATTTAAGAGCTGAAATTATGTGTGTGTGCGTGTGTGTCTGTGTCTCTGTCTCTGTCTCTGTCTGTGTCTGTGTGTGTGTGTGTGTGTGTGTGTGTGTGTGTGTGTGTGTGTGTGTGTGTGTGTGTGTGTGTGTTTGCCGATGCTTCTACGCTTTACTTAATTGGTGGCAAACCCACAGAACTAATCAATAGAGCAAATGCAGAGCTAACTAAATAGTCCGGCAGCTTAGTGAAATGATGGGGACATGCCGGATAAAAGCACCAAAATTTTTTCAGGCACTCTACAGGCTCCTAGCTATGATTTTGAGAGGGGAGACAAATGATCCCATCACTCAGATGGCTATAAGGAACGCTTCTTTATTATTTTGACATTTCCGCATGTGGAAATTAGGGTAAATGGGTTTTTTAAAAGAATAGTCATAAGGATAATGTTTATTGGATGCAAGTTATCTTATTATTATTATTTAATAACTCCAGAACAAAATATTCCAATATGGCTGTCAAAAAAACATAAATTCAATATTTATTCGACTTTAAACTCCCCTGCGGACATCGCGAAATGCCATGTAGTTTATTAGCAGAACACGAATTAAAACATACTCCTTGCAATTCAAAAATGACAGTGGTTAATCTACTGACGGTATGAAATGAAAGGATTATGAAAAATAAGTATTCATTAAGCTCATTATACAACAATCATGTTCTTCCTGTACAGCTGCAGGAATGCCATGTCTTTGTTAAGCACCAGTATCACAATGCAGGTATGATTCATAATTGTAATTATGTGTCTACTTCTCACATTTGCAGCTGCACAGTTCGGTGCATTTCCAGCTGGCTTTCTTGCATGAACATCTCCCGCCACAACCTGCAGCACTTTTGCAGGCACACTTCACAAGTTCACTTACAGCCTTTGCTGCCGCAGGCTGCGAGCTCCAGACAGGAACCCAGGACTTTGTTTCTGCATCCAGTGTCCAACCGCAGCCTTCAGCAGTTGGTGTCTGTTGTTGGGCCTGGTGACAGGTTGTCCAGATGCCAGCCTGGTACACTGCACGCTTGGTGTGCTGCAGCAGGGCCTGTTGAGTTGGGGGAATGTTCTCCATCGTTCTGTTTTTCTGGCAGAACAGTTCCTTTCTTGCTTCTTTCACCGACACCAGAGGGTGGTCTTGTCATATATAACGACTGTGAAACGTTCCAGCATCTGGAAACTCCTGGCAATCCACGGTGATTTGTGCATGTGGATGTTCTACGATGAAGTTGAAGGCATCTGTGACTTCGGTATAGGCACCCATGCTTCCCAAAACCGACTTTTTCCCCTTTCCAAAGAAAGAAGAAGTCGTATCACACCCTGTGAAGCTGTGGAACACTGGTAGCGCTGTGGACTTCTCTTTGCCCAGAGTACTACAGATGGCATTGATGTGTAGGAAAAGGAAGTTCTTGCCACTGCCGAAGGCGACCCAGATGTCAGCCGATGGATACTTGCTGGCTAGAAAGTGATACTTCCCGATGAGGATGACAAGAACGTCAGTATCCACGGTGCGTACCAAGCATGTGGTGATCCACTCTCTGGGCATCTTTAGAGGACCACAAATTTTGGTCTGCCTCTTTTTTGGTAATGGCGGGGATCGAGTGGTCAGTCCACTCACTCAGGGCATTGTAGATGGACCACAATCTTGTCGCCTCAACGTGGTCACATGGCGGCATCGAGTGGCAGTGCATCAGACTACAGAGGTTGTCTGGTAATTTGAAAGTGTGATCTTGGTATAAGAAGGTGAAAATACAACTAGGATGTATGCTATACGGAATATTTCTTTTGCCATTAAAGGCGAATCTTGATTTCATCAAGATTTTTCTAAGTGAAAATTAGCCGTTATCACAAAAATGGTTCATAGAGGCTTCTGAGTAATTGGATCGTTTGTCTCCCCTCTCAAAATCATAGCTAGGACCCTGTAGAATGCCTGAACAAAATTTGGTGCTTTTATCCGGCATGTCCCCATCCTCTTGAAATCTGGTCCTTAGCGGCCGGACTAAAACTCTCGGAGTGGTGTTTGGCTAACCGCCTAACTATAAATACATACAAGACATATTTCATGTTATCTACAAATACCACTACCAGATACCAACCATTCCCAAATCTTAAAATTATAATTGACGACATTACTCAAGTATACAAGATAAAGTTCCTTGGATTAATCTTTGACAAAAACTTAACTTTTAAACAACATCTGTCCAACCTCTGTTTAAAATTATCTAGATTAATTCCACTCCTTCTCAAAGTCAAATCCTTCGCCCCAGTTGAAGTTCTTAAATGCATGTATTATGCTCACATTTATCCCCATCTCAATTATTGTAATCTCATTTGGTCCACCACTTATCCCTGTCATTTAAACCATCTAAATGTACTCCATAAAAAAAGTCATCTGAATAATGACCGACAGTGACTACTGCGAGCACACTCCTCCATTATTTATATCCGTAAATATTTTGAATCTAAATTATTTATCAAAATTAAATATTGCATCTTTTATGTACAAACAATCAGCGTCTAACTACAATAATGACCAACTACTTCACAATTACCAAACCCGCAACCAACGCTCCCTGTCCATACCTAGTCATAGACTAACCCTATACAAACATTCCCTAATGTACCAAGGTCCCAAGTTATGTACTGATGTCCCTGTACATATCAAACATTCACCTAGCTTAAGCACTTTTAAACATACATTCAAGAAACATTTATTATCATTATACTAGCTCTGTGTACTATTATTATCATTGTTATTATTATTCGTGTACTTATTTTTTGTGTAACTCTTCACAGCAACTGTATAATATTATTTATTACTAGTGTATATTATCCTGTAAGTTAGTCTAAGTAACTTACTAACTATTATCGCCTGTTTATGTCAGTCTATTTGTTTAGTATTTATACACCTTGTGTTTATTTATTACTAGCCGCAAAGCCGCCCTCCGGGCGGACTTTTTGGCTAGCTCCTGCGGAGGGCTATTGGTGGGCCTTGGGCCCACCACCTGTGTTTGGTGGGCCTTCGGCCCACCAAACATGGACTCTCCAGATAGCCCCTTCTAACTTTCCTGAAATCATGGATGTAGAAATGTATGTATTCCCCCCACCCATTCACTCACCCATTACCCATCACCCCCCACCCATTCACTCACCCATTACCCATCACCCCCCACCCATTCACTCACCCATTACCCCCCACCCATTCACTCACCCATTCACTCACCCATTCACTCACCCATTACCCATCACCACACACCCATTCACTCACCCATTACCCATCACCCCCCCACCCATTCACTCACCCATTACCCATCACCCCCCACCCATTCACTCACCCATTACCCATCACCAAAACACCCATTACCCATCACCCCCCACCCATTCACTCACCCATTACCCATCACCCCCCCCCCATTCACTCACCCATTACCCATCACCACACACCCATTCACTCACCCATTACCCATCACACCCCACCCATTCACTCACCCATTACCCATCACCACACACCCATTCACTCACCCATTACCCTCACACCCCCACCCATTCACTCACCCATTACCCATCACCCCCCACCCATTCACTCACCCATTACCCATCACCACACACCCATTCACTCACCCATTACCCATCACCCCCCACCCATTCATTCACCCATTACCCATCACTACACACCCATTACCATTCACCCCCCACCCATTCACTCACCCCCCACCCATTCACTCACCCATTACCCATCACCACACACCCATTCACTCACCCATTACCCATCACCCCCCACCCATTCACTCACCCATTACCCATCACCCCTCACCCATTCACTCACCCATTACCCATCACCCCCACCCATTCACTCACCCATTACCCATCACCTCCCACCCATTCACTCACCCATTACCCATCACCACACACCCATTCACTCACCCCATTACCCATCACCCCCCACCCATTCACTCACCCATTACCCATCACCCCCCACCCATTCACTCACCCATTACCCATCACCACACACCCATTCACTCACCCATTACCCATCACCCCCACCCATTCACTCACCCATTACCCATCACCACACACCCATTACCCATCACCCCCCACCCATTCACTCAACCCCCCACCCATTCACTCACCCATTACCCATCACCACACACCCATTCACTCACCCATTACCCATCACCCCCCACCCATTCACTCACCCATTACCCATCACCACACACCCATTCACTCACCCATTACCCATCACCCCCCACCCATTCACTCACCCATTACCCATCACCACACACCCATTCACTCACCCATTACCCATCACCCCCCCACCTATTCCCTCACCCATCACCCCACCCACCCCCAACCCATCACCCCCACCCATTCACTCACCCCACACCCATTACCCATCACCCCCCACCCATTCACTCACCCATCACCCCACACCCATTACCTATCACCCCACCCATTCACTCACCCATTACCCATCACCCTACATCAAGGTTTCCTCAATTCTCGCAACCCACTTTTGTTTTCACAATTCTCGCTAATAGGCTGCTAAAAAAAAAAAAAAAAAAAGTGATCAGATCATCTCATAAGTGGGCTTATGACCTTCCCCTGGTCAACCCGATTCCAAAAATGTGTCATATGAGGTGTTTGCGCCACGGGGGGCGGAACCTATACCACACACACACACACAACAGACAGACAGACAGACAGACAGACAGACACACTTTCGCTTATATTATTATAGATTTGTTCTGTGTGTTTTCCCTCTCTCTCCACACCTTTGCCCAAAAAGCGTTTGCTTGTAAAAGGCTGTTTGCAACCCCTAGCCTGTTATAATCATTATTAAATATTGTAAAATGGCAAACATTGTAAAGTGTTAAAGTGTTAAAGTGTTAGAGTGTTAAAGTGTTTGTCTGTCTGTTTTGGGTAGCCGAAACTATACATTCAATTTTGATGAGAGTAGGCTCAAAAAATCGCAAATAAATCGTAGGTGGTAAGCAGTTTGGTGCCATGTCGATTGAATAATTTTGAAGGGGGATTTTGGGCTAAAAACACTTTAGGAGTATTAGATTATAGGAAAAACTCTGCGGTAACGTTTTGCCGCATTCCACAAACTCAGTAGACTCATGGACGTTTGTATGCGTGTGCGAGTGTGTGTGTGTGTGTGTGTTGGAATCACACGGAACACAAAGGGTTGGAATCACACGGTACGTGGTCTACCCCGAGGCACTTTGACCAGTGACCATTGACCAACGACAGCAACAACACGATTGGAGTTTGCAATCACATGTTGTCTAATATATACTCCTACTACAAACATCAATACATGGGTCCGAAGGGCCCATAAGCACTTGTGAAACACTAAAAATGTGTAGATTAATATGTTTATTTTGCTTGATATTTCCTTCTCTCTCTCTCTCTCTCTCTCTCTCTCTCTCTCTCTCTCTCTCTCTCTCTCTCTCTCTCTCTCTCTCTCTCTCTCTCTCTCTCTCTCTCTCTCTCTCTCGTGTAGGACATTTTTCTCCCTGGACATTTTATCCCCCTGACAATTCCCCCCCTTGACAGATTCCGCCCTGGACATATTCCCCACAAGATAGTTTACCCTGTGGACATCCCCCCCCCCCTCCTGTGTGTATTTGATAGCACTGTGTTATAATCACGAAGCACTGACTGGAACCATTGCTAACCTAAACCTAACCTAACCTAACCTTAAACTAACCTAACCAAATCGAAACATTCACAGTAATTGTTTCGATCAGCGTTTTGTTATCATAACACATCCAAGGGGGATTATTTCCATAGGGGAAACTGTCTATAGGGGAATATGTCCAGGGGGAATCTGTCATGGGGGAAAATGCCAGGGGGTGAAATATCCTAGGGATATTATAATATGACCGGTTTCCCCTCTCTCATTAATTTTCACATATTTCTAACATTATTTAACAAACACCTTTCATCCTCCCTTTCTTTCTCCTTCTCCGTCCTCTGTCTGGTTTGGGTCAACGAGCAAATAGAAAATTTACAAGGTGAGGCGCGGGGCTTAGCCAAGGGTAGGGAGCAGGGGCAAGAACATATTCTAGCAGGGGTGGGATCAGCAGGGTGACGAAGCTACAGGGGGCAGTGAGGAGCAAGGGGAATTTACCTTAATTTAAGCAGAGGAGAAAACAAAGTAGAAATGTTGGAACTAAGAGGGGATGGACATGGAGTTTGACAGAATAGAGGTCGGGTAGAGGGAAATTGATAAGGGTTTGACAGAGGAGACAAAAAATATAGCGAGGGAAATTTGGCAGAGAGAGGAAGGACAGACTGGGCCAGGCAGGGCTTAACAGGGGTGAGGAGAGAGCAGGGTATAAGTAAGAAGGGTTTTAAACAGGGGAAGTAACAGTAGGGATTAGACAGGACTTAACAAGGGAGAGGAGGGAACAGGGTACAGGGTTTAGTGTGGAAGGGTGCGAGGGAAAGAAAGTGGAAGGGAATTATTGAGGCAGAAAATATATTGAACACTACACGTTGTTATTGTATAAATTAGAGCAGGTAAAGATGGGAGGAGGGTGGCGTGACTTTACACTGTAATAATAGTATCTTGTCCACCTGTATTTAGTGTTTATTATATGTACATGTGCATTATATGAATTTTCCTCCTCTATTCATAATGGTATAAACAATGATAATGATAATGATATCAATAACAATAATGATAATAATAATGATAATGATAATAATAATGATAATATTAATAATAATAATAATGATGATAATATAATATTTTTGTGCTTATTGTCTTCATTTGATCATGGTAATGGTAGTCTTTGTAGTATGTACGTAGTAGTAGTAGTACAAATAGTAGTTTATGATATATTACAGCAAAAAACATGAAATTATCGTATAGGTACGGAGCATATAATGTATTTCCGGTACATAATCAAATTAATAATCTGTCCGCTTATTAAAATGCCAGGTAATTAAGCAACGCTCATGAATAAACAGGTAACTTCTGCGGTGACAAAAAAGAAAAGAAAAGGAAAAAACTTAACCACAGTAAAATTTACTACGCAAAATATTCCTGACTTTCTCTCTCTTCCTTTCATAACTATTTTTTTATGGGGGGGTAGAAAGTACTGACTAAACATTAAACTTAATAGATAACATAATTATTAATAAGAAAGATAACGTATTGAACTAATCTCAATGTATCCAATTATATACCTATTACTTTCACATCACAACTTGAATCCACATAAACAAACATGACTAACTCTTGTCGTAGTTAACAGCCATATTATATACCTGTCCTGGAAAACCTCACCTATTAAAGCACATCATCTCACTTGTCGTATACCTAATCAATATGTTACTTTTCACACCCAGGTATTGAGCGCCTATTAACACACCTGTACACACACCTGAGGATTGGTTATGTACTGCACTTTCCTTCCTCCCCCTTTAATTATCCCCCGTGGTCTAGGTTAAGAAATATTAATCTCTTTGGGAGGCGGTGGCCGAGTGGTTAGCGTCTTGGAGTGGTGAGCTAAATGTCTCGAGTTCGAATCCTGCCCGGGGTAACTCTTTCAAGAGCCTGGTAGGGGAGCAGAAGTTCCCGAGTTCAATTCCCACAAAGGGGCAACTGTCAAATCCATCGTCGAGTGGCTGAAGAAACCCGCATGCATCTATAACCTGTTCTCCGACTGCGAGTGCGATGGAGGAGCTCCAGGGGCAGCATGAGCCAGACTGAGGATCCGAACATCACAAAAAACGGGATCTTCACCTAAGACCACAGGTGTTACATTAAAAATTCAGTCTGCGCCACCAACGGGCGAGATCGACTGACATCACGACTCACCATAAGCCTACAGGCGATATAGGCTCCAACGTGAAAAAAAGTGGTAATCAATGCATTTGTATTAAGCCATTTAATGAAAGCTTTTTAGTACTGTAAATTTATAGCTTTTCAGACAGTTTGTAGTGATTATGAATTTGCCTAAGCTTATCTTGTACTTAAACTCTATATGTATGTGTGATCATTAGAGCTTCATCTCTCTCTTTCTCACTTTTTTTTCTCTCTCTATCTCTCTCTCTCTCTCTCCTCGAACATAAAACAATAATCTATCCTCTCTCACCCTCCGTCCACACTTCCCACCTCTCCTCATCTACTTCCCTTCTTCTTCTTTTCCTCCCTTCCTTCCATCCTTCCTTTCTTTAAACAATTTCACTTCCTATTTTTCATTCGCCTCCTCCTCCTTTTCCTCTTCTTCAATCTTTACCTTTCTCGGTCCATGCAGCCTCTAAAGTCTCAACCCTTCCCGCCATTTACCTTCCTTACCTGCCTCATTAACACCTGTAGTCAAGGTAAATTTGATCAGCTTTACCTGCAAAGAGAAAGAGAAAGGGACATTTAATTATTGGTTCATGAATGCAGCAAATTTTTCCCATGGTGACGCTATTCTCTCTTTCTCCTTATGATCTTTGTCTCCAAATGGTTATTGCTGGCGAGGAAATTATTGATGTTGCCAATTAAGGTAACTGTAACTACCTGGGAATGAGGAGAGTAATCAAAGGCTGCAAGATGGACATTTACGTTAAAATGAAAGGAAAAAGAATGTTAGATCATAAAATAACGAGAAAAAAAGGATATATGATACAAATATAGCGTATAACAGAATCTTTGTAACCTTATAACTACGTATAAGATAAATGTAACAAGATAATGAAATACAATGCAAAAAGCAAATAACAAAACAAACTTAATAATGCAGAATAAAATTAATGACATAAATAACAAAGTAAAAAAAAAGGATAATTCTGATGCCAAAAATATCCGAGTACATAAATTGAAATACAAAAAGAAAGTATAAATTAATATATTAAATTGCAAGAACTCAAACTTTATCCTACGCAACCTGGCATAAAAAAGGATTCAATTCTTTATCCGTATACACAAAGAAACCATTAACCACAAAATAAAGCCGCTGAAATAAGTGAAAAGCACCTAATAAAATCAAAATTGAAGGTACGAAAAAAGAAACTCGGTAAGCTCTCAAATTTCATTATCTTATAAGTGACCTTAAAAAGACTAAAGTCTTTTCAGAGCCAGGATGTGTACGTCACAAAACACACACGCACACGCACGCACACGCACACACGCACACGCACACGCACACGCACACGCACACGCACACAACACACACACACACACACACAATGGGACCCGGTGCTTAGAAAAGAATGCAAAGAAAAAAAATAACCTTGACAAGAAAATCAACACAAATAAAAAATGGAACAGAAAATAAAGAAAAAAATATAGCAAAAAACTACAATGAGTTTCTTACGAAGTTTCACGTGTTAAGATGACGATACAAATCCCAATTCCATCCGGCAAATAAAAAAAAGACAAAATCGTGTCCTATAAAATACATAACAATAGAAAATTGACCAGAATTACCCGCACTGCGAAAAAAAAAAAATGTCAGTTTTAAGTTTCATTACCCTTACAATGCCCCCTGGGGGAAGAGAGAGAGAAAGAGAGAGAGAAGAGAGAGAGAGAGAGAGAAAGAGAAGAGAAGAGAAAGAGAAAGAGAGAGAGAGAGAGAGAGAGAGAGAGAGAGAGAGAGAGAGAGAGAGAGAGAGAGAGAGAGAGAGGAGAGAGAGAGAGAGAGAGAGAGAGAGAGAGAAGAGAGAGAGAGAGAGAGAGAGAGAGAGAGAGGAGGAGGAGAGGGAGAGAAGGGAGGAAGAGAGGAGAGAGAGAGAGAGAGAGAGAGAGAGAGAGAGAGAGAGAGAGAGAGAGAGAGAGAGAGAGAGAGAGAGAGAGAAAACTCATCGAAAGCTTATTATTTACATTTCATTCCCAATAAATATATAATGGCAGACAGCTCGGCCAAACAACAATAAAACGAAAAAAAAGAAAAAAAAAGAAACTTAGAATGAGGAGAACAAAAAATAAAGTTGCACATGACTTTGTTCACTTATATTCATGTGTTGAAAAGGAATAGATTATATGAAATATAGATAACAGTAGAGCTGGATGTGACACTCCGCAACTACGCGCGCTGGACACTGCAGTATTGGCCCCATGGTCAGTCTGCTGGCCCATTCACTTGCTGCATTATACTATCATATAGACTGGTTTATCAGTATATATGATATACTGTAATCTTCGTAAATGTTTGTTCTATAATATTATCAATTAAAAAATAGTAAAACACGCTAAAGAAATGCCATTACGAAACTCTGAAGAAATATGCATAAACTAAATATTCACTTTAACTCTTTGCCTTTTAAAGCTTTGCGAGTCAACTTTTATCATGCAGGGTATCAATAGTAGCGCAATGTTGTACCATTTCCAAATTTTCGCAAAATGTACCTTTCCATTGATATATTTCGTTTTCTGATAAATGAATTAGAACCATGCATAAATTAGCGTTAAATAAATAAATAAAATAATCAATCGGGTAATTTTCCCGATTGATGAGGTTATTTATTTAGTTAACGCTAATTAATAATAGTAGTAGTAGAAGTGGTTATAGTATTAGTACAAGTGCTTGTGGGCCCTTCGGACCCATGTATTGATGTTTGTAGT
>JACEEZ010002070.1:30000-52500 GCA_016584305.1 Chionoecetes opilio | reverse complement strand
TTTACTTTATAAGATAAGCGTAGAAGTTGTTGGAAAAAGTGCATTTGCAATTTTTCTTGTTATTTTTACATCTTTAGTCAATAATATAAGTTTGTGACCAAATTAACAGTAAATAGGTAAATAAAATCGTGATAGAACACTGCTAGATACATAAGGAGAAAAAAAATAAAACAGAAACAAATGAATGAATGACAAATAGTGTAGAGATAGTTTGAATCAAATAGAGAATATGGAAAAAGCTAACAAATATACAAAAAAAAAAAAAAAAAAATGCACCAAAACAAACTCATTTCCTAACCATTTCACAACAGTTTTATTTCCTCCTCCTCCTCGGGTATCTATTGCTCTACTATTTCTTTGGACTCCTCTTCCTCTTCCTCTTCCTCTTTCTCCTCCTCCTCTTCCTCCTCCTCCTCCTCCTCCTCCTCCTCCTCCTCCTCTTTCTCCTCCTATTCCACCACCTCCTCTTCCTCCTCCTCCTCCTCCTCTTTCTCCTCCTATTCCACCACCACCTCCTCCCTCCTCCTCCTCCTCCTCCTCCTCCTCCTCCTCCTCCTCCTCCTCCTCCTCCTCCTCCACCTCCTCCCGCATGAAATCAAACACAAAGTAACAAAGAGAGTCAGAAACAAAAACAAACAGAATAATATGATGCGAGAAAAAGACGAAAAAAAGGTAATAAAAAAAGTCTCTGTCTGGGTTTTTTTTTTTCTCTCTCTCTCTCTCCTCTCGTCTCTCCTCTCTCTCTCTTCTCCTCTCTCTCTCTCTCTCTCTCCTCTCTCTCTCTCTCTCTCTCTCTCTCTCTCTCTCTCTCGTTTCTCTCTCTCTCTCCTCTCTCGTCCCCATCTTTTCTCTCTCTCGCTCTCTCTCTCTCTCCTCTCTCCCCTCTCTCCCCTCTCTCTCCTCTCTCTCTCTCTCTCTCTCTTCCTACTGAGACACAGACAGGAAGAAAAAACAATGACTTTGAGACAAACTGAGAGACAAACAGACATAGGGCATAAACAAACACTGACGGACATATAAATAAATATTATACACAGACATACATGCACAAGAAAGGTTGTTTCTCTACTCTCATCATAAGGTGAGTTTGTTTGTTCATATATATTTTTATCACACACCACACACACACACACACACACACACACACACACACACCACACACCACACATCACACAACCACACACACACTACAAGATAATATAGGAAGGTGAAAACGAAATAGTAAAATATGAAGAGAAGGGAAACAGGACATGAATAAAATGAGAACATGGAAGAATAAACTGAAGGCAAAGAAATGAAAAGGAATATATATAAATGATCATAAAATCAATAACAATTAACAATAATAATGGTAACACTAATGCTAATGATGGTAATAATACAATATCTAATCAATATCAATAATCAATAATCAATATCTAATAATAAAATAATAATGATAATAACAATAAGAAGAAGAAAGCAAAATCAAAATATGTATGTGAAGAATGAAAAATAGAAACAAAATTATATAGAAAATACACAAAAAACATACACACTAAAAAAGGGAAAAAATTCAATCCCGGTAAGTGCTGATTCACTTTTTCCTTCTTGCAAAAAGAAGGAAATGAGACCAAGCTCGAACGTATAACTTAGAATAAAAAAAGAAAACAATTGGTATAATTAAGGATATAAAAAAGGGAAATAAAATAAAAGGCAAGCAGTAAAATAGGGGAAAGATTCAATAGAGGATAAAAAAAGTAGCAATGACAAGGCCAGGTAGGAATTTTTTCAATCAAACAAAATCCCTCCAGGTGTTCAGATGGAGAGACGGAGGGATGGACAGATTGAGGGATGGATAGATAAAGAGATGCTTCGCGGGTCTCTGGGATGTAATAAGCAATGAGGAAAGGAAAAATAATACAAGCAGGAAAAAAAGAGAACTATATAAGAAAATATATAGCGTACAAGTGAAAAGAAAGATGGAGAGAGGGAAAAATAGTAGAAGGGGAGGAAATGAGGTGAGAAAAAGGATGTTCCATGGAGACACTTGAGGGAGAGAGAGAGAGAGAGAGAGAGAGAGAGAGAGAGAGAGAGAGAGAGAGAGAGAGAGAGAGAGAGAGAGAGAGAGAGAGAGAGAGAGAGAGAGAGAGAGAGAGAGAGAGAGATAAGATAAGATACTTTGATCCTATCTAGACACTTTGCAGGTACCAACTACAAGGTTATCTATAATAATATAAGCGAAAGTGTGTGTGTGTGTATGTGTGTGTGTGTGTGTGTGTGTGTGTGTGTGTGTGAGTGTGTGTGTGTGTGTGTGTGTGTGTGTGGTATAGGTTCCGCCCCCCGTGGCGGAATCCCATCATATATCACATTTTTGGAATCAGGTTGACCAGGGGAAGGTTTTAAGCCCACGTATGAGATGATCCGATCACTTTTTTTTTTTTTTTTTTAGCAGCCTATTAGCGATAATTGTGAAAAAAAAGTGGGTTGCGAGAATTGAGGAAACCTTGATGTAGGGGTGATGGGTAATGGGTGAGTGAAAAGGGTGGGGTGATGGGTAATGGGTGTGGGGTGATGGGTGAGTGAATGGGGGGGGGTGATGGGTGAGGGATAGAGGGGGGGGGTGAGGGGTTGGGGGTGAATGGGTGGGGTGAGGGGAAAAGGGGTAGTGAATGGGGGGGGGGGTGTGGGAAAGGGGTAGTGAAGGGTGGGGGGGGTGATGGGAATGGGTGAGGGAAGGGTTAGGGGTGATGTGAATGGGTTGGCGTTAATAAAACATTTCTTACCAGATTTCAGGAAAGTTAAAAGGGGCTATCGAGAGTCGTGTTTGGTGGGCCTTCGGCCCCAACACAGGTGGTGGGCCAATACCCTCCGCAGGAGCTAGCCAAAAAGTCCGCCCGGAGGGCGGCTTTGCGGCGGTTGATAACAAGGCGCCACCCCCGGGAAAAATTTGGGGGATCGAACCGCTGACCGAATGCGGGGATTTTACACGCAGGCTCACACTCTACCAACCGACCCCTGAGGGGTCGAGAGAAGAGAGAAAAGAGAGAGAGAGAGAGAGAAAAGAGAGAGAGAGGGGAGAGGAGGAAAGAGGGAGTAAAGGAAAGAGAGGTTATGAAGAGGAAAAGAAGAGTGAGGTTTAGTGGGAAGTAAGGGGGAAAGGGGGGGAAGGGGAAATCGGAGGAACAGCGATGGGAGACGGGGGAGGAGGAGGAGAGTAAATGGGAGATTGAAAAAGGAAAAGGTCCACGAGCATTTGAAGAGCAAAAGAAACAAACACATTAAAAACGGGGGGGCCCTCAGTAGAGCGCATACCTCCCCCCGCATATAAAAAGTAAAAAAAAAAAAAAAAAAAAAAAAAAAAAAAAATATATATATTTATATTATTTATATATATATATAATATATAATATATATAATATATATATATAATATATCATATAAATTATACATATATAATATATAATTTTAAAATATATAATATATAAAATTTATATATTATATATATAATATATATTAATATATAATAAAATATTATATATATTATATATATATTTTATATATATTATATAAAATTATATATATATTATATTATATATTATACCCCCAAATACCGCATCCCTCCTCCCCAAATATTTCTCAATTTGGTTGCCATGGAACATTGCCAAAAATTTTTCATCCAAATTTAATCAGTTCTTCCTTATCCAAATTTGATTGGTAACCGAGTTTGGTCCAAATCTATTTTAATTTTGAGAAATCCCGTAAAATAACAAACAAAAAGACAACAGACGAAGACAGACAGACAGATCGGGGTGAAAACTAACCCCCCCAACTTCGTTGGCGGAGGAATAAAGGATTTTATATGATTTTATTTTTATATTTAAAAAAACCATAAATAGAAAAAAAAGAAATATTTCAGAAAAAAAAATTCAAGTATGAATAAATACTACTATGTATGTATTAAAAAATAGTTTTTAAAAATTGTATGTACAGCATAAGTATGTACAAGTACATATGTATAAAAAATATGGCTCGGAAAACAAAATGAGATAACAAATAAATACGAAGAGAAAAATTTAATGAGATAAAAAGAAAAAGGGGATAAATATAACTTGTGCGGAAATATGAAAAAATGCCCAAAAATGAAAAAAATATTAAAAAACATAAAGAAAATTTGACGTGGAAAACCGGAAAAAAGAATAAAGAAATAACATAATGGGATGTCTGAAAAAACTGGGAAAAAAGGGGAGAGAGAGAGAGAGGAGAGAGAAGAGGAGAGAGAGAGGAGAGAGAGAGAGAAGAGAGGGGGAGGGGGAGAGAAGAGAGAGAGAAGAGAGAGAAGAGAGAGAGAGAGAGAGAGAGAAGAAGGAGAGAGAGAGGGGAGAGAGAGAGAGAGGGAGAGAGAGGGAAAGAGAGAGAGGGAGAGAGGAGAGAGAGAGACAATAAATAAGGAAAAATAAAACTCAAAATAATAAAATCAAAATTTAATGCAAGCAGATGAATGCGAAAGGAAAATATAAAAGATAGATTTGAGAGATCTAAGTCATTCGCATAATCTCCCTCTCTCACTCTTTTTTTCGTTCTCTCTCTCTTTCTCTATCTCTCTCTCTATCCATCTATCCCTCTATCTCATCCAATCTGTAGAATCAGATCAAATTTGATCAAGAAATGGAATGGACAAATCATCTCTCTCTCTCCTCTCCTCTCTCCTCGCATCTCTCTCCTTCTTCTCATCCTCTCTCTCGTCTCTCATCTCTCGTCTCTCTCTCTCTCTCTCTCTCTCGATTGATATAGATGAACAACAAAGAAAAAGCGTAAAATATGCTATAGCGACAACGAAGAAGAAGGCAAAGAATGATAATAATATAAAGAAGATCAAGACTAAGGAACGATACGAAAAGAAAGAAAGGAAGAGGAACAGCAGCAACAAAGCAGGACGAATATGATAAGTAAGATAAAATAAAACACCGTCATCAAGATAATAGCAACAACAACAAACAATTAAACAAGCCTCACGTAAATAAAACAATCATGTAAACAATCTAGTTAAAAAAAGCAAGTCAACAGACGATTTATACTGTTCCTGCTGCCCACAGTGAAGTGTGGGGCAGGTGTATCCAGCTTCTTTCCTGTGAATACAGGAGTGAGGCAAGGGTGCGTCCTTGCCCCATCACTTTTCAACGCTTGTATGGACTGGGTATTGGACAAGGTTGTAGATGAAAGTGATTGTGGAGCAACCGTCGGCAACACCAAGATCACTGATCTTGTTTTTGCCGATGATGCAGTAATCTTTGCTGAGTCGCTGGAGGTCCTGGTGATGGCTCTCGAGGCGCTGCACGAGGAGGCAAAGCCTTTGGGACTTGAGGTCTCCTGGCTCAAGACCAAGGTCCAGGTATTTGGAGACTTACTAGATGAAGCAGTACAGTCTGTTCATGCGTGTGGCGAGGACATTGAGATCTTGGAAAGTTTTACATACCTTGGTAGCGCAGTCCATAATGACGGCGGGTCACGTCATGAAGTCTTACGGCGGATTGGCATAGCCCACGGTGTTATGGACTCGCTCAGCGGGAGTATTTGGCGTTGTCGGTACCTGTGCAGGAAAAAAAAAATCCGAATTTTCAAGTCGCTTGTGATCCCTGTTTTATCTAGGGTTTGTGAGACTGGACCTAAATATGCTTAAAGGACAAATATGCCTTTGGTATAATTCTTCGCAAATCATGGGTATCGCGGGGATATTACGTGTAAAATCAGCGTTTGGGACCGTGAACTGAATGACATTCCTCAAGTCCTCGCCCAACTTCGGCTGTTGGGCATGTGGCACGCTACCCTAAAAACCGCCCTTTTCCCTCGGGGTTGTATTTTAAAAGAGAAATCCGGCGTGGGGAGGCCAAGAGGGCGCCCACAAGGCTCTGGCTGGGCGTTGAT
Organism: Chionoecetes opilio; assembly: GCA_016584305.1. Classification (NCBI taxonomy): domain Eukaryota; kingdom Metazoa; phylum Arthropoda; class Malacostraca; order Decapoda; family Majidae; genus Chionoecetes; species Chionoecetes opilio. Next base: position 46,596 of record JACEEZ010002070.1, on the reverse strand, counting down.
GTTTCTTGTCGGAGCGCTTGGTAGGGGAAGGAGCCTGCGGGGAAACTCGCGCTGGTGACCCCCGGGGATGGCGTCGTAGGGTGGGCAGGCGACGCCCCCCCCGGCGTATGCCCCCAATGTTGATTGATTGCTGCCCCCACCATTAGGCACGGCATTTTTTTTATTTTGATCCTGGGTGTTTGGGATAGGGGAGGAGGAGGCCCGGGATTTGGGAGGGAAAAGGAGGGGGAGGGAAGGAGGAGGAGGGGGAAAGGGAGGAGAAGGAGGAGGAGGAGGAGAAAATTAGATAAATTAGAATTCAGATCATCGGCTTAGAGAAGGGATGATTTCACCTTTTTTTCTTCACAGTCCCTAAAAAAAAAAAAAAGCTCGAATGAAAAGGGGGTTTTAAAAAGCGTTTTAATTCACTTTTAGACATTTAACTATTTTGTAAATGGAAAATTGATAAATAGATAGATGCATAGATAATATTTTTTTTTTTTTTGAATACATGATGTGAATAAATGCTGGGGAATTTTTTTTTTTTCTTCTCTCCCCTCTCTCCTCCCCCTCTCCCCCTCGTCTTTTCCCCCTCTCTCTCTCCTCTCCTCTCTCTCTCTCTCTCTTCTCTCTCCCTTCTCTCTCTCCCCTCTCTCTCCTTTTCCTCTTCCCCCCCCGGGGAAGGGGAAAAGAGAGAGAGAGAAGAGAGAGAGGAGATGGGGTAATCGTAAAACAGAAAATTTTTTTTTTTTCAATTTTTCTGTTTCTCTTTAGTTATTATTATTATTTTTTTTTTGGGGGGGGTTTAATTTCCCTTTTTCATTTAAACTTTTTTTCCTTCCTCTCCTAAAACTTTCTTTTTTCTCCTCACCACCCTTCTTCTTTTCCTCTTCCCCCTTCCAAAAACCCCCGGGCCCCTTCCAAACTCTTTTTTTCCCATCCCTTTCCCAAACCTGGTTTTCCCAACTTATTTAGAGTTTAAAATTTTTTGGTGCTCATGGTAGAACCCGGGAAAAAAAAACAATGCAAAGAAAATAAAGAAAAAATAAATTTAAAACAAATAAAAAAAAGGCGATTTTTTAAATTTGACAAATTTGGTATATATTTTTTTTTTGGGGGGGTTTAATGTTTTACTTTTTTAGAGACAGACTATGAAAGGAGGGGAGAGAGAGAGAGAGAGAAAAAGAGAGAGAAAAGGAGAGAAGAGAGAGAGAAGAGAGAGAGAGAGAGAGAAAAGGAAGATAGAGAGAGAGAGAGAGAGAGAGAAGGATAGAAGAGGAGAGATTAGAGAGAGTGGAGAAGAAGTTGGAGGAGAGAAAGGAGGGAGAGAGAGAGGAGAGAAGGAAGAGAGAGAGATGTATTAAGAAAGATTTTTGGTTTTAAAAAAAATGGATTTGAAAAAAAGGGAAAAAAAAAAAATACTAAAATCTGGAAACCTATGTAGTATTTTTTTTAGGGGAGGAGATTTTTTTGGGAAGCTTTGATTTGTGTTTTCTATTAATAGTTTGTATTCACTCTCTTTTTCTCCTCTCTCTCTCCTTTCTCCCTTTTAAATTTTTTTATCCTCTTTTTTGAAACCCGTCTACTCCTGTGTTCCATTTTCTTTTTTTTTTTTCCCTTTTCCCGGCCTCTATTCTTCCCCTTCCCTCCCCCAACAAATTTCAGGTTTTTGGGCGAAAGAGGAAGACGTACACGAACAAATTTGATGGGGGGACTAAATTTCCATGGACGCTGGGGGAAGTTTTTGGGGGGGGTTAAAAAGTGAAAAAAGGAAGCGCTTCTTTTTCCCGGACCCACCTCAAGACATCACGCACTGCGATGACGTCCCCAAAAAAACACTAACAAAAACCCCTCTAGGTCTTATGCAAAAAACCAAACGACGTGTACAGAGGGATCTGAAGAAATACTGGACAAGAAAGGGAAGTTGACCGGAAATTCATGACTAAAACTAATCATATCTTGTTCGGGAAACTCCCCAGACGGGGGGTTTTTTTGGCCAAACGCTTTTATGTAAAGCGTTCTTTGTAAAAAACCCGGGTAAGGGTCTCTTTGGGGGCACAGGAAATTTTAAATTTTTTCGCAAACTTCTGGATAATTTTCTTCGAAACCCCTCCGGTTGAGGATTCCACCCTTTTTGGGGTTGGGGACCCAAATCCCCCTTGGTCATGCACGTTTGGGACTTTTCCAAAATGTGTTTTTTTCTTAAAGTCAAAAAACGGCGAGCGGACGCCATTAGCAGCTCACCTAACCCCTTTTTTCCCCCACAACAGCGCTGTGTCACGTTTTTTTTCCGCAAAAACTAAAAAGAAAACTTAATAAAGCGTTTTCTTTTACAGTAGACCCTAGACACCCTGCCGGTAAAACCCCTCACGAAGGTTACAAAAACTTTTAAGGAATTTAAATTTACTATAAAAAATCCCAGAAATTTTTTTAAAGTAATGATTTTTGGCTTATGTTTTTTCCGGGGAAACCGATATCGTTAGTATATGAGAGATGGCTCAACAGCAAAATAAACATTATTATTTGAAATAGCCATTCGAGGCACAAAAATTTCCCTAAATTTCGTACGCAAAAGCGGTGCACCGTGGGGGTTTCTTCTTTACTTAGAGAACATTTGCAAGCAATCAAAAACGAAAAGAAATAAAGATCATTAGACTCAGTTTTTTACCAAAGATTAAGCAACGTAAATGTAACTTTTTGGGGACAAAATCGTCCCCCCAAATAAAAATGCGGAAGTGATTGCCTCCTTATGACAAAAAATCCTTTCAAAAATTTTTAACGATACAATTATGTTGGAGATTTTAAACCTACCCAAAAGCGGCAAAATTTCTGCTTAAGGAAGGTATGCGTTTTGCTTGAAGGGGAAAACGAATTATATCTAAAAGCAGATGGTCCGGAGCTAAAGGGGTTTTAATGATCCTGAGTTTTTTTCACTCCCGACATTGATCTGGTTGATTATTGCTATAGGTGAAATTTGGCAAACGTGAACAGTTTAATAGATGGGGGCATAATTTGTAACGTGGGACATCCCAAAAATCTTTTATTAGTTCCCAATTATAAAAAAAGAAAATTAAAAGATCAGAGGTTACAAGTAAAGTGTTGGATGACCTACAAATGGTAATCCCGAAAAATGTGAAATTTTTACAAAAAAACACCAATCGGTTTTTGAAAAATATGTTCCCATGGAAGAAAACGTTGAATAAATAATGACCTTGTTGGTGAAATGAATTCAAACAAATCTGGCAGTAAGCCCGAGTTTAAAAATTTACAAGCGATCAATGGGGGATTGCGATTCTAGAGATTACAATGACGTAAAGCTCGTTAAAGGATTAATTTAAAGTCTAAAAAGCCGAGTATAAAGAAAAAATTGTAAAGAAAAAATAAAACCCCCGAAAGATTCTTTCAATACTTCGGGGGAAGAAAAACGTAAAAAATGTTTTGGGCCACTGAAAATACAATAAATTTTTAGTAAAATGATAAAAAGTAGGAATCCGTACTCAAGATTATTTTAATGCGGTTTTTTTTTAAAAGAAACGAAGCTCCTTTCCAAAACCCGTAAAATGTTGCGGACTCAAAAGTGAAGTTTGGAAATAGGAAGAAACAGTAGCCAAAATTAAAGGTATTTGCAGAAATTTGACCAGAAAAAATCCGTAGGGGTAACAAAATTCGCCGAGATTATTCGCGAATGTACAGTAACTTTCCCCTCCCTTAAAGTTTATTTTCAAAATAGCTAAGGGAAAAAAATTTTCCTTGTATGGGGAAATTTAGCTACTTTTTAAACCAATATTCAAAAAAGGGAGAAAAGACCTGAAGTAATTATCCCCCAATTAGTCTAACGTCGGTGATTTTAAATATTTGAGAAAATATTGCAGGATAAAAAGTGTCTTTTTCGATGAAAAAAAATCAATATTAAACTCCCATTTTGGTTTTCGAAAAAAGAGATCGTTTTAACAAACCCTACTCGATTTTTAAATTTTCTTTTTATTCAAATGGGGCAAAATCCCTCGGAATAATATCCTTGATTTTTCAAAAAACCCCTTTCGATACTTCCCCAAAAGCGACTTTTGACCAAGCAAAGGGGCACAGGGCTTGGGAGACAGTCATGTTCATGGATGTTTGGCGATTGGTTTTTTAAAATCTAAACAAGGGTTTAAAAAATGGCGAGGCATCGTTTGGGTTAAAATTTATAGTGGGGTGCCTCGGGTCGGGTCTTGGGTCCTACTCTTTTTGATATATATCAATGATTTGGCCTGCGGACTTGATCTAAAAATATCGATATTTCCGGATGACACCAAATAGGCGGTAAAGCTATTTAATTTTTTTTTTTTTTTTAAACGTTGACCAAGCGCCTGTAGGCTTTTGGGGGTCTTGAGTGGTCGAACTCCCCCGTTGGTAGCGCAGGGGGATTTTTATAGGACACCTTTTGGGGGTTTCAGGTAAGCTCATTTTCTAAATGTTTTTAAAATCCCAGGTTGGCGCATGCACCCCCCAAGAGTCCACCGTCCACTCGCAGTGGGCAGCAGGTATACGTGCTGGGGTTTGTTTCGTCACTCGAGATGGCTTTGACAGTTGCTCCGGGAGACTTAAAACTGGGGCCCTTCTGCTCCCTACCAGGCTCTTAAAAGGGTTTTCCCCCGGCAGGAGAACTTGGGCTTTGAGTTCAGCACTCCAAACGTAACCCCTGGCCACCGCCTCCCCAATACTAGAAAAACTGCAAAACTCATCAAGGGAAAACCCAAACTCTCAAAGGGGGGGGGTGGGAAAAATTGGCTATAAAATTCAATTCCGATATGTAAAAGTAAGCATTGGGCAACGATAACTAAAATTATAACTCAAAAAAATCGTTAATAAAATACGCAGAAAGGGATTTAATGTTCTCATAAGGGTCTTAAAACCAGTACGCAGCCTGCGGCCAGAAAAAAGGGAATATGTTGGGGCTTCTTAAAACGCAACTTTGAAAAAAAAAAACCCGAAAGCATGACACATTTACAGTCTTTGGTAAGCAGCACTTAGAATAGCCCGATCAATTCGGGTCCCCTTTTTCGAAAAGTAAACCCAAAATTTGGGAAATTTCAGTTCAAAAAAGAGCAACCAAACTAATACCACTCTTCGAAATTTATCTATGAAGAAGACGCGGAAACTTTTATTTTCCTTTAAAAGGTCGTAAATCCGTGGTGACTGATAGAAAACCTTTAAGACTTTAAAAAGGGTTTTAGTCATTTTCAAAAAGAATCTATTCGCGTACTCCCCAAGTGACAAAAAGAAATAAAGGTTTTTTTAAAAACTGAATGGTCAAGTTGCATCACTGATCTCCGTAAAAAAATTTTTTCAATGTTAAAGTTGTTGATCGATGGAACAAAAATTTCCCCAAATGTTTCGAAACCCCCACAATTTAAATAAAATTTAAAAAAAGATTGATGGCACTGTAAAGTAAATGGTATTTATATTGCCCGGGAATTATATTTTTCCCCCGGATCGATTAGTGTAGTGGTAGTTTTAGTTTGCATTTCCATCCATATTTTACTACGAAATTCCATTTCCTATTTCTTTAGGGGCAAACATCATTTTTTCCCAAAGTCCTTTCAGTAGTTATAATTTATAGTATGTAGTACAAAAGAAACCCGTTTGGAACAAAGCTTCTGGGTCTGTCATTTCCCATTTTCCTATGTACCCGTCAGGGTGGCTCAGTTGGTGGAAACGCGTGTCCGTGTAGGGCCTTTCATTCGGCAGCGGTTTGAGCCCACCAAGTTCTCCTGGCGTGGTGGCGCTTTTTATATCTCTCTCTTTTTCTCTTCTCTCTCTTCTTCTCTCCTCTCCTCTCCTCTCTCTCTCTCTTTCTTCTCTCCTCTCTCTCTTCTTCTCTCTCTCTCTCTTCTCTCTTTTCTCCTTCTTTCCTTTTCTCTCCCCCGCTTAAAACCTCCTCTAAAACTTGTCTCTCGAAAACAGTATTCCCTTTTTTCTCTACATCATGTCCCCCTTTCCTCTTCCCCCTCCCCTCCCCTCCTCCCCCCCCCTCCTCCTCCTCTGGTTTAAAAATAAACGGTCCGTTGCATCACCGTCTCCGAAAAAATTTTTCAAGTTAGAGTCGTTTTATTGAGGAACAAGTTACCAGCAAATGTTGTCGGAGCCAGCACAATAACTACATTCAAAAACAGACTTGACGCGCACTGTAAAGTAAATGGGTATTGATAGTGCGAATTCGTATCTAGTCCCCCGTATCGATTAGTTGTAGTGGTAGTGGTAGTTGTAGTTAGTATTTTTCATATCCTATCATTCTGCACTATGAAACTTCCATGTTCCTATCCTCTTTAGGGACATGGTATCATTTTCCAACTGTTTTCTTACAAGTAGTTGATAGTTAGTAGTATGTAGTTCAGCAGATACCCTCGCTATGGACCAATAGGTCTCCTGGTGTCTCTTATTCCTATGTAATCCTATGTAATCCTCCTCCTCCTCCTCCTCCTTTCCTTACATTCCTCGTCATCGTCCTCCTTTCCCCTCACATTCCTCTCCTCTTCCATCTCCCTCTTTCCCTCCTCTCCCAACATTCCTTAGGACAGTACTCGCACGCACACACACACACACACACACATACGCACACACACACACACACACACACACACACACACACACACACACACACACACACACACACACACACACACACACACACACACACACACACACATACACACACACACAACGCACACATGCATGTACGCACGCACGCACTAACGCACGCACGCACGCATGCACGCGCACACACACACACATATACACACACACACACACACGCGCGCGCACACGCACGCACGCACGCACGCGCGCACACACAAATCATACACACACACACACACACGCGGGCGCACACGCACGCTCGCGCACACGCACGCACGCACGCACGCACGCACGCACGCACGCACGCACGCACGCACGCACGCACGCACGCACGCACGCACGCACACACGCACGCACGCACGCACGCACGCACGCACGCACGCACGCACGCACGCACGCACGCACGCACGCACGCACGCACGCACGCACGCACGCACGCACGCACGCACGCACGCACGCACGCACGCACGCACGCACGCACGCACGCACGCACGCACGCACGCACGCACGCACGCACGCACGCACGCACGCACAAACACGCACAAACACACACGTGGTTAATTCTTACCATATGATAAAATATCATTCAAGTAAAAAGAGCAGAGGAAAAAAAAAAAAAAATTCATACCTAAAATAGAACATCGCATATTAAAGACAAATACTGAAATCAAATACAAATCGTAACTCAACATGGCGTAACATAAAAAAACTAATACATTTTGTGTAAAAACTAACAATTGCGTGAAATAATGCAAAGTGAAAAAGACCAAATAAGAAAAGAATTATCTTGCGAGAGAAAGAGAAGGAGGCACAGGGTCTCATTACACCTGTTTATCCCGCCCCTCTTGCTTAATTACAGGTAAATGCACAGGTGGGTGGAAAACATATTACAGTTTTAAGAAGTGGCCAATTGACCTGTCCTGCTCCACCTGGCCAAGCGGGAGCCATGGCCATCTTGTGTTGCACTAATATGCCTCATACAGGTACAAATGTGTGTGTGTGTGTGTGTGTGTGTGTGTGTGTGTGTGTGTGTGTGTGTGTGTGTGTGTGTGTGTGTGTGTGTGTGTGTGTGTGTGTGTGTGTGGCGCGTGCATGCGTGCGTGCGTGCGTTAGTGCGTGCGTGCGTACATGCATGTGTGCGTGTGTGTGCGTGTGCGTGTGCGTGTGCATGTGCGTGTGCGTGTGCGTGTGTGTGTGTGTGTGTGAGAGAGACAGTGTGGGGGGTTGACTTCTTTACCTTCTCCTTTTTTTACTTCCTGTATCCCTCCTGCTTTTTTTGTTTCTTTATGAACTCCTCCTCCGCCTCTTACTCCTACTCCTCCCCTCATTTACCGTTATCCATGATTTACTCTCGTTTTCCCTCCCTTTAGATTCTCCTCCTCCTCCTCCTCCTCCTCCTCCTCCTCCTCCTCCTCCTCCTCCTCCTCCTTGATGTTTGTCGCTGTTTGTCTCGGAATAATAAATTTATCTCGCGGGCCTCTGATGCTTACTCACATTGCGTGAAATGATTGCGAGTCGCGTCTACACAGCCCCTCCCACACGTCTCAGACAGCCCCGAGTAAACGGTCACTACTACAACTTTTGACCTGTGACGGGTTGTGGTTCGGTAAGGGCCCTGACAGTTAGTGACCACCATCGGGATTTATATACCAGGGGTCACTGCTGCAGGGGGCATGGAAGTGTACGGCGTCCTACTTGGAAAGTGCACTACCGCAGTGGATTAAACGGAGCTGGGGCCTGATTGACTGCTGCCTCCCAAGAAAGCGCCAGGCAAGGCTGCCGCACCACCCTTGAACCTGCACACTGACCCTAAAACAACACTGCATTAGACCTCATGACACACACAGATAGCCCCGAGTTAACTAACGGTTACCACTACTACTCACGACCTGTGACGGGCTGTGGATCAGTAAGGGTCCTGACAGTTAGTGACCACCATCGGGATTTAAGGTACCAGGGGTCACTGCTGCAGGGGGCATTGAAGTGTACGGCGTCCTACATGGAGAGTACACAATCCGCAGGGGATTGAACGGAGCTGGGGCCTGATTGACTGCTGCCTCCCAAGAAAGCGCCAGGCAAGGCTGCCGCACCACCCTTGAACCTCCATCCTGTGTTCCCACCATTACAAACCACACATAACATGACCCTACTATCAAGCACTAAACCTACCCCCACAAACATAGTAGTAGTTAGCCATATATTGCAGCTTTCAACTTTCCTCACAAATTCCATGCAGTTTTTCTATATTGCATGGTATCACATCATTTCCGGCCAGCTTCGGCTGGAGGGATGAGTGGGTGGGGAGGAGCCTTCTACTTTCCTATCCTTTCTCTCTTATTATCTAGTTAGTGTAGTGTAGTTAAAGCAAACAGCCTTGTAAGGACCTATTGGTCTTTTGCTGTTTGTGCTTCCTTTGTAATCCCTTGTAATCCTCCTCCTCCTCTTCCTCTTCCTCTTCCTCTTCCTCTTCCTCCTCCTCCTCCTCCTCCTCCTCCTGGAATATGCCGTTCAATTCTGGTCGCCCTCTTTCGTAAAAGATCAAGCCAAATTGGAATCAGTGCAAAGAAGAGCAACCAAACAAATTCCATCTCTGCGAAATTCATCTTATGAAGAGATACTGCGGAAACTTAATATGTTTTCCTTAAAGGATCGTTGAATCCGTGGGGACTTGATAGAAACCTTTAAGATCCTAAAAGGTTTTGATGTCATTAATCAAGAGAACCTATTCGAGCTTTCAACTCAAGTGACAACAAGAAATAATGGTTTAAAACTAAACGGTCAACGTTGCATCACTGATCTCCGTAAAAATTATTTCAATGTTAGAGTCGTTGAACGATGGAACAAGTTACCAGCAAATGTTGTCGGAGCCAGCACAATAACTACATTAAAAAACAGACTTGACGCGCACTATAAAGTAAATGGGTATTGATAGTGCGAATTTGTATCTAGTCCCCCGTATCGATTAGTTGTAGTGGTAGTGGTAGTTGTAGTTAGTATTTTTCATATCCTATCATTCTGCACTATGAAACTTCCATGTTCCTATCCTCTTTAGGGACATGGTATCATTTTCCAACTGTTTTCTTACAAGTAGTTGATAGTTAGTAGTATGTAGTTCAGCAGATACCCTCGCTATGGGCCAATAGGTCTCCTGGTGTCTGTTATTCCTATGTAATCCTATGTAAAATCCTCCTCCTCCTCCTCCTCCTCCTCCTCCTCCTCCTCCTCTTCCTCCTCCTCCTCCTCCTCCTCCTCTTTCAAATCGTAAACAACGGGTAGTAATAAATGGTGAGGCATCTGATTGGTTAGATGTCACTAGTGGGGTGCCTCAGGGCTCGGTCTTGGGTCCTACTCTTTTTCTGATATATATCAACGATCTGGACTGCGGACTTGTATCTAAAATATCGAAATTTGCAGATGACACCAAATTAGGCGGTAAAGCATATACTAGAGAAAACTGCGAACTCATACAAAGAGATCTGGACAAACCATCAGATTGGAGTGATAAATGGCTATTATAATTCAATTCCGATATATGTAAAGTAATGCATATAGGCAACGATAACCTCATATATAACTATCAAATGCAAAATAAATCGTGAACTGAAGTACAGCAGGAAAAGGATTTAGGTGTCATCATCAGTAATGATCTGAAAACCAGTTTACATTGCCTAGCTGCCAGTAAAAAGGCAAATATGATGTTGGGCTTTATTAAACGTAGCTTTGAACATAAAACTCCGAAACTAATGCCACAATTATACACGTCCTTGGTTAGGCCGCACTTGGAATATGCCGTTCAATTCTGGTCGCCCTGTTTCGTAAAAGATCAAGCCAAATTGGAATCAGTGCAAAGAAGAGCAACCAAACAAATTCCATCTCTGCGAAATTCATCTTATGAAGAGAGACTGCGGAAACTTAATATGTTTTCCTTAAAGGATCGTAGAATCCGTGGGGACTTGATAGAAACCTTTAAGATCCTAAAAGGTTTTGATGTCATTAATCAAGAGAACCTATTCGAGCTTTCAACTCAAGTGACAACAAGAAATAATGGTTTAAAACTAAACGGTGAACGTTGCATCACCGATCTCCGTAAAAATTATTTCAATGTTAGAGTCGTTGATCGATGGAACAAGTTACCAGAAAATGTTGTCGGAGCCAACACAATAACTACATTCAAAAACAGACTTGACGCGCTCTGTAAAGGAAATGGGTATTGATAGTGCGAATTCGTATCTAGTCCCCCGTATCGATTAGTTGTAGTGGTAGTGGTAGTTGTAGTTAGTATTTTTCATATCCTATCATTCTGCACTATGAAACTTCCATGTTCCTATCTTCTTTAGGGACATGGTATCATTTTCCAACTGTTTTCTTACAAGTAGTTGATAGTTAGTAGTATGTAGTTCAGCAGATACCCTCGCTATGGACCAATAGGTCTCCTGGTGTCTGTTACTCCTATGTAATCCTATGTAATCCTTCCCATCCCATCTGTTAAGCTTCCCTTCCCCTTGTTATGCTTGTGTTAAATGTTCATTATGGAAGGTAAAAAGTGATAAGCCAAAAATCGCAACAAAAACAACAATTACCATATTATCTCTCTCTCTCTCTCTCTCTCTCTCTCTCCTCTCTCTCTTCTCTCTCTCTCTCTCTCTCTCTCTCTCTCTCTCTCTCTCTCTCTCTCTCTCTCTCTCTCTCTCTCTCTCTCTCTCTCTCTCTCTCTCTCTCTCTCTCTCTCTCTCTCTCTCTCTCTCTCTCTCTCTCTCTCTCTCATACACACACATACACACACACTCTCACACACATTTATTCCGGCCTGTCACATATAGGGGGACGAGTGTGGTTTGAAAACGCCTGGATTTCATGGCCAACCGTTCATGTTTACCTCCGCCAACAAAGTTGGAGGGGTTATGTTTTCACCCCGATCTGTCTGTCTGTCTGTCTGTATGTTTGTTAGTGTACAGGATTTCTCGAAAAGTTACAAATATATTTAGACCAAACTCGGTATACCAAGTCTATTTGGTATAAGGAATTACTGATTTAATTTCTGATGAAATCTATTGACAACTGTTGCCATGGCAACCAATTGATGAAATATTCGGCCGGAGGTATGCGCTCATACCGAGTGCATATATATATATATATATATATATATATATATATATGTATATATATATATATATATATATATATATAATATTATATATATATATATATATATATATATATTAATATATATATATATATATATATATACACATGTATATTTGATGAAATATTCGGGCGGAGGTATGCGCTCTACTGAGTGCCCCCCCCCCTAGTTATTAATCGAATGCCGAGTGCTGGACACTAGACGAGGGCCAATTTTTAAATTTATAATATGAGAGAAAAGGCCTCTTAAAGAGATAATGAATGAAATGGAAAGGGAAAACGGATAAATAGACGGAAGCGTATGCATTAGAGAACAAATTGTGAAATGAAAATGCTTAAAAAAAGAAAAAAATGACACGTGAAATAAGTAGCGAATTGAATAAGAGTAAATAGAATAAAACTAGCAGTTGGGCAAAATAATAAAAATTAAATAAAATATTAAATAATTTAAGAAAAATATATGCATAGAAAATACAAAAATTGCCAAAGGGGACAAAATAAAAAGTAAATAGGGAAAACAAAGGCTCTTTCTCACGCACTCTCTTTTTCTCTCTTTCTCTCTCTCTCTCTCTCTCTACCTCTCTTTTTATCTCTTTCTCTCGCTTTCTCTTTTTTTTCTCTTTTTCGCTCTTTCCCTCACTTTTTTCTCTCACTTTCTGTCTGTCTCTCTCTCTCTCTCTCTCTCTCTCTCTCTCTCTCTCTCTCTCTCTCTTCTCTCTCTCTCTCTCTCTCTCTCTCTCTCTGACCTCGTGTGACCTATTTTCGAGTTTTTTTTATTGTTGCATATTTCCGCTTTGCTTCCCTCGCTCACCTTCGAGAATGTTTGATTATTATTCTTGCTTTTTTATATGAACTTTTTCTTACTTTTATTTTGCCTGCGTGTTTCCTTTCCTTTTTTTTTTTTTTTTTGCTTCTTGATAGGACTTTCTATATTTTTCTCTGAGATATGATTTTATTGAATGTTTGTTATCTCTCTCTCTCTCTCTCTCTCTCTCTCTCTCTCTCTCTCTCTCTCTCTCCTCTCTTCTCTCTCCTCTCTCTCCCCTCTCTCCCCTCTCTCTCTTCTCTCTCTCTCTCTCTCCTCTCTCTCTCTCTCTCTCTCTCTCTCTCTCTCTCTCTCTCTCTCTCTCTCTCTCTCTCTCTCTCTGTGTCTCTTTTCCATTTATATGAATATTTCCACTATGAATAACAACTACTATGAATATTACCACTATGAATAACTGGTATATAAACAGTAACAATAATAATAACAATGATAATAATAATAGCGACAATAATAATAACAATGATAATAATAATAGCGACAATAATAATAACAACAACAGGACTAACACACCACTAATTAGTCACCTTCATTTGCTTCACTAATGATCCAGGTGTCATTTATCTGTCTTCTTTTCCTCATCCTTGTACTCCTCATTCTTCCCTACTCACTCCCTTCCTCCATCACCTCACATTATACTCTCCCTCATTCCCGCTTCACGTTCTTTCCTCTCACTGCATTCACTATTATCCCCTTCTCCTAATCCTCCTTTTTTCTCTTCATTCATCTTTCATCTTTCCTTCACCCTCTCTTACACCTTCTCTCCTTCTTACGTTTACTTAATTCCTTCTCAGTATCCAACTATCCCAACCAATCTCAAAACCCCTTCCACCAACCCCTCTATTTCAGCCCCTCTTCTTCCCCGCAGCCCCATCCCCTCCATCTCGGCTTTGGGTTAACACTTATCCCTGGTTCATTGCGGCCTCGTCACAACCACAACCACAACCATCACAGCGACGCCCGAGACTGCCTCGCATTCATCTTGTACTTCATTACCGCCAAGTAGAGAGAGAGAGAGAGAGAAAGAGAGAGAGAGAGAGAGAGAGAGAGAGAGTCCACCTTTAAGATAGAATGAAGAGGAGGAGGAGTAGGAGGAGGTCCAAGTGGAGGAGAGGTGATGTTGATAGGTACACGCACACGCGCGCGCGCGGCGCACACGCACACGCGGCGCACACGCACACGCGCACGCACGCACGCACGCACGCACGCACGCACGCACGCACGCACGCACGCACGCACGCACGCACGCACGCACGCACGCACGCACGCACGCACGCACGCACGCACGCACGCACGCACGCACCCTGGCGCGCGGATGTAAACAAAAATGAATAGAGATAAGGATAACAGACATTGAAAAACACAGAAACACACGCAGACACACTTACACACCCTCTACGTTGTATGTGTGTAATGTACCGCCACGATGGTCCAGTGGATAGAGTGTTGGTGCGCCATTCTATGATTAGCCAGTTCAAATCCTTGCCTGCTCCCGGAGATTTTTCACTGACAATTTCGGGCCGTTACTCTTCCCCTTGAGCAAAGGGATGGAGGTGTTTGGTGTGTGAGGTCCCAGCATTACCCAAAGATCACTATGAGCTCCAAGCTTGCTCCGGTAGGGTGAACCTGGCGATCGCGTGTCCGAGTCGCGTGGACAAGACCATGGGTGAATGACACACACACACACAAACACACAAAGAAACACACTCACAGACACACACACTAATATACACACACACACACGTACACACACACACACACACAAAGATACACGGCTCCACATTTCACCTATGCACCAGATTCCAGGCAGAGTCTCAGTTAATCTAATCCCATGAAAACCAAATGTGAAACTGTGTGAGTCACTGTCGACGGCGAAGCGCTTTACACACACACACACACACACGTACACACACACGCACACGCACACGCACACTCACATAATATGCGGTCGCGACGAAAGGGCACCGAGAGATGAGCAACCAAATCTCGAGCAAGGTAATTAACAGAGAGAGAGAGAGAGAGAGAGAGAGAGAGAGAGAGAGAAGAGAGAGAGAGAGAGAGAGAGAGAGAGAGAGAGAGAGAGAGAGAGAGAGAGAGGAAGAGAGAGAGAGAGAGAGAGAGAGAGAGAGGAGGGAAGAGAGAGGAGAGAGAGAGAGAGAAGAGAGAGAGAGAGAGAGAGAGAGAGAGAGAGAGAGAGAAGAGAGAGAGAGAGAGAGGAGAGAGAGAGAGAGAGAGAGAGAGAGAAGAGAGAGAGAGAGAGAGAGAGAGAGAAGAGAGAGAGAGAGAGAGAGAGAGAGAGAGAGAGAGAGAGAGAGAGAGAGAGAGGGAGAGAGAGAGAGTTTGTATAAAACATTTATCTGACAGACCACCAAGGGAAATCCCCCACAAACAATACACACACCGCACATCCACACGCACACACAAAACAAACACACCCCACCACACACGGTACACACTCATGGCAAATTTCGTCAAGTCTCGAAACCAAACGCCTCAACTAATATTATTGCCCAATGCCCATTGCCAAAGGGTCGGGGAAATGAGCCCCAAACACGACTGAAGGAAAAAAACTCGATCGCGAGCCGCTCGCGGGAAAAAAGACACGCTTTCTATCACTTTTTTTTCAAAATTTTTCCCTTTAATATCTTTCTATCTTTTTTATTCCCCCCTTTTCCTCCCCATGATAATCCTTCCCTCCCCCCCCTTTTCCCCCTATTGTCCTATGCCAAAAAGTAAATTTTAATTGGTACTTTTTATTCTTGTTTCCATTTAATGAAAAAGATTTTGGGGTTTTTGTTCTTGACGCTAGAGAGACCCATCTAAATTAGTGGGGGGGGAGGGGGGGAGGGAGGAGGGAGGGAGGGAGGGGGGGGGAGGGGGAAAGGAAAGAAAAAAAAAAAAAAGGGGGGAAGTTAAGGAAAAAATTAAAAAAAAAAAAAAAAAAAAGAATGAAAAGGGGGCAGGAAGATAAAAAGGATGGAAAGAAAAGCGGGGGGAAGGAGGGAAAGGGAAGGGATGGGAAGGGAAAAGGGAGGAGGAAAGATTGAGATAAAAGTGTAGAAAATATGGATTAACAATGGCAGAGGAGGGGAAGAGGACGAGATGGGGGTGGGAAGTAGCATTTATTAGAAGAGGAATATCGATACTGTACTGTGGACGGAAAGATGGAGAAAAAATGCTCACGCACAATCAAATCACTGTTCGTGAAAACCGATGTGTACCCCTGGTGTGTCTCTTAATTTCCCCCCCACGCGATCCCTGACTCACTTATCTCCTCCCTCCCCCTCCTCCTCCCTTTCCCCCTCCTCTTTCTCCTCGAAAAGGGGATCAAACGCAGCAGCTGCCCTGTTGGGGAGGGCATGATGCAGGGTGAGGAGGAGGAAGTAAAGGAGTAGGGGAGGGGCAGGTATTCCATTTACCCCAAAAACGCCTGTTTTAAAAAAAAATTTTGCAAGCTGGGATGCGTATTGCTATACTTTTTTTTGCGGATGTGCAATTTAAAAAATTTACTCTGCTCTCAAATCCCCCTCTCTTCAAACTATCTTTTATTATAATTATATTTACATCTCTAACCCATACATCTTAGCCAGTTACCCAGGGGTCAGATGACAGGCCTGGGGTTCACTTGAAACTGTGATGGTTGGCCCCCTCCCTGGTGGCGCAGCAGGATTTTTTAGGACGCCTGTGATTTGAGGCTCATGCCGATTCCCTTTACCTCCGAAGCACTTCCATCGAAGGGAGAGTTAAAGGGTAGCAGTGGGTGGGTTTTTAGGCCACTCGAGGGGGCCGAAACTTTTAAATGGTTTTGGTTCTCACCCAGGATCGAAACCCTCACCCAGAACGTCCACTCGGGGGCCTAACCACTCTGCTACCGCCTCCCCCCAAAAATAATATATACTACTAGCCGAAAAACCGCCTCCGGGCGGGCTTTTTTGGGTAGCTACTGCGGGGGCTTTGCGGCCTTTTTCCCACCAAACACGACTTCCAAATGCCCCCTTCTAACTTCTAAATCATGGTGTAGAAATGTATGTATT
>JACEEZ010002070.1:0-15000 GCA_016584305.1 Chionoecetes opilio | reverse complement strand
TTACTCCTCATCTTGTTTGAAGTCAAATCGTCCTCCAACTCTTCCTCTTCCTCCTCCTTCCCCAGTTTGTCACATGTCATGTCATATCTTTTTATCTATTATTCTTTGCTCCTCCTCCTCCTCCTCCTTCTCCTCATTCCCGTCTCTACACTACACGTGTGAGGTCGACTTTTTCTCGCTCCCTGTGTGACCTGCTGCGACCCGCATCTCAGCAACCCACAAACCGTTCAGAGCCGCTGCTCCAATTTTCATCACCCCTCCTACGATTTGTCACGCTAAGTTGTTTTAATAAGTTCTAGCCGTCAGTAATAGCTTTTATTTACAATCACTTACATACACGCCCACAGTGATACACATGGTAGAAGACTAACAGAGTTCCTTGTGCTTACAATTAATCTATTAACATCTATTTTAATTTGAAACTCTCACGTATTGTGTTTTGTTATTAATACGCGCCTGCGTTGTAAGTATTTGATAAAATCCTTGTATTTTGTCAAACTACACACAGACACAGGCAAAAACACCGAAGCGGCCACTCCCTCGAGAGTATTCCCAAGGGATTTGACCCTACTGACCGACTCAGCTAATTACTTTGACCCTCCCACCGACACGTGAAACCGCGCCCCAAATCCTTAATCCCCAGGTACCCGAATTCCTGGGTAGTACTTCCTATTTTAACGTACAGTCAGATTTCCACACTGTTCAAGAATGCCTTCAAGAATGAGAAAATGTGTTATGTGTCTGGCAATGATCGCTCCGCAGTATTTTGTAAATTCTGTAAATTGCAGGTTGTGCAACATGAACGCCTTTCTACAGGAGACAAACAGTCTTCTAGTGGAGACTGTCAAAAAATTTAGCAGCCTACAAAGTAATTTTGATGTGTTGCATGAATTTGTAGTTGCAAATATTGGAGCCGATAAAATGCCTGACTTTTCAGCCCCTTTCCCCCCCCTTACCAAACTCACCTCCTCCTCCCCTTCCGCTAATCCTTCCTCAACGCCCTCCTCCTCCTCCTCCTCCTCCTCCTCCTCCTCCTCCTCCTCCTCCTCCTCCTCCTCCACCCTCACCACTCCTCACACCTGCATCATCCCTTCCACCTCCACAGACACCGCCGCCACCAAAGCCTCCTCCTCTCCTCCTCCTCCTCCTCCTCCTCCTCCTCCTCCTCCTCCTCCTCCTCCTCCACTTCTTCCTCCCCCTCCACCTGCACAGCTGCCGCCGCCGCAAACGCCTCCTCCTCCTCCATCTCCACCTCCACCTCCACCTCCTCCTCCTCTTCCTCCTCCCCCTCCTCCTCCTTCGCCTCCTCCTCCTCCTCCTCCTCCTCCTCCTCCTCCTCCTCCTCCTCCTCCTCCTCCTCCTCCTCCTCCTCCCCCTCCTCCTCCTCCTTCTCTTCCTCCTCCACCCCACCCATACCTGCCATCACCTCGCCCTCCTCTTCCCTTTCTTCCGCCTCGAGTAACCTTTCCTCCTCATCCTCCTTATCCTCCCCTCCCAGATCTTCCCCCGCATACCCCTACAACTTAAGATCATCCACCTCCTTAAATATACCCGGCCCTACCCTATCCACATCCCCTTCTATTTCATCCAACCCCTCCACCCCCTCCACCTCCTCCTCCTTCCCCCCTCCTCCTACTCCTCCTTCTCCTTCTCCTCCCTCCTCCACCTCCTCCTCCTCCTCCTCCTCCCCCTTCTCACTCCTCCACGCCAGCCTCCTCCTCTCCCCCCCCCGTACCCTCGTCTTCTCCTTCCCCTGCTCCCTTTGTTCCAGTAAGGCGAGGATCGCGACGAACAGCAGCAGTCAAGGCGCCCCTAACGATCACAACCTTTAACAAATTTCAGGTTCTTGGCGAAATGAAGGAAGACGTTCACGAAACCAGATTGATCGGCGACTCAATTCTCCGAGGACAGCTGGTGGAGTTTTGTGGTAGGGTCACGAGTGACAAAAGGAAGCGCTTCTGTTTCCCAGGAGCCAGACTGGACGACATCACTGCAGCCTGCGATGACGTCACCAAGAACACTAATGATAACACTCTCTATGTCATTCATGCAGGAACAAACGATGTGTACAGTAGCGGATCTGAAGAAATACTGGACAAGTACAAGAAGTTGATCCGGAAATTCAAGACTAAAACTAATCATATCATTATTTCTGAAATTCTCCCAAGACTAGGTGTGTGCCGACGTTTTTTACGACAGAGCGTTCAGCGCAAAAACCGCTAAGGTCTCTTTGTGCACGGGAAAGAATGTAGACTTTGCAAACTTCTGGGAATAATTTCTACGAGGACCCCATCCTGGTTGAGGATTCCATCCTTTTTTGGGGATGACGGACTCCACCTCACCCCCCGTTGGCCACGCAAGATTAGGACGTCTGCTAAATGATAAGTTTCTTCTTACAGATCAAAAAACGACGAGCGGAACGGCGGTAGCAGCATCACCTTAACCCCTTTCTTACCCCACAGCAACGCTGGGTCACGTTCCGTTTCCGCAAATACTACCAAAGTAACGTAATCAAGCGCTCTGTTACAGTGGAACCCTAGACACCCTGCCTGTAAACCCTCACGCAAGGTTACCAAAACTATTAAGGAACTTAAATTACTCTACACAAATGCCAGAAGCATTATTTTAAAGCGTAACAAATTATTAGCATCGTTGTTGCCGAACGCCAGATATCGTTAGTATCACTGAAAGTTTGGGTCAACACAAAAGATAAACACTTATTAGCTGAAATAGCCATTCCAGGCTATAAGACATTCCTAAATTGTCGCACGCATAAAGCAGGTGGAGGTGTCATTCTTTACATCAAAGATAATTTGCAAGCAATCGAAATCGATAAAGTAAATCAAGATCTTAGATCATCTACGCAAAGATTAAGCTAACGGTAAATTCCTAACTATTGGGACAATATATCGTCCTTTTCCAATCAAATGCGGAAGTCATTGCCTCCTCTATGACGAATAAAGTCAGTTGTCAACATAATAACGATACAATTAATGTGGAGATTTTAACCTACCCGTATAAACTGGAATAATAATTCTGCTGATAGAGAAGGTATGCGATTGCTTGATATGTAAACGAAGTATATTTAAATCAGGTGGTCCGTGAGCCTACAAGGGATAATAGTATCCTAGATTTAGTTTTCCCTACCGACATTGATCTGATTGATTACTGCGATATAGGTGAACGTCTAGCAAACGCGATCACAGGTTAATCGATGCGGCATAAATTGCAATGTAGACATCACAGAAATCGGTTTATTAGTTCCCAATTAATAAAAGCGGATTCACGAAGATCAGCAGGGTACTAAGCGAAGTTGATTGGATTGACCTACTAAAACGGTAATAATGCAGAAAACATGTGAAATGTATTCACAAATAAACTCCGATCGTGGTTGAAAAACATGTTCCCATGGTAGGAAAACGTCTGAATAACATAAACAGACCCAGTTGGATGACTAATGAGATTCAACAAATCATTGGCAAGAAAGCGCCAGACGTATAAAATTTACAAGCGATCAAATGCGGAGGGCGATTATAGAGAATACAATGACGTAAAACGACGATGCAAGGGATTAATTAAGACTAAAAAGCGCGAGTATGAAGAAAAAATTGCAAAGGAATCCAAATCAAACCCGAAAAGGTTCTTTCAATACGTTCGAAGTAAGAAAAACGTCAAAACTAGATTGGGCCACTGAAAGATAAAAATAACATCTTGGTAAATGATAATAAGAGCATGGCAGTCGTACTCAATGCTTACTTTAATGCGGTATTTATTAAGAAGACGAAGCTCCATTACCCGAACCAGTAAACATGTATGCGGGACTCGAAAGTGATAGATTGGAAATAGGAGAGATAACAGTAGACGAAGTATCAAAGTATTTGCAGAAACTTGACCCAGCAAAATCCGTGGGGGTGGACGAAATTTCGCCGCGATTACTTCGCGAATGTCACAGTCAAATTTCGCTTCCACTAAAGATTATTCTCAATAAATCGCTAATGGACAAAAATGTTCCTAGTATGTGGAAATTAGCTAATGTTACACCGATATTCAAGAAAGGGAGTAAGAGCCTCGCAAGTAATTATCGCCCAATTAGACTAACGTCTGTGATTGTTAAACTATTTGAGAAAATATTGCGGGACAAAATAGTCTCTTTTCTCGATGAAAATAACGCAATATTAACTCGCAGCATTGATTTCGAAATAAGAGATCCTGCTTAAGAAACCTACTGGATTTTTTTAATGTCATTTTATTCAAACTGGGACGCTAAAATTCCCTCGGATGTAATATACCTTGATTTTCAGAAAGCCTTCCGATACAGTTCCCATAAGCGACTTTTGACCAAGCTAAGGGCACATGGCTTGGGAGAGCAACTTATGTTTCTGGATTGGCGATTGGCTTTCAATCGTAAACAACGGGTAGTAATAATGGTGAAACATCTGATTGGTTAGATGTTACTAGTGGGGTGCCTCAGGCTCGGTCTTGGGTCCCACTCTTTTTCTGATATATATCAACGATCTGGACTGCGGACTTGTAAACTAAAATATCGAAATTTGCAGACGACACCAAATTAGGCAGTTAAAGCATATACTAGAGAAACTGCGAACTCTACAAAGTGACCTCGACAAACTATCAGACTGGAGTGATAAATGGCTATTAAAATTCAATTCCGATAAATGTTTAAAGTAATGCATATAGGCAACGATAACCTCAAATATAACTATCAAATGCAAAATAAATCGTTAACTGAAGTACAGCAAGAAAAGGATTTAGGTGTCATCATCAGTAATGATCTGAAAACCAGTCCGCATTGCCTAGCTGCCAGTAAAAAGGCGAATATGATGTTGGGCTTTATTAAACGCAATTTTGAACACAAAACTCCGAAAGTAATGACACAATTATACATGTCCTTGGTTAGGCCACACTTGGAATATGCCGTCCAGTTCTGGTCGCCCTGTTTCGTAAAAGACCAAGCAAAATTGGAATCAGTGCAAAGAAGAGCAACCAAACAAATTCCATCTCTGCGAAATTCATCTTATGAAGAGAGACTGCGGAAACTTATTATGTTTTCCTTAAAGGATCGTAGAATCCGTGGGGACTTGATAGAAACCTTTAAGATCCTAAAAGGATTTGATGTCATTAATCAAGAGAACCTATTCGAGCTTTCAACTCAAGTGACAACAAAAAATAATGGTTTAAAACTAAACGGTCAACGTTGCATCACTGATCTCCGTAAAAATTATTTCAATGTGAGAGTCGTTGATCGATGGAACAAGTTACCAGCAAATGTTGTCGAAGCCAGCACAATAACTACATTTAAAAACAGACTTGACGCGCACTGTAAAGTAAATGAGTATTGATAGTGCCCTGCGAATTCATATTTAGTCCCCCGGATCGATTAGTTGTAGTGGTAGTGGTAGTTGTAGTTAGTATATTTCATACCCTATTTTTCTGCACTACTTCCGTGTTCCTATCTTCTTTTAAGGACATGGTATCCTTTTCCAACTGTTTTCTTACTAGTAGTTGATAGTTAGTAGTATGTAGTTCAGCAGATACCCTCGTCATGGACCAACAGGTCTCCTGGTGTCTGTTATTCCTATGTAATCCTATGTAATCCTCCTCCTCTTCCTCCCTCCTCCTCCTCCTCCTCCTCCTCCTCCTCCTCCTCCTCCTCCTCCTAGTTAAAATGCCAGAAGCTATCGTAAAGATAAAGGAAAAGAAAAATATTAAAATGTTGAGCAAACGAAAAATGGGGAAAGAAATGGTGCAAATAAAATATGACTGTTAATATATAGCTAAATGAAGTGACGGAAGGAGAAGAATAAGAAAGAAAGAAAGAAAGATAGATATATAGCAAGAAAATAACGATACTGGATAAACTATCAACATTACACTAACCATGAGAATAGCACAGCATTTTCCTCCTAGAATACATATTCATGTTTTATCTTCAACAAAACTTAATACCCTTCCAGTTCTCTTGCTATATTTTCATATTATTACCCCCGCCAACGAAGTTGGAGGGGTTATGTTTTCACCCCGATCTGTCTGTCTGTCTGTCTGTTTGTTAGTATACAGGATTTCTCAAACAATTACGAATAGATAATGTACCAAACTTCGTATACCAGTCTATTTGGTATAAGAAGAACTGATTTAAAATTTGGATGAAATCTTGGCAACTGTTGCACATGGCACCAATTGATGAGGGAGGGAAAATATTCGGCAGTCAGTGTATGCGTCATTCTGAGTGCATAATATATATATATATATAGATATATATCTATATATATATATATATATATATATATATATACTATATATAAATACTATAATATATATAAATATATAGTATATATTATTCATGCAACCAATTGATGAAATATTCGGGCGAGGTATAGCGCTCTACTGAGTGCCCCCCCCCCGAGTTTTTATTTGTAATTTATCTTCTCTTTTCTCAGTATATTTTTTCGTTTTTAACAAGAGATCTTATGATTTTTCTTTTTTACTTAATCGTTTTCCAGAATATTTGCTTTAGATACATTGAAACCGTTGCCATCACTTAGCTAGGTATGTTTAATGATCCTGTTACGAGATTACTCTTTCATGTTACTTGCTACTATTACTACTTGTCTATTACTACTTTACTACGACTATTACTACTATTACTACTACTACTATTTCCTGCTACTACAGTCTACTACTACTACTATTACCTTACCGCTACTACTAAATACATACAACACCCTTTCTCACCCCGATAAATACCCATATTTTGCACTCATAAGAACATTGTCACATAATGATTTCCCCCTCCAACCACACCCCCCCGGCACACACCTCCCAACATAAGGACACATAATGTAAAATTAGCCTATATACATTAAGCTCCCCTTAAGAACTTGCTTCTGTAATGTCCGCGGCGCATTGTCTCTCTTTTCTAATTTGAGAGTGCAAGTGAACATAAGACATAAGAAATGTAGAAGCTACAAGAGGCCATGAGACTACACGAGTATTTCCTGTTTCCTAACTCTACCTACCTATATCCACCTCTCTTCCCATCCATGAATTTATCCAGACTATTTAAAGCACCCCCCAATAGACTCCGCATTAAACCACCTGACGATTAGACCATTCCACTCCTTCCCACCTATTTTGAACCATTTTCTCCCAATTTCCTGTTTAAATCTACGCTTTTCCAGCTTGAAGATCCGTTACTTCTCGTTCTAAAAAGACCCTGCTTAGACACTTTCCCTACACATCGCCTATATTGTATCCCTTTATCCACTTAAAACATCTATCGATCGCCCCTTAATCTACGCCTCTCGAGTGGTGTAAATTTATATAGTTTCAATCTCTTCTCATAACTAAGTTACGCATTCCCATGAATAATTTTGGTCATCACTTCTCTGCACTGATTACTAACAAGGCAATATCCTACCTGTAAATACGGAGACAAACTGAACCGCATAGTCTAGGTGAGGTCTGTACTAAGCCTAATAACTTTTAAACACTTCAGCACTTCTACTTATAACCTCCTGTTAATAAATCCCTACCCCTGTTGGCTTCGATATCCTCATCAATAACTCATACATTGAATCCTAAGGTCGAGATCTGGACTCCCCTCACCTCCCAGATCTTTACTCACATTCTGATCTTATCAGCGATCATGCGCATGGTGTACCTATCTTCAGGACATTTTTTTCTGACAACCACATTCATACAGCTGATGCACTTATATCATATTATTCCATTCTGCCATCTATCGCCCACTCATCTTATTTATCTCAGTCTCTTGCAAAATATTTACATCAACTGTGCTCTAATAATCCTACCTAGATTAGTATCATCCGCAACTTGCTGATATCACTACTAATCCGCACTATTCAAATCGTTAATGTTCAATTAAAATAGTAATGGCCCAAAACAGACCCTTGTGGAACCCCACTTGTTACCTGGCCACCATTCCAGATTTAGAACTATTTATGGTAACCCTTTGTTGCCTATCACTTAGCCAAGCTCATATCCAACGAGCAACCTTCCCATCTATTCCATGAGCTTAACTTATTTAAGAGTCTAAACCATGTGGCACCTTGGTCGAATGCCTACTGAAGATTCAAGTATAACTAATAGTAAGAACCTCATCTTATCTGCTGTTTCTAAACCTCCTATAAAAAACTCATACCATTAGTCAGACATGATTTTACCTTTTGTGAGCCATGTTGTGAATCTTAACCACTAGTTCTTTCAAGATGCTCTGTAATGTTTTTTTGAAGATACATCTTCCAATATTTACCTACGACTGACGTATAAGGGCTAACGGGGTCGATAATTTCAACATTACATCCTCTATCTCCCTTCTTACTATGGGAAATACATTTCCCTTCCTCAACCAATTTAGCGGCACTTCCGCCTGTCTAATCGAGTTCCTAAAAATATGCACTAACGCATCATAACAATCCCTTAATAAGCATTCTTTAGTACTCTGGGATACACTGCATACATGGGTCCATGGTGACTTGCAACTTCTGTCATTCCATCTATACCTTCTTCTACCATTTCCCTAGTTATCACATTCTTTGAGTTTCTCATCATCCTCTCCTCTAAATTCTTTCACTATCAGGTTCTTCTGTTTATCCTCCTGAGTAAAACACTTAAGAAATAATCATTTTTAAAATTTTTACACATATCTTTCCTGCCGTGCTTATAATCTCCTCCCTGCTTATTTTTTAATGGGGGCCCCACATAATTCCCTAGTCTTGTTTTTATCAACTAAAAATACCTTAGTATCGGTCTTTGCCTCCCTGCAACTTAATCTCATATTCTCTCTTCCTGATCTTGTAAATTTTTTTTTACCAGTTCTAGGCCATAAACCGCTATTTAATACTTTACAGGTAATCCCGCTATCGTCAACTTCTGCCTTACATTACTTTGCCATGTCACAATCTAACCATGTTATCTGTTTATGCCTATTAATATCAAAATTTTCAACACCAGATGTTCCTCTCTCTCTCTAAATCTCTTATTTAATATAACTCCTACAATTTGTTATAGATAAATTTTAGTTGCACTTCCATCTTGTCGATTTTCCCGCTTAGCTTTATTTCCTGACTGCCTGTTTTTATTCCCTGCCTTTTTCCTTAATTCTACTGTCTTCATTCCTGACTTGACCAACAATTTTCCTTCCTTGACTTGACTTATCATTTGGAAAACCCATTAATTCCCCTTTTCACCCTTCACAGTTCCCTCCTTTGGGCCCCCCTAAAAAAACCTGTTAACCTCACACTCTTTTCATACCCACCCAACATGCCCAAAAGCCCCATAGAAGGGATGCAACACCGCCCGGGCGTAGGGGCCCTTTTCTAAGAATCCAAGTTCTCAAAAAACCCCCAATTCATTCACCCTCCCAATGTTCACCGCAAGCGTAACCCTCACACCTTCCCCCCAACCATCTCTAGGTTCCCCTATCCCCGCCCCGGAAACATGCAAACTCTCCTATTTTGCCAGTCCCTTTTTGTTACAAAGGACTTCCTGTTCTTACCGGGCTGTCACCCACCCCACTTATAAACAGGACCGTCGGTTTTCCCCTCCCCTCCATGCGCCTCTAACCTGCAGCAAGCTTTTCCCCTTGGCGCAGGACGGCTCGTCCTGTGTTCCATCCCTCGGCACCAGTTCCTTGTGCCTTCACGCACATCCACTCTTACTTAGACAGGCAAAATGCGTTCTGGTACTTCCACGTTTCCCTCAACTTCATCCATGGGCTGGGCACTCCGTCGCCTCGCACCCTACGCGCCACTCGGGGTCCCTCACGCAGGGGCCCCATGCGTGACCCTTTTCCCTGGCCAAATGAGTCTCGACCTGGCCCCTCAATTTGCCCCAACCAGCTTGTGGGCCCCTTTCCTTTGGTTCCCGCCATTTCCTTCACAACACAACCCTGGGGATCTTTCAACCACCCCCTATACCGAATGGCGCTGACGGCTATGGGTAATGGGCCCGGGATTAGACGGTGCAACCGTGATTTGGTTTTGCAATACCATGTGTTATTTGCAATTGTTATTTGGTTGTTGTCCTTAGTCATGTTGTGTGTCCTGTAAACCTGTTCAGGATCACAAACTTGTAGATCCATCTTTGTCCTCCCTGCAAGGTCCGCTTTGACCGGAAAACCGCAAAATTTACTCCCATTTGAGCTAGCCCATAAACCTTTGGCTATGCCTCACACGTATTCGCGCCCCCCGTCATTAGAAAAGCCCCTAAATTTTCCCTTTCCGCCATCTGTCCTTCCCCACATGAGACTTTGTTCATCTAGAAGTAGAAAACCTGGATTGGGTAGCAAATTAAGCTTTTCTAACTTTCTTTCTGCAACGCACCCGAAGTCCATTAAAAAAAAAGATACTGCATCATCCAAAAAAAAGCGAATTAATATTTTCTGAAAATTTCCAATAAATTTATCATTAAAAGTATCAAGGCTTGCCCCCCATCCAAAAAAGTGGTACATGACACTACACAGCACTTTCATTCGCAGAAAGACCTATTGTCTTGCAGGGAACTTCATCGCAGTCATTTTGTCAGAGTCAAAGCTTCTTGAGATATCCAAACCCCGAACTCACGGTTGTTTCCACCAGGAAGAAGGAAATACGTTTTTGTTTAAGCTGAATCCCTGTGGGTTGATGTTTTGCGAAATTCGTTCATAATGGGAACTCCCCGGACTCAGAAAGTGTCATCACGTAATTTTGCATTGCTGACCCTTTCCCCTTGCTGTAGGGCACCACTCCTTTTCCAGTCGAGGAGGTTGAGAAGGCCCAGTCATGACGCATGCCAAGGGTTGGTCAACCCCAGCTTTGAGGACTCTCGGGACTGAATTACATCACCAAGCGTCCTTGGCTGTCCACCCTTGAACATATGCTACCCTCTCTTTTTAAGGGGTCTGGTTCTCAAGTGGCGTGCATCGCAGCCACTGCCTGTTACCCTTGTGTATAAAGCTGCTCCGAATGAGAGGAGGCCCCCAACTAACTGCCCAAGGTACCCCAACTTGTCGTTTTTCCCAAGTTTTTGTAGCACCTTGCTTTTAAAGCAACTCCCTGGAAGGACCTTGGAACATCTTCCCTTCATGGGAACTGCGATCATTGGGCAAGGACGCATCCGCAGCAAGTTGTAGCTTTGTCTCCCTGGTGTTCTAGTCAGTCCGTGAAGAGGTTGGTCCGGTTCCCAAGCCTGCAGCGCGCTTCTCCATCGTTTCTCCAGCTCCGTCAGACAAACATGAACCTCGGGCATCCAATACAGGTTTTTTGGCAGCCAAGTTCACGTTTGAAGGTCCCACGTCTCAGTGATTCCCCGGGGGGCCCGTGCCCCCAAAGTTTAGACTAGTTTACTTTTTTGAGCAATTTCGCCCTTTCGTTTCTCATGTATCATTTCATAATAGGTCAGAAAATTTTGGTCAGTCAGCGGTTAATTGATCGCTTGCTAGACCCTTGCTTATTGGCCCAGTATTGGTTGCAAGACTGGCGATTCAAAACACTTTTCCACAACTTGCTCCCGAGCTGGTTCTTTTCAGAAAACAGTGACATAGAATAGACTTCATTGCCATTGGCAAAGGGGGTTCCCGGGCACATTTCTGATTTAAAATACTGTTAATTTTCAAAACACTTTCCAGTTTCAACAAACAATGGGACCGTGCAGGGGTATGAAAATGGAAAAGATGTTTTCAATTAGGTTGTATGTTGTGCAGTGTGTGTGTGTGTGTGGTGTGTGTGTGTGTGTGTGTGTGTGTTGTGTGTGTGTGTGTGTGTGTGTGTGTTCGTGTCTGTGTTGTGTCTGTGCCTGTGTCTGTGCCTGTGTGTGTGTGTGTCTGTAGTGTGTGTGTGTGTGTGTGTGTGTGTGGGGTGTGTGTGTGTGTGTGTGTGTATGTGTGTGTGTGTGTGTGTGTGTGTAGTGTGTGTAGTGTGTGTAGTGTGTGTAAGTTACATTTGATACGACACTTTACATACATAACACTTTCCAATACCAACAATATTCTACAACTTCACATTACATTTTAGCTTTTTCCTTCCCTAAAATTCCCTTTTCTAATGTAAATTCAGGACACACACAGCCCTCACTACA
The DNA here is from genome assembly GCA_016584305.1 of Chionoecetes opilio. Taxonomy (NCBI): domain Eukaryota; kingdom Metazoa; phylum Arthropoda; class Malacostraca; order Decapoda; family Majidae; genus Chionoecetes; species Chionoecetes opilio. The sequence goes on along the minus strand of JACEEZ010002070.1, from coordinate 2,907 downwards.
CCCGTTGCACAAATGACCATGCAATTCACGAACCACACTTTACGAAAAATACCTTCCTTCCAATAGCATTATGCAAACGTTACACTTAGTACCAACAGGACACATCCAAACCCTACCTAACCAACCCATCCTCCCCACAAAAAAATCTCCTAAAATATAAGAGAAAAAAAGACTCCCAATGACAATTACCAAACACGTTTTGCATTTCAAATGTAAGTGTTTGTTTCTCTCGCGACATCGTCATCACCATTATCTTCTCATTTGCATCGTAAATTTATAGCAGGAGATAATACATAGGGCTCAAGTGTAAACGCGTGTCATCCTTAATTCAGTGTTGAGTTGTGGCCTCAACTCTATACACGCACGATGCAGACAAGGAACACAAAGGAATACAAAGGAAGAACAGAAAGCAACAGCTCTATCGGCTCTAACGAGGCTTCCTGTGTGACTACTTCTTCGTCTGATTTATACGTGTTAGAAGTAAAAATTGCAAAGTTAAGGTCTCCTCTCCACTCTCCATTCCCTCCGGCCGAGGGCGGTAGGAAATAAAGTGAAAAAAAGGAAGAAAACGAAAAGGAGGAAAATATAGAGGAGGAGAAAGAGGAGAAGGGTATAGAAAAGTCAAGGTCGTCCAAGTCAATGAGAGTGTGAGTCTTCTAAAAATAGTAAACTCTACTCTCTCTTCTCTCTCTCTCTCTCTCCCTCTCTCTCTCTCTTCTCTCTCCCCTCTCTCTCTCTCTTCTCTCTCTCTCCTCTCTCTCCTCTCTCTCTCTCTCCTCTCTCTCTCCTCTCTCTTTTTTTTTGAATGCATCACCACATCTTTTTCTCAATTCACGTTCTCTCATATTTTCGTGTTTTCTTGTTGAGGTTAATTGCTAAAAGGAACCAACAAGGAGAATTTAATGATGAGAAACGCAGCCAACTTGTAATTCTGGTGATATTATGTAAATATTTGTTACAAATACATTAAGGGGGAATTATCACACACTAATGAACCCTAATGAGTCAACAACTTAGCTAACTTGGCCTAACTTGAGTTGACACAGGCTTTACCAACGCATGTTCAAAGTTTAACTACCATATAGAGCGTTCTATTTAAGGTTTGGGTAAATGATGCTATAAGTATAGCATCATTATATAGTATGTATAAAGTATATTAGTATATTATTAGTATATTAGTATTTATTTATATACACTGAGATTATAGTGTATCTCTCTCTCTCTCCTCCTCTCTCTCTCTCTCTCTCTTCCCCTCTCTCTCTCTCTCTCTCTCTCTTCTCTCTCTCCTCTCTCTCTCTCTCTCTCTCTCTCTCTCTCTCTCTCTCTCTCTCTCTCTCTCTCTCTCCCTCTCTCTCTCCCCTTTTCTCTCTCTCTTTCTCTCTCTCTCTCTCGTCTCAGTTACTCGAAATAAATCTAACTTAAAATAACAAAACTCAACAGCCCTAAATAATATAATCACTCTTATTAAAGTAAAGTAAGGTAAAGTTGGGGGCATACACTATGCTGCGCGTGGCCATTGGTGCTCATCTCCGTGCCATTAGCCCTGAGAGCCTGTGGTGGGTGAGGACCCGTTACCCTGGGACACAGGGCTAGTGTAACATCCGGGTTACCACAGTTACCTTCCCCGGGTTTTCCCTCCAGGTACCCATTTATGAACCCCGAAAGGGAGGAAGAACAGCTGGTTTGGCTGGTCCCCTTTCCCACGGATTCCCCCTGGACCGGATTCGAACCAGGGCCCAGCAGATTTCGTAGCCAGGCACGCTAGCCACTACACCACGGAGGTGACAAATTTCAACCTAACCTAACCTTATTTGACCTAAATTTCAACATTCCTAAAATATATACAAAGAGGGGACTTAATCATTTTCACAATTAGAGTGATTTTTCCCCCTTAGGTTCAATCTCTTCTCGAACATAAAAAAACTAATCAAGAGTAATCATTGAATACGCTCTAAAATGTAACACGTGTCTTCTGAAGTGACTAAATGAATAATGTATGTTTAGGGGGAAGGTGAGTTGAGTGTATCTCAAGGTACCTCGCATACTTGATCAAATTTTTATGTGATCTTGCAAATCCTTCACAGCGAACTTGTGAGCCTCGGGGGATGAGGGCAAGAGTTGTGCCGCTTACCTAAAGAGTATTACCTGGGCCCAACTCAGGTGTTTTGTAATCAAGGGAAGGAGCTCCACTACCTGCCTGATTTTCATGATTGACGCGCTTGTTAATTATACTTGTAAAGCTATCGGCCTGTTATATAGAATGGAGATTAAAGTCAATCGATCAATTATTGGGGACATACGCCGGTGCGCGCGTCGCCTCGCCCGACCCAAAAGTGGGAAAGATAGATATTATCGTCATGAAAAATATAGCTTTTGGTTTTGTGAAATTGCGGTATACAACTGGTCGAAGTATTCAGTGTATTATGATTTCAACAATATAGTAATTTTTGAACATATACTTTATAATCGTATTCGAAAACTAAACAAACTAAATGATTATATCTACAATCAAAATTTATCGTAAAACACACCAATAGAAAATTCATAATCCTGGAAATTTTACGATGAGTGACATAAGAAATAATGTTTTTTAACTCTATTCTTCACACCGCTTGATATTTCATTAATTCAAAGCAAAAGACTCTTATTAAATACGGTCTTTACTATAACATGGATATTTAGTATATTGTTGAATTATAGAGTACATTTGTTATCCGGGCAATGATGAGATCAAACTGAGGTTATTTAAAAAAACAAAGACCATGTGTGTGTGTAGGTGTGTGTGTGTTTCACGGGGAATGTGCATATTAGCACCTTAGCGTCAACGGCGTGGCCACACAGTCTCTTCTCGCTCTCGTCTCTCTCCCTCTCTTCTCTCTCTCGCTCTCTCTCCTCGCTCTCTCGGGC
>JACEEZ010002068.1:67500-72461 GCA_016584305.1 Chionoecetes opilio | reverse complement strand
AAAGGGGAGGAGGAGGGGAGGTTAATAGATTCATGGGAATAACAGACCCAGGAGACCTATTGGTCCATGACGAGGGTATCTGCTTAACTACATACTACTAACTATCAACTACTTGTAAGAAAACAGTTGGAAAATGATACCATGTCCTTAAAAGAAGATAGGAACATGGAAGTTTCGTAGTGCAGAAAAATAGGGTATGAAATATACTAACTACAATTACCACTACAACTAATCGATCCGGGGGACTAAATATGAATTCGCAGGGCACTATCAATACCCATTTACTTTACAGAGCGCGTCAAGCTTGTTTTTAAATGTAGTTATTGTGCTGGCTTCGACAACATTTGCTGGTAACTTGTTCCATCGATCAACGACTCTCACATTGAAATAATTTTTACGGAGATCAGTGATGCAACGTTGACCGTTTAGTTTTAAACCATTATTTCTTGTTGTCACTTGAGTTGAGGAGGAGGAGGGAGGAGGAGGAGGGATGTAGACTTTTAAAGGCCATATGAAAAAAGAAGAAAAATAGATCAATGTAACAGTAAACCCTCACATAATATAACAAACATAATATTAATGACAGGGTGGAAACAACGCTAGCAGGATAGGCTTAATTAACAAGAAGAAAAAAAAAAAAATAATAATAATAATAACAAAAATAACAAATAACAGTAAATGAATAAAATAGCAAAAAGAAAAAAAATATCCTAAGAAGAAATCACAAGAACACTTAATAAACATCTTTCAAGTAATACTAGAAAATGACGTCATACTATATTTTTTTATATTAGTTCAACAAGATGTCTACGATGCTGCATTATCTGTATAAATCAATAAATTAGATTTTCTGGCATTACGGTAAAAATATGATACATACCAAGCGAGGTTCACATTACAAAAAAAAAGAAAAAAAAATCTCGTAACGAAGGAATGCACAATGCAACGGTTTTTTTTGTGCTTTTTTTTTGTGAATCCTATTTCTAGATATGGGTGTATATTATTATAATGCAAAAATAGTAGCTATATAATAAGTCAGCTTTTTTCTATTTCATGTTGAAGTGAACTCAACTCTCCACTCTCCCGCACCCACACCGAAAACCACGAACAGTTGGATAATGCGATGACTTCCCACGCAATAAAGATAATGCTAATAATAATAAGAAGAACTGATGATAATATAAAATTTAAATAACAAATTCATCTCCATTCTACAAAAAAATGTTAAAGCAATATGTAAGACAAGAATCAGAAAAAAAAACTTTACTCACACCTCCTTTTTTATTATTATTATTATTATTATTATTATTATTATTATTATTATTATTATTATTATTATTATTATTATTATTATTATTATTATTATTACTATTATTATTATTATTATTATTACTATTATTATTATTATTATTATTACTATTATTATTATTACTATTATTATTATTATTATTATTATTTACTTACACCCCCACCGAAAACAGAGAAAGGACTGATAACGGTAAAATAATAATAACAATAATAACAATAATAACAATATAATACTACTATAATAACAAAATGATAATGATAATAATAATAATACCGCCATTATCATATCATTATACATGCGATTCTGTTGCAGATATCCGCTTAGTAATCGAGAATTGTATCAAAATGTTTCAGCAGTGCAGTTTTTTTTCCTCTCTCTCTCTCTCTCTCTCTCTCTCTCTCTCTCTCTCTCTCTCTTCTCTCTCTCTCTGCAACCCGTGGCCTTAACGCTGTCCTTCCATCCCTCCAGTTGCTCGCCCACATATCTTTATCAGATCTCTCTCTTTCTCTCTCTCTCCCTCCCTCTGTCTGTCTATCTGTCTCTCTCTGTCTCTCAAAACGACGGCTATGAATAAAATAAACGATGGCTGAGAGAAAAAAATAAATGAGAGAGAGAGAGAGAGAGAGAGAGAGAGAGAGAGAGAGAGAGAGAGAGAGAGAGAGAGAGAGAGAGAGAGAGAGAAGCAGTATGAGAAGCTGAAACACCTGAGACATCTGAACGTAATTGTGTAGTATTTCCCCTCGGGTTATGACGTGACCAAGACCACGTAGACAACCTGCCCTTACTACTACTACTACTACTACTACTATTACTACTCTACTCTACTCTACTCTACTACTACTACTACTACTACTCCTCCTCCTCCTACTACTACTACTACTACTCCTACTACTACTACTACTATTACTCCTACTACTACAACCTCTACTACTACTATTATTCCTCCTCCTCCTCCTCCTCCTACTACTCATACTACAATTAAGCTCCTGCCATCACTGCATAATTTAGTCAGCTTCCCCCATTCTCTCCCGAACTGCGAGATGAGCAAACGCCAACACGCCAAGTCTTTTAACCTCCTTTTTTCCGCCGAGATGAAAGCAAACTTTTACTACCTCCTCCTCACTCTTTTTTTGCTCTTCAGTTAGCTCTCTCGTCCTTTTCCAGGCCAGCAGGGAACGCACCTTGATCAGTTGTTGCAGGCCCGTGTAGATTACCATAGTGACCGCCTCTGCACCAGTCACACACGGATGCCTAGCTACGTAGTCTATTTTAGGGCCAACAGCGCCGCCTGGTAGTCTTGTCAACATGCGAAGGGGGAAAAAATATGCTTCCAGGCACGACTCCTCCCTTGCTACCTCTCTCTCTTTTTCTCTTTACTCAGTCTCTCGTTCTCGGTCTCCTCACACTTCCATCCACTGTTTAAACACACACACACAGTTGCAATGCTACTATACTACTGAGTTATATTTTCAGAGATATTGCACAGTTTGCACTATTTGTGGGATGCGAATATGGAAAGGTGTGCGTGTTGTGTGTGGGTGTGTAGTCTGAAGGTCAGTTGTCGCGTCTGCAACTATTACTGTGTCTGCCACTAGACCGTCACTGATGTAAGCAAGGGGCTAACTGACTCTCGGAGTTCGGACACCACACTACCCCTCGCCTCGCCCACTATAACCCCCGCCCAGCCCAGCCCAGTCCCCAACCCTGCCAGGTGCCCGACGGACGGATCAGGGAAGGGGCTGGAGGCAGTGGCGGAGGGGGACGGGACGGGAGGAGGAAAAGTGCGATGCCAGCTCGTCCCCTCTGAACCGCTCGACTAATAGATGGTAATAATTACCCCTGTTAGGACGCTCTTCCCAGCCCTCCTCACAGACATTCATTCCCTCCACGGTCTGGTTATCTAATAATGATTGCGCTGAGGAACAATGAGGGTCGTGGAAGGGCGTGGCAAGACGTCTTATCATAGAAAGTCTCATCACACAAAGCCGAGGGAATTACGCGGTGGCATCTCAGGGAACCCGCAGGCCACCTTCAGACTTCCATGAACTTAACGGACACATTCTTTTGCCTTCAGTTCAATGCTATCGCTCACTTAAGGCTTAGTTAATGATAAAAAACATAGGCCTGGTCAACATTGCATAACTGAGCGAGGACAACAATCATAATGCTCCGTGTCAGACAGTCAGAGTCTTCTAAGAGCAAGCATAGTTAATAAGCCGCAAGCGTTCCTGGTATGTCCTTGGGAAACGATCTGTGCAGCTTGCGTCAGGCAGTTTTTTCTGGGAGGCGGGGAGGGAGGCTGTTAGCAGAATGGACATGAGAGTAGTGTGTAAGCAAAAATAGCCACGTTTCTGCATAATTACTATCATTACTATTATTATCACCATCATCAGGAGGATTATCATAGTTCTGAATACATTTTTTTTGTAACTCCTACTATTACTATTACTATCACTATCATTAGTAGTAGTAATAGTAGTAGGGATATGATTATTGAACATTGATTCAGAGAAGTATGAATTGCATTTACTTGTTATTACCAATGTTTTCTTCTTGTGTAACTTAAGATAACAGCAACAACCATAAAAGTGGCATTATTAGTAATATTAGAGGTAGTAGTAATGATAGTAGTAATAGTACCGTAGATAACACTATAGTCGCCAGTCACTTGTCACAGCACTAATGTCGCCAGGCGCCATATATTACGAATTTTAGCAACACTACAGACTTGTATGTGCCACTGAAGAGGCATACACAATAGTTCATATTATGTACATCACACTACATGTCTTCAGTGGCACATAAAAGTCTGTAGTGATGCTAAAATTCGTAATATAATGTGCCTGGCGACATTAGTGCAGTGGCAAGTGACTGGCGACTATAGTGTTATCTACGGTAGTAGTAGTAGTAGTAGTAGTAGTTGTAGTAGTAGTAGTAGTAATAATAGCGGTAGTAATGATAAAAAGCAGCAGCAGTAGTAATAGCAGCATACACTGGAATAGACAAAGAAATACAATGGAAAAGACAAAGGAAGAACAGACAACGACAGCCCTTATAGGTCAAACGGGGGTGCCTGTGTGACTAATTTCTACCACTATAATTTCTACGAGTAAAGGCCGGTTCCCATCAGCCCGCTTGTACGGCCGTCTTACAACAACACCGCTCAACAATGACGTCACCATCATCACCGCTTGAGTGGTATTTGTGGTAACTGGGCACAGTTGGCAACTCCGCTCGAGCGGACACCGCCGAGCGGGAGAGATGACTTGAATTTAACTTTGTACGGCGGCCGTACAGCGGTACGGCGGTGCGGTAGACTTTGTTGTGACGTCATTGTGACGTCTTTGTTGTTGTATGGCGGCCGTACAAGCGGGAAGGTGGGAACCGGGCTTTAGAGGCGAAAGAACAGCAAAGTCAAAGGCTCCTTCCCACCCACGATACCCTCCGGCCCAGGTTGGTAGAAGTAGTAGTAATAGTAATAGTAATAGTAATAGTTAGTAGTAGTAGTAGTAGTAGTAGTAGTAGTAGTAGTAGTAGTAGTAGTAGTAATGGGAAGAGGAAATTACTTTATATTACGTTCCAGGGAGACTAGAAATCCCAAGACAGAAACGGAAACACCTGCTGAACCGCGACACACCCAACTCACTTCCTC
>JACEEZ010002068.1:60000-62500 GCA_016584305.1 Chionoecetes opilio | reverse complement strand
AAGTAATTAAAAAAACATCATACATTGCTAGGACACAAATTATTTAATGCAAAGTAAATAATAATATCCAAAGTTTTCATCCATTGCTGATGTTGTTTCATTTAATTATTAATCAGAAACATGCAATACCAGAAGTAAGAAAGAGACAATTTACATACAGAATAAATTAGGAAGAAAAAAGCCAAGCTGGAAAGTTCACGTGAGAGAGAGAGAGAGAGAGAGAGAGAGAGAGAGAGAGAGAGAGAGAGAGAGAGAGAGAGAGAGAGAGAGAGAGAGAGAGAGAGAGAGAGAGAGAGAGAGAGATACTGAAACAAAGGGACCAATCTTATCATTATCATTACTACTTATCAATCATCATCATTATATCTACAGCAGCAGCATTTTTTTTTCGCTCTCTCTCTCTCTCTCTCTCTCCTCTCTCCCACCATGACCAAACCATGAAAAAATATCTTTAATTCGAAGGTAGAGAATAACAACATCGACGGCAAAAAAACAATAGTAATAACAATAAGAAGATGATAAAGTAAACAGAAGAAAACTAAATAGAAGAAGAAAGATGAAGATGAAGTAGAAGATAAAAAAGAAAAGAAAAAGAAGAGGAAGAAAAAGAAGAAGGAGAGGGAGGAGGAGGAGGAGGAGGAGGAGGAGGAGGAGGAGGAGGAGGAGGAGGAGGAGGAGGAAAGGGAAATAGTAGCAATTAAAATAGTAATACTGATAAATACCAATACTGATAATGGCAATAATGACAATAGAAATTGGATGCATAAGTTTCCAGACTCAATGCCATCTCTCCTCCTCCTCCTCCTCCTACTTTTCTTCTTCTTCTTCTTCTTCTTCTTCTTCTTCTTCTCCTCCTCCTCCTCCTCCTCCTCCTACTTTTCTTTTTCTTCTTCTTCTTCTTCTTCTTCTTCTTCTTCTTCTTCTTCTTCTCCTCCTCCTCCTTCTCCTCCTCTCCTCCTCCTCCTCCTCCTCCTCGCGAATTCATATTTAGTCCCCCGGATCGATTAGTTGTAGTGGTAGTGGTAGTTGTAGTTAGTATATTTCATACCCTATTTTTCTGCACTACTTCCGTGTTCCTATCTTCTTTTAAGGACATGGTATCCTTTTCCAACTGTTTTCTTACAAGTAGCTGATAGTTAGTAGTATGTAGTTCAGCAGATACCCTCGTCATGGACCAATAGGTCTCCTGGTGTCTGTTATTCCTATGTAATCCTATGTAAAAAAATCCTCCTTCTCCTCCTCCTCCTCCTAATTTTCTTCTCCTCCTCCTCCTCCTCCTCCTCGTCCTTTTCTTCTTCTTCTTCTTCTTCCTTCTCTCCTCCTCCTCCTCCTCTCCTCCTCCTCCTCCTCCTCCTCCTCTTCTCTTTTGCCTAACAGCTAGCTTTACCTATTTTCCCACGCCAACCTCCACGTTTTTTTCCAATGAGGTACAAAATTATACTGACGATTTTTTGTTTTTGTTTTTCCATTCCTTCATCAACACGATCTAATTTATTAATTGACGATTTTACTTTTGATCCAATTTTTTTAACTTTAGTTTTAAAAAGAAAGTACGTTTTATCAAAGCTCTTCATTTTTTAGAAGCACTAACTAGTACCAACAACAACAACACATATAATAATAATAATAATAATAATAATAATAACAACAATAATAATACGCACACTTTCCTCTGCAGTTATAAAGGTGGGGAAGTTTGTTTGTTTACCTTTATCTCGTTTCTGATTGGCTGAATTGCAACGCCAACCACCAATCACATTAAATTCCCCTCTTCCAGTCCCTCGCCGCCACCACCACCACCACCACCACCACCACCACCAACTCCACCACCACCACCACCACCACCACCACCACCTCCATCACCACCTTCTCCACTCCGCAGGCAGAAGCTGTGTTACTAAGGCGCGAGTTGGATCCCTTGAAATAAAGGAGATACGTTGAAGGAATGGAGAGAAGAGAGAGAGAGAGAGAGAGAGGAGAGAGAGGAGAGAGAGAGAGAGAGAGAGAGAGAGAGAGAGAGAGAGGAGAGAGAGAAAGAAAGAGGAGAGAGAGAGAGAGCGATGACTCCAGCATGCTGCATATTACAAACAGCGAGTCTTCCCACCAAGAGAGAGAGCGAGAGAGATAAACATAGACACAACAGAGACAAAGAGAGAGAGAGAGAGAGAGAGAGAGAGAGAGAGAGAGAGAGAGAGAGAGAGAGAGAGAGAGAGAGAGAGAGAGAGAGAGAGAGAGACTGACAAGCTATTCATTATTATGCCTCAAGTCTTTTATCTTGTTTAGTATCACTTTTACCTTCCTTCTCTCTCCTTCCTCTCTACTGGTAACCTAAGCTGACACATATACCCACACAATGGCCTCCTCCTCCTCCTCTCTTCCCCACCACAAACACGGTAACCTCCCCCCCCCCTCCTCCTCTTCTTTACCCACGCTTACTTACGCGGTTTCTAAAGTTGTTGTAATCAGGCACGTTTGGACTTTAAAGGTTTGTGGCTGTTTG
>JACEEZ010002068.1:40000-52500 GCA_016584305.1 Chionoecetes opilio | reverse complement strand
AAAACGGGCGCCACACCACGCGGGCCAAAATGCCTAAAGAGGGCCCCCAAAACCGGGGGGTTAGGGTTTTGGGGGAGGGAGAGAGGGGGGGTGTGTTTCTACCCCCCCCCCGCCCCCCGGGCCCCGGGCCCCCCCCCCCAACTTCCGGAGGGAACGCCCCTTTCGCCGCCAGGTCACGGGGGTCCCCAACCCGCCCGGGCCACCGGTCGCCCCCAAACTTTGAATTTTTAAAACCCCGGGGGAACATTCCCCCCTGCTTTTTCCCCACTTTGGAAAACCCTCCCCCCACCACCCCCCCAAAAACACCCTCCCCCACCACCCCCAAACACCCCCTCTACCTGGGGCCAAATTTTTTCCCTTTTCACCTTCAAACCCCCCCAAACCCTTTCCCTGCTCACCTCTCCCTTACCCCTATTTTCTTTTCGGCCCCTTCGTGGGTTTGTTCTTTCCCCTCCCCCTTTTCCCCCCTCCTCTTACGCCTGCATTTATCTATAGATACCTTACTATTCTCTCTCTCTATACATATGCATACCTCCTTTTCCAATATCTTTATTCTTTTTTCCCTTTTTTCCTCTCCTTCTCTATTTTTTTTATAAATTTCAAACCTATCCTCCCCCCTCCAAACCTCTCTGTCTTTTTTACTATTAAAAGGTCCCCCTTTTTCCCCAAAACCCAGGAAACCCCCCCCTCCTTCCCTCCCTTGCCTCTCCCCTCATTCCGGCGCGGCGACCTGAGGGGAAATTGGCTCATCAACCATGGAGACAATTATGCAGGACGAGACACGCGAACGAGACACGAGGCGAAAACCCAAACCCGAAAATGAAGACAAACATTTTTTTAAAGCCCCCTCATTAAACCAATTTTAAAACCGTGGGAATGTGAGAGGGGAGGAGAGGGGAAGGGAGGGGAGGGGAGGGGAAAGGGGGGGGGGGGTTAGAAGGGGAAAGGGGGAAAGGGGGTTTGGGGAAGCAGGGGGGGAAAGGGAGGGAGAGGAAAAGGGGGAGGGGGAGGGGGGAAAAGGGTTTTATAAAAGGTAAAGATATGTTTTTATCATTCGGTTTTTTGGGGCCCCAAAGGTTAATGTTGTTGTTGTTTAAAATGTTACTATCCCTGCCGCCCCTACTATACTACTACTACTACTTACTACCCCTACTCCCAAACAAACTCCCCAACTACTAACAATTGCGCCCCCCGGGGAAGGGGAACCCCTTTTTCATATCCCCCCCCCAACAAAAAAACCCCAATTTTTTTCATATTTCTTCCCCGCATGGTTTTTTTAATTTTCCCATTTCCCCCTTTCCTTTTTCTTGAAATCCCCCTTTACCCCCTCCTATCTTTTTTTTGCCCCCCCTTTTGTTTTTTTTTTTCTTTTTTCCATCCCCCTTATCCCCCCCCCCTTTTCCCCCTCCCCCCCCGTCTTTCCCCCTTTAACCCCTTTTTAAACCCTTAATCTCCCTTCCCTTTCCCCAATTCCCCCCCCCTTCCCCCCCCCCCCCCCCCCTTTTCCCCCCCCTTTCCTTTTTTCCCCCCCTTTTTCTTTGGGGGGGGGGGGCCCCCCCCCTCCTTTTGCCAAAACCAAAGGTTGGGTTTTTTAATTTCTTTTTTGGGGGGTTTCCCACCCCCTGGGTCCTTTTCCCCCAAAAAACCAAAGGTTCGTTAAAAAAGTTTTCCTCCTCCTTTTTTCCCCCCTTTTAAAACCTTTAATCCCACCCCCCTTTTCCCAATGGCCAGAAAAAACCAAAATGAAATTTTTTTTTTAAATTGGAAGAAACACACATAAAATTTTAATACCAAAAATTTTTTTTTCCCCCAAAAAAAAACAAAACCCCCAACAAACACTTTTTTTGGTGTCGGACCTATTTTAAAAAAATATTTGTCGGGGTTAAGGGGGTATAAAAGAAAAAGGGGAATTGCGGGAGCGGAAACAAGGGTTTTTAAAAAAAAAATTAAAAAGGGCCCAACCCCAGTAAAGGGGGCCCCGGGTTTTGGGGGGTTTTGGAAAAACCCCCCCCCTTTTGGGGGGGTTTTTTTTGGTTAGGGAAAACAAGAAAGGGATGAAGATAAAAAGGAAAAAAAAGGAAAAAAGGAAGGGAAAGGAAGGGGAGGGGAAAAAAAAAAAAAGAGTAACAAACCCCACAAAAATTTGATAATTTCCCCCTGTGAAAGAGAAAAGGAATTATAACGCCCAAAAAAACAAAAACCTTCTACAAAACCGGGAAACCGCAAAAACCTCAAAAAAAAAGTAGGGGAAAAAACGAAAAAAGAAAAAAAAAAAATGAATTGTCAAAAAGGAAAAAATAAAAAAAAAAAACCCCCCGGGGAAGAAAAACACAAATAAAGGGGGAAAAAAAAAAAAAAAAAAAAAAAAAAAAGAAGAAAAAGGGGGAAAAGAAGAAAAAAAGGGGAAGAAAAATAAAAAACAAAAGAAAGTTTTTCTTAAAACAAAAAAAAAAAAACAAAAACCCCCAAACAAAACCAAAACCCCAACAAAAATTTTAAAAACCCAAAAAAACAACCCCCAAAAGGAAAAAAAGTTTCAAAAATATCCCCCCCCCAAAAAACCCTTTTTTCCCCCTTTCCTTAAAACAAAAACCCCCACCCCCCAAACCCCCCTCGACAACCCGGGGGAAAAGGGGGGAAAAAAATAACTTTTTTAAAAGGGGAAAAAAATTTAAGGGTTTTTTCGAAAGAAGAAGAAAAGGGAAAAAAGGGAAGACGGAAGAGAGTATGGGGAAAAAAAAAAAAAACCGGGGAAAAAAGGGAAAGATTTTAGGGTAGGAAAAAAAACCAAAAAAATTTTTTAAAAAAAAAGGGGGGAAAAATTAAGGGGAGGGGGGGGGGAGGGGAAGGGGTGGGGGGTGGGGGGGGGGGTGGGGGGGGGAGGAAGGGGGGGGGGGGGGGGAATCAAAAAGGGGTAAGGGAAAATTTAAGGGGGGTAAATGTTCAGGAGGGGGGGAAGGGAGGGGGAGAGGGGGGGAGGGAAAGGGGGGGTAGGGGGGAGGGGGAAAGGGGGGAAAAAGGAGGGGGAAGGGAGGGGGAGAGGGAGGGGGAGAGGGAAAAGAGGGGGAGAGGAAGAGGGGAGGAGATTGGGAGGAGGCAGAGGGGGGGGGAGGGAGAGGGGAGGGAGTGGGAGGAGGGGGGGGAGAGGGGAAAGGGGGGAAAGAAAAGAGGAAGGGGAGAGAGAGGGGAAAGGAGAGAGGAAAAGGAAGAGAAAGGAGCGGAGGGAGATGGAGAGGAGGGGAGAAGGGAGGGGGAGGGGAGAGAGGGAGGGGGAGTTGGCCCGAGGAGGGAGGAGGAGGGGAGAAGAAAAGGGGAGGGGGGAAAAAGGGGAAGGGGAAAGGGAGAGAAGGGGGAAAAAACGAATGCTTTTTTTGGAAAGGGAATGAGCAAAGGGGGGGGTTTGGGGACAAGAAGGAAGGAGGGGGGAGGGGGGAGGAGGGGGGAGGGAGGGAGGGAAAAGGAGGAGAAGAAGGAAGGGGGTTAGGAGGGAGGAGGAGGGGGGAGGAGATGGTTATGAGGGATGGAAAGAAAGAAAAAATAAAGAGGGGAGAGGGACAAAAAAAAGGTGAGGAAAAATAATAGATTTAAAAAGACGAAAAAAGAGGGGGGAAAGAGGAAGGGAAGGGGGAAGAGGAAAGGGAAAAAGGAGGGGAAAGGGGGCGGAGGGGGAGGAGGAGGAGGAGGGGGAAAGGAGGGGGAAGGAGGAGGGGGGGGGGGAAGGAAGGAGGAGGGGGGAGGAGGGAGGAGGGGAGAGGAGGAGGAGGAGGGGGGTGGGGGAGGGGGGAGGAGGAGGAGGGGAGGGGGAGGAGGAGGAGGGGGGGAGGAGGAGGGGGGGAGGAGGAGGGGAGGGGGAGGTTTTACATGGGGGAATTACATAGGAATAAAAAGGACACCAAAAAAAACCTTTTGGCCCAGGGACGAGGGTATTTGCTGAAAACTCCCATACACAAAACTATAAAATATTTGGGAAAAAAAAAAACAGTTGGAAAAGGGGATACCATGCCCCTAAAAAAGATTGGGAAAACAGGGAAAACGTTTGTGGTGCAGAAAGTTTTGGGTTGGTATGAAATTTTACTAATTACAACTACCACTACAAAAAATCGACCCGGGGGCCCTAAATATGAAATTTCGCCAGGGAAATTTATCAAAAACCCATTTATTTTACATTTGCCCCGTCAAGCCTTTTTTTTAAATTTTTAGTTTTTTTTTTTTTTTTGTTGGCTTCGACAACATTTGCGGGGAAATTGTTCCATCGACCCAAAGGACTCTCACATTGAAAATTTTTTTACGGAGATCAGTGATCGCAATTTTTGCCCTTTTATTTTTAAAACCATTATTTCTTGTCCCTTGATTTGAAAAGCTGGGAATGGTTCTTTTTGTTTGGGGGAGGAGGGGGAGGAGGAGGAGGAGGGGGAAAGGAGGAGGGGGGGGGAAGGAGGGAGGGGGAGGGGAGGAGGAGGGGGGAAAAAAAAGGAGGGGAGAAAAAAGGGGGGAGGGGGAAAGGGGAGGGGGAGGGGGGAGGAGGAGGGGAAAGAGGGGGAGGAAGAGGAAGGGGAAAAGAGGAGGGGGAGGGTTTGGGGGACATGAATCAAAAGAAGGTTGACTCCCCGGGGTTTTTAAAAAATTTTTTCAAAGGTGTTTTTGACCCAATAGGGTGAATTTAAGGATAAGGGTAAAAAGAGGGGGGGTTTATTGTATGCTGGCGCTTTTTGGGCCTCGGTGCCTTTCTCCGTCATTTTACCCCTTGACCCTGCTGTGGTTGTGGGTTTGGAGAACACGTCCCAAAGGGAAAACAATTACCAAAAGTTACCTTCCCCGGGTTTTCCCCCCGGGGTACCCATTTATCAAAACCAAAACCCCAAAAAGGAAGGATAAAAACAGCAGGTTGGGTGGTGGGGGCCTTTCTTCCCCCTGGCCGGGTTTCGAACCAAGGCCCGAGTTTTCGTAGCTATTATATTTAAGGGCGCGCAAATTTTTTTTTTTTTTTTTTTTTTTTTTTTTTTACTTACACCATGGAGGCAAATAAAGGGTGGGGGAAGGATAAGTGGGAAAAAAAAGAAGAAGCTCCCCCCCCCCCCTCCCTTCTTTCCCCTTGGGACATGAAAAAAGTGTTTTTTTAAAAAAAGTGGGGAAAAAAATTTTTGGATTATTTGGGAAAAAAAAATTAGAAGGGAAAGGGAAAAAGGAGGAGAAAAAGGGAAAAAGGCTGCTAAAAGGGGGGAAAAAATTAAAAAAGAATATACAGGGGGGGCCACAAAAGGTGGAACCCCCCCTTATGGGTTTAATAAAAAATCTTTTAAAAGAATGTTTTTTGGGGGTTCTTCGGTTTCGGATTTGAGAAAAGGGAAGACCAATAACAATTATAAAAAAATTGTAAAAAAGTTTTTGGGAAAAATTTTTTTAAAACTTTTGCAAAAAAATTTTTGTTTTCACACCTATTTAGAGGACAAAATCTTTTTTCAAAACTGGTTTTTTGCAAGAAAAAAATACCGCAGGAGGTTTTTAAATTTTTTTAATTTAAACCCAAATATCCACAGAGGGGGCCAAAATTTTTTCCCGGGGGGGTTTTGAACCAGATTAAAAAAAAGGGGAACAATTAAAAAACCCTTAACAACCTCAGCCCTTTTAAATGGGCGGGAAGGGTGCCCTTCAAAAAAATAAAGCAAATTGTCAAGGGGTTTAAAGACATTCATTTTAGGAAAAAAGGGGCCCAAGGGGAAAGGGGCCCACTCGAAAGCGCACCCAAAACAGCGGGAATTTTCCGTTCCATTTTGCGAAAAAAACCCTTGTTCAAAAAACCTTCAGTTTTCCCCTACAGGAAAAAAAAAAAAAAAAAAAGGGGTTTTTGGGGTTTTTTTTTAAAAAAAAACCCCCCTTTTTTTGGTTTTCCCCCCCCGGCCCCCCTTTTTTTTCCCCCCCAAAACCCCCAAAAATTTTTTTTTTTGGGGTTTTTTTTTGAACCCCCTTTTTTCCCCCCCCCAAAAAAAAGGGGGGGGGGTTTTTTTTCCCCGAAAAAGGGGGGGGTTTTTTTTTAGGGGAAAAAAAAAATTTTGGGGGGGAAAAAAAAAAGGGTTTTTTTTGGGGGGGGGAAAAAATTGGGAAAGGGAAAAAAAAAAAAAGGGGCCCAAAAACGGGGGGGGGAAAACCCCCAAAAAAAAAAAAAAAACCCCCCCCCCCCGGGGGGGGGGAAAAAAAGAAAACCCCCCCTTTTTTAAAAAAATTTTTTGGGGGGGGCCAAAACCCCCCGGGGGCCCCCCAATTTTTAAAAAAAATTTTTTTGGGGGGTTTTTTTTTAAAAAAAAATTGTGGGGCCCCAAGGGGGGGGGGCCCCCCTTTTAAAAAAAAAAAAATTTTTTTAAAAAACCCCCCCCGGTTTTTGGGGGGGGGTTTTTAAAAAAATTTTTCCCCTTTTTTTAAAAAAATTTTTCCCCTTTTTTTCCCCTTTTTTTTTTTTTTTTTGGGGGGGGGGGAAAAAAAGGGGGGAAAAAAAAAAGGGGGGGGGGAAAAAAAGGGGGAATTTTTGGGGGGGGAAAAAAAGGGGGAGAGAGAGGGGAAAAAAAAAGGGGAGAGAGGGGAAGGGGAGAGAAGGGGGGGGGGGGGGAAAAAAATTTGGGGGAGGGGGGAAAGGGGGGGAGAAGGGGGGAAAAAAAGGGGGGGATGGGAAAAAAACCCCGGGGGGGGGGGGGGAAAAAAAGGGGGGGAGGGGAAAAAAAAGGGGGGAAAAAAAAAAGGGGGGGGGGAAAAAAAAACCCCCCTTTCCCCCCCCCCCCCCCCCCCAAAAAAGGGGGCCCCCCCCCCCCCCCGGGGGAAGGGGGAAAAAAAGGGGGGGGGGGGCCCCCCCAAAAAAACCCCAAAAACCCCCCCCAAAAAGGGGGGAAAAAAAAAAAAAAAAACCCCAAAAAAAACCCCAAAAAACCCCCCCCCCCAAAAAAAAAACCCCCAAAAAAACCAACCCCCCCCCCCCACCCCCCCCCCCCACCCCCACCCCAAAAACCCCCCCCCCCACCCCCCCAAAAAACCCCCCCCCCCCCCCCCCCCCCCCCCCCCCCCCCCCCCCCCCCCAAAAAAAAACCACCCCCCCCCCCCCCCCCCCCCCCCAAACCCCCCCCAACCCCCCCCCCCCCCCCCCCCCCCCCCAACCCCCCCCCCCCCCACCCCCCCCACCACCCCCCCCCCCCCACCCCCAACCCCCCCCACCACCACCACCACCAACCAAAACCCCCCCCCACCCCCCCCCCCCCCCACCCCCAAACCCCCCAAAAAACCCC
The DNA here is from genome assembly GCA_016584305.1 of Chionoecetes opilio. Classification (NCBI taxonomy): domain Eukaryota; kingdom Metazoa; phylum Arthropoda; class Malacostraca; order Decapoda; family Majidae; genus Chionoecetes; species Chionoecetes opilio. The sequence goes on along the minus strand of JACEEZ010002068.1, from coordinate 45,232 downwards.
CCCCCCCCCCCCCCCCAAACCCCCCCCCCAACCCCCCAAAAAAACCCCCCCCCCCACCACCAAAACCCAAAACCCCCCAACCCAAACCCCCCCCCCCCACCCCCAACCCCCCCCCCCCCCCCCCCCCCCCCCCCCCACCCCAAAACCCCCCCCACCAAAACCCCCCCCCAAACCCCCCCCACCCCCCCAAAACCCCCAAAAAAACCCCCCCAAAAAAACCCCCCCCCCCCCAAACCCCCTTTTCCCCCCAAAAAAATTCCCCTTTCCCCCCCCCCCCAAAAAAACCAAAAAAAAAAAACCAACCCCCAAAACCCCAAAAAAAAAAAACCCCCCCCAAAAACCCCCCCCCAAAAAAAAAAATTTTTAAATTTTTCCCCCCCCTAACCCCCCCCTCCCCCCCCCCCCAAAAAAAAAAAAACCCCCTTCCCCCCCCCAAAAAAAAAAAACCCCCCCCCCTTTTTTTTTAAAACCCCCCCCAAAAAAAAAAAAAAAAAAAATTTAAACCCCCCCCCAAAAAATTTTTTTTTTTCCCCCCCCCCCCTTTAAAAAAAACCCCCCCAAAAAAAAAAACCCTTTTTTTTTCCCTTTTTCCCCTTTTTTTTTTCCCCCCCCTTTTTTCCCCCCTTTTTTTTCCCCCTTTTTCCCCCTTTTTTTTTCCCCCCCCCCCCCCTTTTTCCCCCCCCTTTTTTTTTCCCCAACCCCTTTTCCCCCCCCCCTTTCCCCCCTCCCCTTTTTTTCCCCCCCCCCCCCTTTTCCCCCCTTTTTTTCCCCCCCCCCCCCCGCTTAAAATTTTAAAAATTTTTTTTTTTCCCTTTTTCCCCCCCCAAAAAAAAAAAAAATTTTTTTTTTTTTCCCTTTTTTTTTTTCCCCCTTTTTTTTTTTGGGAAAAAAAATTTTTTTTTTTTAAAAAACCCCCCCTCTTTTTCCCCCCCTTTTCTCTCCCTCCTTTTTTTTTCCCCCCCTTTTTTTTTTTTTTTTGGGCCCCCGTTTTTTCCCCTTTTTTATTTTTTTTTTTTTTTATTTTTTCTTTAATTTTTTTTTTTTTTTTTTTTTTTCCCCCCTTTTTTTTTTTATTTTTTTTTTCCCCTTTTTTTTTTCCCCCCCTTTTCCTTTTTTTCCCCCCCCCCCCCCCAAAAAATTTAAAAAAAAAATTTTTTTTCCCCCCCAAAAAAAATTTTGGAAAAAAAAAGTTTGGGTTTTTTTTCCCCCCCCCAAAAAAAAAATTTTTTCCCCCCCCCCCTTTTTAAAAAAAAAAAAACCCCCCCTTTTTTTTAAAAATTTTTAAAAAAAAAAAAAAAAAAAACCAAAAAAAATTTTTTTCCCCCCCCCCCCAAAAAATTTTCCCCTTTTTTAAAAAATTTAAAATTTTTTTTAAAAAAAAAACCCCCCCCGTTTTAAAAAATTTTAAAAAAAAAAAAGGGGGGAAAAAAAATTTTTTAAAAAAAATTTTTTTTTTCGTTTTTAAAAAAAAAAAAAAAAAAAAAAAAAAAAAAAGAAAAAAACAATGAAGAAAAATTACAGAAAACCGAAAAAAAAAAAAAAAAACATACAAAAATGATAGAAAAATTACAAGAAATACCGAAAAAACTACAAAAATGATAGAAAAATTACAAGAAATACCGAAAAAACTACAAAAATGATAGAAAAAATACTAGAAATTCCGAAAAAACTACAATGATAGAAAAATTACTAGAAATTCCGAAAAAACTACAAGAATGATAGAAAAATTACAAGAAATACCGAAAAAACTACAAGAATGATAGAAAAATTACAAGAAATAAAAAAAACTACAAGAATTACAGAAAAACTACAAGAAATAAAAAAAAACTACAAGAATGATAGAAAAACTACAAGAAATATAAAAAAAATACAAGAATTACAGAAAACTCATAATATCTAAAAAAAACTACACGAATTACAGAAAAAACTACCTTCCTCCTCCTCCTTCTCCTCTTCCTCTTCCTCCTCCTCCTCCTCCAGGCATTATCAGACCCCAAGGTGCCACTTCAGAGCCACTGAGAAGCTTTCCTGCCACTGTGATTCTTCCCTTTCCATCTTCTTCTCTTCCTTCCTTCTCTTCCTTCCCTTCTTCTTATCTCCCCTTTTTATCTTACCTTCCTACTTTTCCATCTTCCTTCCTTCCTTCCTTCCCTTCTTCTTATCTCCTCTTCTTATCTTACCTTCCTACTTTTATATTCTTGTTCCTAACTTCCCAGGCATTCTTTTTTTCATTTTCTTGTCTCTCTCTCTCTCTCTCTCTCTCTCTCTCTCTCTCTCTCTCTCTCTCTCTCTCTCTCTCTCTCTCTCTCTCTCTCTCTCTCAAATCCTCCGCTATATTGTTCCAGCTTCCTTTTGTATATCTTAACTTCCTACTTTTCTTTGTTCCTATGCATGCCGGCTTTCCTTATCTCTCTCTCTCTCTCTCTCTCTCTCTCTCTCTCTCTCCTCTCTCCTCTCTCTCTCTTCTCTCATCCTATCTTCTCTCTCTCTCTCAAATCCTCCGCCTTATCTCTCTTCCTCTTGCTATGCTCACGTACACACAAACACACACACGTACCCTCAATCCCTCACTCTTCCTGTTTCTCTTCCTCCCTCTGTCCTTGACGGTGGCTCACTGGTAAGGACTTCGATACCCATACAGCGTCCCTGCGTTCGAACCCCCACTCACTCCTGCTTGAGTTCATTCTGGCGTGGTGACAATTTGTATCGTCAATAACATCACTTTATTACTGCTCTAACTTTCTTGTGTGAGGGAAATTATAGTACAGTATAAGTCTCCTCCCCACCCCCACCCATCCTTGTACCTTAAGCTGCTGGAAAAAAGTGATAGTAGTTGATAGTAGTAGATAATAGTAGTAGTTGATAGTAGTAGATAGTAGTAGTAGTTGATAGTAGTAGAAAGCAGTAGTAGTTGATAGTAGTAGATAGTAGTAGTAGTAGTTGATAGTAGTAGAAAGCAGTAGTAGTTGATAGTAGTAGATAGTAGTAGTAGTTGATAGCAGTAGATAGCAGTAGTAAGTATTGAAAAATAAAACTAACATGAAAAACTGTCGGAAAAAAGTTATATCATGAAGAATTGAAGAAAAAAAATCCAACATGGAATTTCTGAAGAAAAAAAAAGAGACGTAATGTAGGAATTACTAATATATTTTTTGTTTGTAGGAATATTATTGAAAAAATGGAGTCTTTTTTTCATTACGTCAAGGGGAGAGAGAGAGAGAGAGAGAGAGAGAGAGAGAGAGAGAGAGAGAGAGAGAGAGAGAGAGAGAGAGAGAGAGAGAGAGAGGGACTGGCCTAGTATGAAAAAAATAAGGTCATGTATAAATAGTTTATGATTGTACGAAATTTAGGTGCAAATGAAGGACTAGTAATAATTTGTCCTTCCTTTCCGCCCTGTATCATCTCTCTCTCTCCTCTCTCTCTCTCTCTCTCTCTCTCTCTCTCTCTCTCTCTCTCTCTCTCTCTTTTTTTTTTCTCTCTCTCTCTAATGCTCCTCCTTCCATTTTCTTTCTCCTTTGCTCGAAATCTATCCCTCCTCTTCCCTCCCTCCATTCTTCATACTTCTCTTCACACAAAGAGTATTTCTCCTTCCCCAACCTTTCTCTCCAATGCCTCATATTTTTTCCTTCTTACCCTCACATCGATAAACAGTGCCATTCCATCTCTCTCTCTTTCTCTCTCTCTCTCTCTCTCTCTCTCTCTCTCTCTCTCTCTCCTCTCTCTCTCTCTCCTCTCTCTCTCTCTCTTTTTTTTTCTCTCTCTCTCTCTCTCTCTCTCTCTCTCTCTCTTCTCTCTCTCCCCTCTCTCTCTCTCTCTCTCTCTCGTCACTCTCTCTGTCTTTTCTTCTTTAAAAACTGTTGCCCTTCCAGCACCACCTAAGCTCCTCTCACTCAACTCTTTTCATCACCTTTCTCTAAATGAATTATAATCTCTCTCTCTCTCTCTCTCGCTTTTATCATCCCTCTTCTCTAAATGAACTAATCTAACTTTACTGTGGACTTTCTCTTTTCTTTTTTCGTTCCCTTTTTAATAAGTAGTAGTAGTAGTAGTAGTAGTAGTAGTAGTAGTAGTAGTAGTAGTAGTAGTAGTAGTAGTAGTAGTGGTGGTGGTAGTAGCAGAAGTAGTACAGCAGTCAAAGTATATAGTAGTAGTAGTAGTAGTAGTAGTAGTAGTAGTAGTAGTAGTAGTAGTAGTAGTAGTAGTAGTAGAGTGGTGGTGGTAGTAGCAGAAGTAGTACAGCAGTCAAAAGTATATAGTAGTAGTAGTAGTAGTAGTAGTAGTAGTAGTAGTAGTAGTAGTAGTAGTAGTAGTAGTAGTAGTAGTAGTAGTAGAAGTAGTGGTGGTGGTAGTAGCAGAAGTAGTACAGCAGTCAAAGTATATAGTAGAAGTAGTAGTAGTAGTAGTAGTAGTAGTAGTAGTAGTAGTAGTAGTAGTAGTAGTAGTAGTAGCAGAAGTAGTACAGCAGTCAAAGTATATAGTAGAAGTAGTAGTAGTAGTAGTAGTAGAGTAGTAGTAGTAGTAGTAGTAGTAGTAGTAGTAGTAGCAGAAGTAGTACAGCAGTCAAAGTATATAGTAGAAATAGTAGTAGAAGTAGTAGTAGTAGTAGTAGTAGTAGTAGTAGTAGTAGTAGTAGTAGTAGTAGTAGTAGTAGTAGTAGTAGTAGTAGCAGAAGTAGTACAGCAGTCAAAGTATATAGTAGAAGTAGTAGTAGAAGTAGTAGTAGTAGTAGTAGTAGATAAGAACATAAGAAGATAAGTAAGCTACAAGAGGCCGCCAGACCAACACGTGGTAGTTCCTGTAAGTAGTAGCAGTAGTAGGAGTTATAGCAGTAATAGTGGCGGTAGTAGTAGTAGTGATAGTAGTAATGTAGCAGCAGTGACAATAATAACAATAATGATAATAATAATAACAATAATAATAATCATAATATTAATAACAAACACAATAACAGCACAAAAATAATTCGAAATAAAATACAACTACAACAACGAATTTTTCGATATCAATTTTTCCATGCTGTTATCAGATCATTATTTATTTACAATTCTTCGTTTCAATTCTTTACGCTTTCTTTTTAATTTAATTTTCCATTCTAATTTTCTGTTTCCTTTTATTTTAATTTTCGTTTAATTTTTTTTTCGCTTGTTTCCTTTTTTTCGATATTCTAATTTTCAGTTGCTTTTTATTTTTATTTTCGTTTCATTTTTTTTCTCGCTTGTTTTTTTTTTTTTA
>JACEEZ010002068.1:17500-27500 GCA_016584305.1 Chionoecetes opilio | reverse complement strand
AGAGGAAAGAGGAAAAAGAAAAGAGGGAAAGTTAGAAGAAAATTAGAAGAAAATATAACGGAAAAAGAAAATAAGGAAAAGAAAAGAGGAAAAGAGAAAGAAAAAAGAAAAGAAAAAGGGGGAAAAGGAAAAAAAGAGGAAAAAGAAAAGACGGAAAGTTAGAAGAAAATTAGAAGAAAATATATTGAAACTAAAAAGAACGGAAAAAATGCATAAAACTCTAAAAACTACCTAATTAAAAACTATAAAACTACAAATATTCAGAAAAATGTTTAAAATGCTATAACTCTTAATAAAGAACCTATGAAAAGAAGAAAACTAACGGAAGATGACTAACATTAAAACATTCTTTCTTTTCCTATCCTTTGGCCCTCCTCCCTCCTTCCTTCCTTTCCTTTTTCCAACGTATGACGTAAGAAAGAAGAGAAGAAAGGAAGGAAGGGAGGAAGGACGGAAGGATGGGAGGAAAGAAGGAAGGGAACAAAGGAAGGGAAGAAAGGAAAGAAAGAAAGGAGGGAAGAAAGGAAGGAAAGAAAGGAAGGGAAGGAAGGAAGGAAGGAAAGAAAGAAGAAAGAAACGAAAGAAAGAAAGGAAGGAAGGAAGAAGGGAGGGAGGGAATAACGTAAATTAGTACAGTACAAAGACGTGGAAATTCCCTCCGTGTGTGTGTGTGTGTGTGTGTGTGTGGTGTGTGTGTGTGTGTGTGCGTGTGTGCGTGTGTGTGTGTGTGTGTGTGTGTGTGGTGTGTGTGTAATAATTGTGGCATCAAACTATTACGTAATGATATGAGGAAACGCTGGCACGCACATAAATACATACGTACACTCACACACACACAACACGCACGCACGCACACACACACACACACACACACACACACCACACATAGTAACTTGCAGCATCCAGTGTCAATATACAAAGTTTGCTGTAAGAAATAAACAACTTTTTTTGTGTATTTGTGTATTTCTATGTATTTACCCATCGAGAACTGGCTCTCTCTCTCTCTCTCTCTCTCTCACACACATCTCTCACACACACACACACACTCTCTTAGGGTACTCTGTGGTGTAGGGGAAGCACGCTCGGTTCACAATCGAGAAGTCCCGGGTTCGATCCCCGGGCGGAGCGGAAACAGATGGGTTGTTTCCTTAAAACCCGAGCCTCTGTCCACCCAGCAGTGAATGGGTACCGGGTGTTAGCCGGGATTTGTGACCTGCTCTCCGGGGTGGTGGCTTCGGCCAACACAAAGCACTAAGGATGAATGATAAAAATGTTGATATGAAGACGGGGCCACACGAGCATTGCTCTGGCCCTGTAAAATACAACTAGATGAATACACACACACACACACACACACAACGTAGAATCGCAAAGCATTACTAAACCATGTCCTTGAAAAGCTTATTATATTATGTGTCAGGTTTTGGTGTGTGTGTGTGTGGTGTGTGTGTGTTGTAAGAAAATAAAGCCAAAACTTAAGATTGATATTTCATTGATCACGTATGTAGTACATGACCCAAACACAACACACACACACACACACACAGACGACCCACTGATCCCAAGGTAAGGTCCTATGCTTCCTCCGTCCCCTTTCTCTCCTTTTCTCTCTTCATTTCAAAGAGTTAAGCGCCTTACCCCCTTTCACTATGCTATTCTATGTAAATGTGTCACTCTTTCTCTCTCTCTACCCCCCCCGCCTCTCTCTCTCTCTCTCTCTCATTTTGTGTTTTTCAAGGGACAGTGGTGGTGATAGTGAGCTGTTATAAAAGTGATGGTGATAATATACAAAATAATACATGTAAGAAATATCATAGTTAATTAATTAAAGTGATGTAAAATTGTTCTAGGGCTACATTATTATTATTATTATTATTAGTAGTAGTAGTAGTAGTAGTAGTAGTAGTATTCTAAGGACGTTTGATCTCCCTCTAAAAGTCGCTTGGCCGGTGGTGGTGGTGGTGGTGGTGGTGGTGTTGGTGATGGTGATGGTGATGGTGGTGGTGATGGTGATGGTGATGGTGGTGATGGTGATGGTGGTGATGGTGATGGTGATGGTGGTGGTGGTGATGGTGGTGGTGGTGATGGTGGTGGTGGTGATGGTGGTGGTGGTGGTGGTGTTCATACTTGGATATCACCACCATCTGAAGAAGCACTACAACCACCACCACCACCACCACCATCACGGCATCACCATTGATTAAAGAGAGAGAGAGAGACAGAGAGAGAGAGAGAGAGAGAGAGAGAGAGAGAGAGAGAGAGAGAGTGGATGAAAAACATACAAGCGCGCTCTCTCTCTCTCTCTCTCTCCCCTTTACTTTCATTTCCTTAATAATGACATAAACAAAAAGTAAAGAAGAGAGATGACAAAACGACAAAGAGGAAATGAGGTGACAAGATATCGAGTTACAATATATCTGTTAATATCAATTATTAATCATATTCTTATTCACCTGCTTCCCTACCTACCTATCCTATCCTATCTATCTATCCATGCCTCTCTCTCTCTCTCTCTCACACACATACACTCTCTTTATCTATCTCCCTCTCTCTCACACTCTCTCTCTCTGTCTCCCATTCTATCTCTCTATCTATCTATCCATCTACCTAAGTTACGTACCATAAGTCTCTACACTACATACATACATACATATAATCATTAACAATTACACACCTTTGCAATCAAAGTCTAAATGAGATCTTATAAAGGTGTACTGTACATACATGCCCCATAGTCAACCTCTTACATACATACATACACACATACATACATACATACATACACACAGCCACGAAATGTCTACACAGGGGTCTTTAAAGGCTTACATACGGGCAGTGTGTACATACCAGTAATGTGTACACACGAGCTGGAAAAGGTACACATGAAGCGATAAATGTGTGTGTGTGTGTGTGTGTGTGTGTATGTGTGTGTTTCTATGTATACGTATGTACACATGCTTTTCAAAGGAGTACATACATGGCACTTCAACATGTGCACCAAAGCGTAGGTGGTACGATCGACATGGATGCACATGAACACACACACACACACACGGCACGCGCGCACAGGTAGGGAATTTACGCACATACGCACATGTACGTTTTTTTGTTTGTGTGTTTAATCAATACACAAAGTTCATGTGACCGAAAACAACATGCAGAGGGTGTGTGTGTGTGTGTGTGTGTGTGTGCGCGCGCGCGCACGAGCGAAGGGAACAAGCCTGGGTGGGTGTAGATCATGAATACAAAGGACTATAGAAGCAGTCAATTTTCGAGTCGATACATAGAATAGCAGTAAATAGCAACAACAATAGTAGAAGGTGTGGTGGTAGTAGTAGTAGTAGTAGTAGTAGTAGTAGTAGTAGTAGTAGTAGTGGTGGTAGTACCGGTGGTAGCTGTAATAGTAGTACATTGGCACAGTAAAAGTACGTTCTCTATAGGGTAATACTCTTGTTAGTTATTCATTTATTCATCAGTGGTGCTATGCAGGAGGAGGAGGAGATGTAGTGGAGGAGGTGGAGGGGAGGTGGAGGTGCAGGAGGAGGAGGAGGAGGAGGGAGGAGGTGGACGCCAGTGGACACATATTGATCTCTCTGTGGCGCCCTGGCAGATGACCTCTCTCTCTTTCTCTCTCCCTCTCTCTAGGGCGTGACCACCCCCTCCCGCTCCCTGCCGGCACGCAAGGTCGTTGGGTAGGATTTTCTCTTGGCCTGTTTGTTCTGTTGCTTAGTGATGGTACGCTACGCCTTCGCCGGCCCGCCCATCACCTTCTCCTCCATTCCCTGCCCTCGCCCGCCCGCCCACCACTCTCGCCTTCCTGCCCTGCCCGCTGCCGCCCCTCCCTGCCCCCTCAGACTTTCTTTCCTTCATCCCTCCCATCCTCTTCCGCCTCAAGCTATTTTGCATAATTCTCTTTTTTTTCTTTCTCTCTCTCTCTCTCTCAGACTCACCTGTCGCCTCTCGCACCTGCCGCTGCCGCCCCTGGAATAGCTGAACCGCGGGGCGCGACCGGTGGACGCAGCCGCAACCGAGATGAGGGTTGAGGTGGAGGTTGAGGTTGAGGTGGGCGAGGGGGCGCGGTGGGCGTGTTCGTTCATCTGGTGGAGGGAGTGGAGCATGTCTTGTGCCCAGATGGACCACTGGCTGCCACCCTCCCCCGGGGAAGGTGACGCCCTGCCACATGACGATTTACTCAACACGTGTTCTGACCTGCTCCTGGCGCCCACACCCCCTGCCCGCGCCCCGCCACTCCGCGCCGCGCCCAGCTGTGAGGGGCGGCGGTGTGGCGTGGGTTGACTCAAGCTGTGCTCCGAGGTGGCAAACCTGTGTCTGGCCACGCCTGCACGCGGCGGGTGTTCCTTGTCGGGCAGCGGCGGCACGCGGGAGGGCGCCGCACCGCACAGGCGACTCACTAGCGTGTCTCGCGCCTCCAGGAACACACCCCTGGGTGAGTCTTTCCCCCCTATCGTGGGTCCTGCTGGCACTAAGGGCGGGCTGTCTGAGTAATGAACGCTACAGTCCAGCCGCGACACGCTGCGGGCTCGTGCAGGTGGCTCATTGGAGTTTAACGAGGCCTCGGGGACCTTGGTGTCCTCCGTGATTCCCAGCACCTCGAGAGACCTCGTTAGGTTGGGTCTGATAGGTCCGGCACGCGGCGCGGATACCACCACGCCTCCACAGGCCTCTATGGGTGGAGGTATGCGGGGCGCCGCCAGCAGAGGCGGCTCATCCAAACTGTCCCCGCTGGAGGTGGCCGGGGTGGAGGTCAAGGATTCCTGTCCTTGACTTGCACCGCTGGTCGCGCGCCTCTTGAGGGCAGCCGCCGCGGCCTCATGGGTAAGACAGGGTGTGGAACGCGAGCCACTGCGGTGCAGCAGCCGCTTCTTGGTGGTGGCGGTGGCCTGCGCGGCGCCGCGGCACAGTGGGGAACCCAACAGCCAGCCGGAGGATTTGGTTTGTCGCCGCGTGGGGCCTGAGGCTCCGGGTCCGCGACGAGTCACGTCGCAGGAGCCGATGTCCATCAGGCCCAGACAGCGGGACACGTCCACCACCCACGACATGACGGCGCGGCGCAGCAGCACACGCCACTATAGCAGCACAGCGAGCCACCGCGCGACACTCACATCTCGGGCAACGCACACACACCAACACACACACAAACACTATCACGCGCACACGAACAACACCTCGGTAACGAACTGTCGGCGGCGTGTTCTAAGGGCCCAAAGTGGCGGCTGCAGCGACCCGTCAGTCACGGGGGCGACAGGCCTCGCCACCCCTGCATGGCGTGGCGAGGGAGGGCGTGTCGGCGAGGATATCACGCCCGCCACCACTGCTACACACGCCCACCCCCACACCCTGGACAGCAGGCCTCGCTTAGCACAGCTGCCAGGCTCTGAGCTACACTGAAGGGCCACAGCCTGCTGCGGCGGAGATTATAGTGGTGGTGGTGGTGGTCACACACAGCGCGCGTCACTGAGAACTCCAACACCCGTCCTCTCCCCCAAGGCGCCGCACGCCAACTGAGAACGCACGCACGCGGTCGCGGCGCCTCACCGCACGGACTGGCGGCACAACCAACCTCAGTCTTGCACCACACACGCGTGCACGCCTCCTGCCCTCCCCTCTCCCCTGCTGCACACACACATTGACAGCACCTCATCTTCGAGGTGACATTATATTAGCAAAAAGGTGTAACGTAAACGCACACCGCCGCCAACACTCCCATTCCCTCTCCCCTCCCTCCCCTCCACCGCCACTGATGGATGTCTCGCCTGGAGTGACATGCCTGGACGAACCTGACACACACACAACACACACACACACACACACCGGTCGCACACAAGCAGTTGGGGCGGTCCTTTTCTATTGTACTACTGCCCCCCTCCTCCTCCTCCTCCTCCACTCTAAAGGACTCCCGGGGAAAAATTACTCCAGCATCCTCCCCTCCTCCCCACACCCAGGGAGCCCCTTCACCCCCCTCCCCTCCACATGGCCCACCTCCAAATATCATCGCCCCTTCCTCGCCCCTTCAGCAACGGTGATGGGTGGCACATGATTCCTCCTCAGCCCCTCCCCATCCCTTCCCCTTTCCCCTTTCCCTAACCTTTCTTCTCCCCGTTCCATTATCATCACATTCTCAGTTCTTTTCTATCCCTTTTACTTCGTTTTCCTCAAGTTTGTAACACATTCTATTATGTTTTCTCATCTTCCCGATTTTATTTTTTTTATTTCCTTTTTTACTCCTTCGGTTTTCCCGTCTTCCCATTATTCATCTTCAATTATTTTCCTTCTTATACCCTCTCTCTCACTCTCTTCTTTTCCTCACTGTTTACTTATACTTTCTTCTCTCCTCTATTCCTCTTTCTTCCTGCTCTCCCCTCTCACCTCTCCATCTTTACCTTCTCTATTTCTCTCCTTCGTCCCTCTTTCCCCGCTATCAAAGAATCCCAGGGGACGGAGGACGAGGACGAGGACGAGGACGAGGAGGAGGAGGAGGAGGAGGAGGAGGGTTTCTCAGTTTACAAAAATTCTTGAATCTTCCTCAGGCAAAATCTGGACCATTTCAAAGGTCCTGTGGTGACTCACACCACACCTGGCTGGCTAATCCCTTAATCTCATAAACCCGACCTCAGCCGTCGCCAAGTGTTCAGACGTCAGGTCATCGGGTAGTCAGGTCGTGAGTATCGTGGCTCCTTTAAAAGAGTTAGAGCTCAACCACTGTACCACACACAAGCTCTGTCCACAGTCTCCAATAAACCAACCATCAACCCTGGGTGTCTATTTATCAACCATGTAGCTGACAAGGTCACTACAGTTGGTGACCTACGGAGTGACCAGACACACCCAGGGGGGGGCCTGCCCCTCGCCCCCCCATCACGCCTACCACGCCAGCGAGGCCCCTCGCCCGCCGCAGCCACCTCCTGCCGCGCTGCCACGCCGCCACGGGCGGCCTTCACCCCGCGTCCTGCCGCCACCACGCCGCCTACCACGGCTCACCAACGCCCGCGGCCTGCACCTCCTGTCTCATGTCGCGCTACCCACAGCCACCTCGTGCCGCGCTGCCTGGGCTCACCACACGCCACCCGTCTTCCCAGCCCTGCCTCCTGGCGCCTCGGGCTACTCCTCGCTCCTGCTGCCTCACGCTGCGTCCTGCTGCCTTCCGCTGCCTCCAGCAAGGCCCTGCAACGCACGGGCACCGCATCCCGCCGCCTGCCGTCCACGATGCCTGACGACGCCACGGCACGCTGCTCACCTCGGCCCAGCCCTGCCGCCACCCATCTCAGCGCACCCACACACGCCCTCCTACGGCTTGTGTCCCACGCCCTGCCACCCAGCCCTGCCGCCGCCCCTGCCGCCACCCCTGGTGCTGCCCCTCGCCGCCGTCACCGTCACCAGCGCCACTAGCCGCCCACGCCCACGGTCCAGCATGCTGCCACGCTACGCCTGACGAAGCCATCTAAGGGCACCATCAGCCCAGTCTCCTGCCGCCAAAGTGCTACTCCTCGCTCCTGCTGCCTCACGCTGCGTCCTGCTGCTACCAGCAAGGCCCTGCAACGCACGGGCACCGCATCCCGCCGCCCGCCCTTGCCTCCTGCCGCCACGTGCTACTCCTCGTCCTCCGCTGACTCCTGCTCCCTGACGCTGCTTCCTGCTGCCTCACGCTGCGTCCTGCAGCCTTCCGCTGCCTCCAGCAAGGCCCTGCAACGCACGGGCACTGCATAGCAACACAACCTATTTGGGAGCCGATAGCCTTGGACACTTCGCTTTCCCACGAAGACACCTTGCATCGCAAGCCTCCCTCCAGATCTTGTGACAGCAATCACAGCAGCAGCGATCCTCGGCACCTCCTATCTAATCTTGCAGCTACCGCTGCAACGTGAAGACTGGACAGCCGCCCTACCTGCATTCCCTTCCCCTCGGCACCTCCTATCTAATCTTGCAGCTACCGCTCCAACGTGAAGACTGGACAGTTGCCCTACCTACATTACCTCGGCACTTGGCACCTCTATGTTTTTTTTATAAGTTTTATATGTATAATATTTTTTTTTTTTTTTTTTGAGGAAGGAGAGTACTGTGGTGACTCACACCACACCTGGCTGGCTAATCCCTTAATCTCATAAACCCGACCTCAGCCGTCGCCAAGTGTTCAGACGTCAGGTCATCGGGTAGTCAGGTCGTGAGTATCGTGGCTCCTTTAAAAGAGTTAGAGCTCAACCACTGTACCACACACAAGCTCTGTCCACAGTCTCCAATAAACCAACCATCAACCCTGGGTGTCTATTTATCAACCATGTAGCTGACAAGGTCACTACAGTCCCATTTTAAATCTCTCTCTCTCTCTCTCTCTCTCTCTCTCTCTCTCTCTCTCTCTCTCTCTCTCTCTCTCTCTCTCTCTCTCTCTCTCCTCTCTCTCTCTCTCTCTCTCTCTCGCTTACTGGAACCGGAAGTTGTGACATCTCTCAACTATCTGAAGGTTTCCTAATTGCGTCACAAACAAAGGCACATCACCCGCACCCGTCCGACCCTGAATTCAAATATATTATAGACGATTCAGATCCCCTACAAAGGATCCTTCTCCTCTATAAGGGATCCAACCCCCTTTTTTTCTTAACCCCTTGAGACCCAGAGCGTAATTTCCATTGTAATTTGGCTACCATTAGACGATTTTTAGTGAATATAAGCAATATTTTATAGATATGACCTGTTTAGTATCCTTGTCGACTAACTAATTTGGTATATTCAGTTACTTTTCGTAATTTTATGGCTCGACAACATACATTTTTTTTATAGCAAAGGAAAGATCTAGGAGTGAAGGGGTTAATACCATCTTACATAATATATAATTATTTTCAAAGGAGAATATAATTTACAGGTTAAAGGTGGTATTGAGAGTACTACCTGTCCTACCTAACCTAACCTCAACCACACATACATATACTTATGATTACTTAATGCTTTTTAGAGGATCAAACTTTATCTTCAGGAATCTCAACACTTTTTAGCTTGATTCATTTATCTTATGTATGACTTCAAAGTGCAAAATCTTATGTTAACGAATCAAATACATCAATATACGCATTCAAAGTCCATGATGAGGAATCTAATCACATTTTATCACATAAATGGTTGAATCCTTTATACCTCCAAACACTTAAAAAAAAAACAATTCTAAAAAATCAGAAAAAAAATTCTTTAAAATCTTATAAAAAAGATTGAAACCTTTGGTGACGACGATGATTCCTTTAGTATTAGCTTTATGAACGTTCAGTAAAGGATTATAAATTACTCATCTTCCTTTACAAATGTTTCAAGTCTTCTAAAATTAACTTTATGAACGTTCAGTAAGGGATTGTAAGGGATTATAAATGACTCATCCTTCCATTACAGTGCGTGACGAGGCGCAAGACTGACTGATGACTGGTGACTGATGGTGGCTTTTACACCAGAGTTCATTTCGCAGGAGGGTTTTTTTTCCTTTCGTTTTATTTTGTTTCTATTAGAGACGATTTAATAAGCTTTACGGAGTACCGAGTTTCCTTTTTATAATCACCTGTGTGTGTGTGTGTGTGTGTGTGTGTGTGTGTGTGTGTGTGTGTGTGTGTGTGTGTGTGTGTGTGTGTGCGCCCCCTCAATCATGGTCTTAATTTTAATCTTACCCTGTTTTTATTCTCTCTCTCTCTCTCTCTCTCTCTCTCTCTCTCTCTCTCTCTCTCTCTCTCTCTCTCTCTCTCTCTCTCTCTCTCTCTCTCTCTCTCTCTCTCTCTCTCATCCAAAAATTTCAACCCATCTTCAAGGATTTCATTTTTCACTTCAACGAATTCAAAATATTTCGAGCATTTTTCATAAAGCTTCGGTGACACTCGAATCCGCGAATCTAGAAGTTTTATTCCAGGAAGGGAAGGAGGAAGGGAGGAGGGGAGGTAAGGAGGAAGGGAAGGAGGGAGAGAGAGGTAGAGAGAAGGTGGGGGATCTGGGAGAGGAGGGAGGGAAGGAGGAA
>JACEEZ010002068.1:0-12500 GCA_016584305.1 Chionoecetes opilio | reverse complement strand
AGAGTGAGTGAGTATGGTACCTGTGTACGTACATTAATTTAATGAGTGTCGTTCATAGATGAGAGTTCCTTATACCTGATAATTGTGAGTAATGATAATGATGATGAGATGATGATGATAATAATGATGATAAGGAACACAGAGGAACACAAGGGAAGAACAAACAGTCACACACACACATGTTGGTCCTCACGAGGCTATTTGTGATAACCCATACAACAAAATTAAAAGTGAAAGACATAAGATAGCAAAGGTGAAGGTTCCTCCCCACCCTCCACCTTAGAGTGCCAGGAAAGGAAGAAATACTCTGCTATTTGGAATATGCACGGGCATATTTTTAGGAGTGATAAAAGAAAAAAAACTATCACTGTTTTATTATTATTATATTATTATTATTATTATTATTATTATTATTATTATTATTATTACTACTTTTGCCACTAGCCTACTACCCGAAATAGGTCACGTGAAGATGTAGCTCCGACGGGGATCGATCGTGGGACCCTCGGTGAATATAAACACAAGCCGACGCTCTACTTCTAAGCTACGTAACCAGTAGGAAATGAGGCATAAGTTACTGTGCGTGAGATCGAGTCTGGAAAAGGTCTTCGGGTTTACACAAGGGAGGTCGGGCTTACAACTTGTCCCTCTAACCTTCTCTCTAACCTTCTCTTAAAGCTGTGTCTTAAAAGTAGTATATCTTGACACTTTCTTATTTCTCTTATTATTATTGTTTCCTGTTCTGTTTCTTTTTCCTTTCTTTTTTTCATTTTTACTTTCTCAGTCGCTCTAATATCAAGTATGTATAGTCACGTATGTCAAGTACAGTCAGGTATGGAGTAGTAGAAGACAGTGAAGTGTCGTACCAGCGCTATCATCTGACTGTTATGAGAGAGAGAGAGAGAGAGAGAGAGAGAGAGAGAGAGAGAGAGAGAGAGAGAGAGAGAGAGAGAGAGAGAGGAGAGAGAGGAGAGAGAGAGAGAGAGAGAAGAGAGAGAGAGAGGAGAGAGAGAGAGAGAGAGAGGAGAGAGAGAGAGAGAGAGAGAGAGAGAGAGAGAGAGGAGAGAGAGAGAGAGAGAGAGAGAGAGAGAGAGAGAGAGGAGAGAGAGAGAGAGAGAGAGAGTGAAGAGAGAGAGAGAGAGAGAGAGAGAAGAGAGAGAGAGAGAGAGAGAGAGAGAGAGAGAGAGAGAGAGGAGAGAGAGAGAGAGAGAGAGAGAGAGGAGAGAGAGAGAGAGAGGGAGGAGAGAGAGGAGAGAGAGAGAGAGAGAGGAGAGAGAGAGAGAGAGAGAGAGAGAGAGAGAGAGAGAGAGAGGAGAGAGAGAGAGAGGAGAGAGAGAGAGAAGGAGAGAGATGAAGAGAGAGAGAGAGAGGAGGAGAGAGAGAGAGAGAGAGAGAGAGAGAGAGAGAGAGAGAGAGAGAGACTGTTATGCTTCTTCAACTTATGTATTATGTAGCCTATCTTTTTATTAGTGATCCAGTTTTTTATATATATATTTTTTTTACTTTATTTACATCTATTACAATTTAACATAAGCCAAAAAAAAATAAAGGGATATAGATATAAAATAGAATAGAGTATAAAACAATATATATACAAACAGCAATAGATGAGCCAGTTCCTGCATCTTCCTGTCTTTTCCTCCTTGCGTCATCTCCCGCGCCGGATTTTATTTTTATTTTTATGATCTTTATGATATGATATTTTTTTTCGATGAATGATTCTTGCTTGATGATGAACACAATGTTGATACCTATAGAACCTGTCACCGGTCCATGTTCGGGTCAATACGTGGTCCTGTAACTTTAAGTCTACGGAAGTGATAAGTTAAATGTGGTGCGTCAGATCCGTAGACTTTTATAAAGTTCTCGCGTTTTCTGGCCAACTGCATTTTTTTTTTATCGCAGGATTTTGATTGGATGGATAGTCTCGCTTCTCGTGACATAGGTATTTTTGAACTTTTAATTAGCCTCTCTATTTCCTACAAGCTAAGCCACAAAATAATGTAGTCAAGAGCCTTTTCCTTCGATTCCATGAGCTTTTATAAGAGCCTTAAATCCGTAGACTTTTATGAAGTACTCGCGTTTTCTGGCCAACTGCATATTTTTTTTATCGCAGGATTTTGTTTGGGTAGATGGTCTCGCCTCTCGTGACGTAGATATTTTTGAACTTTTAATTAAATTCTTTATTCCCTAAGCCAAAAATAATGCTAAATACTACTGCTAAGAATACTAATAATATGAGTATAATAATATGAATACTGATGAATACTAATAATATGAGTATAATAATATGAATACTGATGAATACTAATAATAAAGAATACTACTACTAAGCCAAACAATAATACTAAGCCAAACAATAATACTAAGCCAAACAATACTACTAAGCCAAACAATACTACTAAGCCAAACAATAATACTAAGCCAAACAATAATACTAAGCCAAACAATAATACTAAGCCAAACAATAATACTAAGCCAAACAATGATACTAAGCCAAACAATAATACTAAGCCAAACAATAATACTAAGCCAAACAATGATACTAAGCCAAACAATGATACTAAGCCAAACAATAATACTAAGCCAAACAATAATACTAAGCCAAACAATAATACTAAGCCAAACAATAATACTAAGCCAAACAATGATACTAAGCCAAACAATGATACTAAGCCAAACAATAATACTAAGCCAAACAATAATACTAAGCCAAACAATGATACTAAGCCAAACAATAATACTAAGCCAAACAATGATACTAAGCCAAACAATGATACTAAGCCAAACAATAATACTAAGCCAAACAATAATACTAAGCCAAACAATAATACTAAGCCAAACAATACTACTAAGCCAAACAATAATACTAAGCCAAACAATGATACTAAGCCAAACAATGATACTAAGCCAAACAATGATACTAAGCCAAACAATGATACTAAGCCAAACAATACTACTAAGCCAAACAATAATACTAAGCCAAACAATGATACTAAGCCAAACAATGATACTAAGCCAAACAATGATACTAAGCCAAACAATAATACTAAGCCAAACAATACTACTAAGCCAAACAATACTACTAAGCCAAACAATACTACTAAGCCAAACAATACTACTAAGCCAAACAATACTACTAAGCCAAACAATAATGCAGTGAAGAGCCTTTCCTTTGATTCCATGAGCTTCTATAACACCAAAGAGTCTCTAAGACGTACGTGCCGCGCCGAATGCTTAATTAAAATCAAAGTATACTATTTAATGTATTATACTATTTATACTACTATATTATTTCTTATTTTTCTATACTATACTATATTTATTTTCTTTCTATACTACTTATTTTTTTATACTATTATACTATTTCTATTATATTTGTACTATAATTATACTGTTTAATCAAAGTATACTATATCATTATCATCGTCATTGTGTAGTGCCTCATACACTGCACTATAGAATGTTAAAATATTAACGAGGCTTGATCTATGTTTAGCGAGCTCATGCTGTGTTTCATAGATATACGAAAGTCTATAATTACGAATATTTCTTGCTATAATGGCCTTTAGCGTTCTATCTATAACCAATGAGGGACTAAATGAGCGGTAATTGCTCATCGACGCTCGATTCCCCTTGTTAGGAGGAGATGAAGGAGAATGGTCTTAAAAATATGATGATAATGATGATAATAATAACTAAATAGCGATAAGATCCGATAGCGATAAGATAAGAGTTCTGTTATTGCCAAACCATTTCACTTTTAAACGAATATTTTAATGCAGTTAAATACTTTTTAATTTTAGTATTATTTTCTTATTATGGAGGCGGGTATTATAATGGAAATGTTAAGGTATCTATGTATGTATGTATGTATGTAAGTATGTAAGTATGTGGATGCTAATAAAATATGTTGGGTTGCAATTTCTAATTTTTGTTCTTAGTTTCAGTCTAACTTGAGATTTTCAAAGTAAAATTGATTTAAACTAGAAGTATGATATATTACTATGCGTGAAAATCATATAGAGTTAGTCCCTTCCCCTACACTGAGGTGGCAACACTGGTCTCGCGTCTACACTGACCTATCATGAAGGATTTCTGAATTATAAACTTATATATTTACTATAACGCGTTCAGCTCACAACTTGCTTCTAACACAGCAACACTTACACATCAAAAGTTATTGTAAATGGATGGATCTACAATTGTATCCCCGGCATTTCCAATTATCTATCGAAAAAAATATTTTCGGATTTCTGGCTACTCAAAAACATTCCAAAATTGACGACGATCAATGTTTTTGTTATTTTGCCGCAAAATTATGAGTCGTAGAAGAAAACCTATCGAAGTAACATAGGTTCATCTTGAGGTGTTCTACATGATGCAGTAATCGGTTTGTTAAAACACTTCATGGTTGTCGAGAAAATTGATATTTTGTGTAAATGTACGAATATGCTATTTTCTCAGTTATTTACCAATCAATATTTTTTTGCCTTAGGCCAAATGATAGCCCGTGCCGTGATCTACTTCATATTTACTTCTATATTCATGTTTCACTTATCTGCCATAGTTTTAGTTATTGAAAAAAACGTGATTTAAAAAAAAATCAAGGCCTAAAAATATTGTAAGGCCTTGTAAAATTTGCAATATTTTTTAAAAAATAGATTTCTTTGAAAATTTATTCCTTGCAGTTTTCGGGCATGCTGAACACGAATATGGAGTCAGTTTTCAGTTACAATGATTAGAAGTCCCTATTTCAGCCAATTCACAATGGCATGATACTTCCAGATGTTCCTTAAAGATCACAAATTAGACAAAACTTACTACAAGACATAAAAATATGATAGGCATTGCTAGATTAATCATTACTTCAATACAACGATCAGTATTAGTATTTTCAGTATTAGTAATATTATTATTAATCCCTAATTGAGCCACCCATGCGTTTGTCAAAGTACTTATAAAAACCTAGGAATATTATAGCAATCATGTGGGACACACCTCACAACACCCCATAAGCCACACAGAACAATGCCTATCATAGTCCCAGGCTGCACAGTTATCACGCCTACACACCACCTACACACACGTACCCGAAGTCCTCAAGGTCAACTATCGCGAGACATGAGAGGCACGTAAACACTCGCCGCAGCCTCAACAAGCCCAACACCCACAACACTACATGGCACACCACCCACACACCCCAAGGACCATCAAAACAACACCCACACACGCCAAGGACCATCAAAACAACACCCACACACGCCAAGGACCATCAAAACAACACCCACACACGCCAAGGACCATCAAAACAACACCCACACACGCCTAAGAACATCAAAACAACACCCACACACGCCAAGGACCATCAAAACAACACCCACACACGCCAATACATCAAACAACACCCACACGCCAGGACCTCAAAACAACACCCACAACGCCAAGGACCATCAAACACACCACACAGCCTAAGAACACTCAAAACAACACCCACACTGCCAAGGACCTCAAAACAACACCCACACACGCCTAAGAACATCAAAACAACACCCACCACACGCTATCATACACTCCCACGTTGTCCTCCCTAATCCGACCTCTGGAAGCATATTCATACCCAGATCCCCCACCACATCCAGTCACTCAAGGACAACACTCGGCTGCTTGCACGGCCTCCAGACATCCACCCTTCTGAACCCTCCTTACCCAGTGAAGACAGGGTTAAAATGAGGCTGGATCGGTCAATTGCGGATGAGTCCAGGATGCAACATGCACAGCTTCCCACACTATCAAACGTATCATGGAAGACTATACATATATACACTGCATACAACCACACATGCCAACAACACAACATACACTCCATGAAGGCCTTATGGTAAGAAGCTACGCATTCAAGCCTTCCTCAGGAGCTCGAGGGGTCGTCGGCCAAGCAGCCTGAGGAACTTCAACAACAACAACAAAAAGCCATCAATACAGCGTGTCACAGGCAGGCAAGCTCGAAAGGGGAAGGCAAGCAGGTAGGAAAACAGGCAGTCAGCCAACCAAAGTACCATCCAATTAGCCACAGCCTCCTCAGTAAACCCCCGACCAACCATCCGACCATCCACCCCTATACAACCATCCAACCATCCAGCCACACGACCATCCAACCATCCAGCCACACGACCACTTCCATCCGAGTGCCAATATTTACAACGCTGCTAAAGGAGAAGGAGGAAGTAAAGAGAAGGAGGGAGGAGAAGGAGGAGGGGAAGGAGAAGAAGGAGGAAGGGAAGGAGAGGAAGGAAGGAGAAGAAGGAAGAGGAAGGGAGGCGAAGAAAGGAAGAGGGACGATGGAAGTAAGCAAGGCAAGGATAATGGTTAGGAAGAAGGAAGGAAAGGGATAAAGGCATTAGCAGATAAGGATGGAGGACAAGGAAGAGAAGGAGGAGGAAGAGAGAAACGAGAATAGGAGCAAAATCTGTTGGGGAAGATAGTGGGAAAAAAAGCTGAAATGAGACGAATAAAAAATAATAGTTACGTGAGTTACGAAACAAAAGAGGAAGGAAGGAGAAGGAAATGAAAGAAATAAAAGGAGGAGGAAGAGAAGAGAAACGGGAATAGGAAGAAGTCTGTTGGGGAAGATAGTGCGGGGAAAAGCTTGAAATGAGATGGATAAAAAAGAAATGTTACGTGAGTTAAGAAACAAAAGAGGAAGGAAGGAGAAGGAAATGAAAGAAATGGAAGGAGGAAGAAAGAAAGAGTGCCAATATGCAATCCATGCCAAAACGAGAGGGAGGGCCAACAGTGCCAAATATAATGACGTCACTGTGACTACAATATTGAGTGCCAACGTATGTGTGTGACTGTGTGTGTGTGTGTGTGTGTGTGTGTGTGTGTGTGTGTGTGTGTGTGGTTGTGTGTGTGTGTGTGTGTGTGTGTGGTGTGTGTGTGTGTGTGTGTGTTTGTGTGAAGGTCTTGTTTTTTTTGCAAATATTTATCTTCAGCGTGTCCATGGTAGATAAAAGTAGGTCCAGAGAGAGAGAGAGAGAGAGAGAGAGAGAGAGAGAGAGAGAGAGAGAGAGAAGGAGCAGAAGAGAGGAGAAAGAGAGGAGAGCATGAATAGGAGAGAAGAGAGAGAGAGAGAGCGAGAGAGTAATGGGTCTACCAAGAGAGGTGAGAGAGAGAGAGAGAGAGAGAGAGAATGAAGAAGAGAGAAGAAAAATGAAGGAAGATGGAATAGAGACGAAGAGAAAGTAAGAAGTGTGAAAAAAAAGAGAAGAAATAAGCAAGAAGTAAATTGAAAAAAAAGAAAAAAATGCAAGAAAGGAAAAAGAAAATAAAGGGAAGGAATGGGGAAGGAATAAATCGAAGAAGTAGGAAAGGAAATGATGGAGAAATGGATGGAAAGAAGGAAGAGGAAGGAAAGAGGCAGGAAAAAAGGGAAGGAGGAATGGGAGAAATGGAGGAGAATTAGGAAAGAAATAAGGAACTGAGAAAGAAAAATAAAGAATGAGGGAAAAAGAGGAAGATTTTTTCAATAGCATTTGTAGTAGTAGTAGTAGTAGTAGTAGTAGTAGTAGCAGTAGTAGTAGTAGTAGTAGTAGTAGCAGTAGCAGTAGTAGTAGTAGTAGTAGTAGTAGTAGTAGTAGTAGTAGTAGTAGCAGTAGTAGTAGTAGTAGTAGTAGTAGTAGTAGTAGTAGTTAGCAGTAGTAGTAGATAAGTAGTAGTAGTTAGTAGTAGTAGTAGTAGTAGTAGAGTAGTAGTAGCAGTAGTATAGAAGTAGAGCATAGTATAGGTAATAAAATAGGTAAACGTGAGTACGAATACAGTGCAGAAAAAAAATGAAAAAGCGAGCAATGATAGTTACAAAAAATGTGGACGGGAAATCGAACACAAATGTAAAGGAAGAAAAGAAACGGTAAAAAGAACATAGAAATATATGACAAAATGAGGAAACCATAGAAGAGAGGAGAATAAATGATAAAGTGAATAAAAACAAGGAAACAGGAAACATAGAGTAAGACAATTATGAAAAATGAGTAATATATCCGATAAAAAAGAAGCGACAATATACTAACGAATATATTCATAAATACATATATAATATAATAAGTATAATATTATATATTGCACTCAGTATGAGCGCATACCTCCGCCGAATATTTCATCAATTGTTGCCTGGCAACATTGTCATAGATTTCATCCAAAATTAAATCATCCTTCCTTATACCAATAGACTGGTATATCCGAGTTTGTCCAAATCTATTCTAAACTTTTCGAAAATCCTGTACACTAACAAACAGACAGACTCAGCAGACAGACAGATCGTCGGTGAAACATAACCTCTCCAACTTCGGTTGGCGGAGGTATATGATTAACCATAACAACACAGACCAATATACACAAAAGATGGAAAGTTGTACAAACTATAGAAAGAGAAAGAAAAAAAAAAGAGAGACAGAAAAGGGCACGATCGTGAAAAACCATAAACTCTCACTTTTTACATTAATTATAGAATAACAAATGAACAAACAGGACAAAAGTAAAGCCAAAAAATTCACTAGTTAACAAACCCAGAGAGAAAAGAGAGAGAGAAAAAAAAAAGAGAGGGAGAAGAGAGAGGTTCTGATCGAACATTACTGCCATAAACTATCCTACCTTTTTAAACAAAATATTACCCTCGAGAAACGTTAAATGAATAAAAAGGAAAAAAAGAAAGCCCAAACCATAATTCCTTTCAAAACCCACAAAAAAGGGCCACTTCAAAATAATAATAGCAATAACAACAATAATAACAACAACAATAACAACTACCAAGTGTTGTAGCCAAGACCAAGACACCCTCCGAGACCAAGACCAAGACCAAGACCTACCCTCCGAGACCAAGACCAAGACCAGAACCCTCCGACCAAGACCAAGACCAAGCCAGACCTCCGAGACCAAGACCACCCTCCGAGACAGACCAAGACCAGACCCTTCAGACCAAGACCAAGACCAAGACCAGACCTTCCGAGACCAAGACCAGCCCTCCGAGATCAAGACCAAGACCAAGACCAGACCCTTCGAGACCAAGACCAAGACCAAGACCAGACCTTCCGAGACCAAGACCAGACCCTCCGAGACCAAGACCAAGACCAAGACCAGACCCTTCGAGACCAAGACCAAGACCAAGACCAGACCTTCCGAGACCAAGACCAGCCCTCCGAGATCAAGACCAAGACCAAGACCAAGACCAGACCCTCCGAAACAGATCAAGACCAAAAACAGGCATATGAATTTTTTTTTTTATAAATATGACTATTATGATATTTACCTCCGCCAACGAAGTTGGAGGGGTTATGTTTTCACCCCGATCTGTCTGTCTGTCTGTCTGTCTGTTTGTTAGTGTACAGGATTTCTCGAAAAGTTACGAATAGATTTGGACCCAACTCGGTATACCAAGTCTATTTGGTATAAGGAAGAACTGATTTAATTTTGGATGAAATCTATTGACAACTGTTGCCATGGCAACCAATTGATGAAATATTCGGCCGGAGGTATGCGCTCATACTGAGTGCATATATATATATATATATATATATATATATTTGATGAAATATTCCGGGCGGAGGTATGCGCTTCTAACTGAGTGCCCCCCCCCAACCCCCCCCCCCCCCCCCCCCAGTATCTGAATGTTTTGATCCGTACTGCGTAAATACTAAATTGTATTGTCCTGTCCTGATTGTAAGGAATGGGTTTTAATTTTTCTCTCTCATAATGTACTTTTGAATATAACGGACCTAATTAAAATTTCCATATAGTCTCAGGTATCAAATGCAAAAATAATTAAAAATGCCAAATTAAACATGACGTCGTGCCAGCCTTGTCCGTGATGCTTTACTTGCAGAAAGTACAAACTGCTGTGTGCTTCTGGTTTCCGTGTTTCTTATAAAATAAACTACTTGTGGTCCTTGAACGCAAATTTGATAACTGCTGAAGATGCCGACATGATTATTCATTCCGGTGTGCGAACGGAAACTAAGCGAGACTTGTCCAGTAGCCTACATCTCACTGTCCGACGTCCTATGTCACTGCCAGACAGAGTTGCCAGGTCCTGCCAATTGTTGTATTTCTTGCCAGAAATTACTCAACAAATTTTGGAATTTGCCAGAAATATTCGCCAATTTAATTTCATTTTCTTATGATGAAAAATTGAAAATGCCAAAAAAGTAAAGTGAATGCCAAAAGTATATTTTGTGGTTTGTGCACCTGACAACCCTGCTGCCAGATGTGCTCGATGTAACGACTAACGAGCTCTGGTAGAAGGGGGGGTAAGGGTAACGTATAAGGGAGGAAATATCTTTACAAAATGTAATATATGTGAACAACTGAACATCTAGGTCAAATATTTCTGCTTTCATTGCTTCGTTGGCGTAAAAAAACAAACATAGGAAAATAGCAATTTGTGTGGTTACGTTTTCCAAGTGAGCTAGCTAAACCTGTGGTGTACGTGTACGAAGGGTGCGGGGATTGCATAGGCCTACACATATATGAAGTACACGGAGGTGAACAGAGCAGCAAACATGCGTGCGTGCAAACGGAGATTATCACTGCGAGAATGGCCACGTCATGCATGTTCTCTCGACTCGCACGCACTATCAGCGCTCGCAGGGTTCAACTCATGCATCATCACCGTAGAGCTAGTCAGGCAGTATCTATAGACAGTACAACGCTGTATGGCACACCGTGAATCGAAACAGCCATGATTTTTCTCCGTGTATGATAATAAATTCCAACCTTCCCCACGTCGCGATGCACTTTTTAATCCTGGTCCCGACCTGGTCTCGAGCCAAATTCCGAGACCAGAAGCTACGAGATCTTAGAAGCTTACATATATAGATCAAGACCAAGACCACATCAAACGAGACCAAGACAAAGACCAAGACCACATCAAACTGGTCTCGAGACCGGTCTCGAGACCAAGACCAGTCTCAAAACACTGCAACTATACTCAATTCAAGAACGTTAGAGCCGAACTCTCCTCCCCCGAGGAGAAGCTTGTCAGGCCAGCTTCGCTGTGGCCTCTTATTGGTTGACGGAATTCAGTGGAAAGAGTGCATCCTACAGTCCTTCGTTATTTCTTTAACAACACAACATATATTTGCTTTGAGTGCATGAAAGTCCTCAATTCACCATCGTTTGTAAATGTGTTATCACATGGACACAAAAGTAAGTCAGATACTCTTCATGAAGACAAGATATTGAGAAGGAAATATAATGACTCTTAAAATTCTGAGTGAGGGACGAGGTGAAAATGGGCATCTGGAGGCGCATTAACCTTTTTGACGTCAAACATGCAAACCCTGAACCTGACGGTTCCGAACTACCCTTAATGACCGCACGCCTGAGGCTCCCTACCCGGCTTTGCCTTGAGGCGATATAGCAGGTCACAGGGGAATAACGAGAGAGGAGAGTAGGAGAGAAGATAGAGAGAGGGGGGGGAAGGAGGAGAGAGAGAAGGGGAAAGGAAAAGGGAGAGAAGAGAAGAGAGAGAGAGAGAGAGAGAGAGAGAGAGAGGGGAGAGAGAAAACAATGATGTTTCTCCTTCCTCCTCTTCCTGATGTCATAATCCATCATAAGCTTAAAAATTACGAATAATTAGGGAGCGAGGTCATTAAGTAGAGATATTAATATTGGTTTTTTCTGTTATTTATATAACTTTTTTCTGGGGCCCTACGTACTGTGTGTTGTGTTGTGTGGGGGTGTGGGGGTGTGTGTGTGGGGTGTGTGGTGTGTGTGTTTTGTGTGTGTGTTGTGTGGTTTTTGTTTTGGGGGTTTTGTGGGGTGTGGTGTGTGGGTGTGTTTTTGTGTGTGTGTGTGGTGTGGGGGGTGGGGGTGTGTGTGTGTGTGTGTGTGTGTGTGTGTTGTGTGTTTTGTGTGGTGTTGTGTGTGTGTGTGTTGTGTGGGCTTGACGTGGGTCAAAATCACAATTAAGGGATTAACAGGGGCATATGGGAGGGCAGACCGATGCCTGAGAGTGAGGGGTGGGGATGAGTTTATTTAGTGTACATTTTGACGCCAAACCTCCCATCACACCATCTCCCAATCAAGAGGGAACAAGGGTCTGACAAGCTCCACCTCAGGGGCGGGGTATGTGGCTCTAACGTTTTTGAACCGAGTATAACCATGAAATAAACACCCTACTGAAACTTCTCAACAACATCCAACAACAACAACACTCCCAAGAACTCGACTTATAATAATAGTAGCAACAACAACAATAACAACCCATGCAATAACACCCTCCTGAAGGTCCTACCAACAACCAACAACAATCCTAACAACTTGACTTACCTTACCTTACAAAACCTTACCTCTACCTTACCTTACAAAATAATAACAACAATAACAACAATAACAACTACCCATGAAATAACTCCCTTCCCTGCTGAAACTCCTTAATTAACAAAAATAATATCCACCAACAACAACAACCCCCAACAAGAACAACAACAACAACAACCCCCAACAAG
>JACEEZ010002067.1:30000-37296 GCA_016584305.1 Chionoecetes opilio | reverse complement strand
CATATATAATATATATATATACTAATATCTATATATATTATATATATATATATATATATATATATATATATATATATATATATATATATATATATATATATATATTAATAGTATATATATATATAATATATATAAAATTTATATTATATATATATATTTTATATATATATATTTTTTTGATGAAAGAAATTGTATTGTCAGCGAGGACTTTAAATTTAGTTTTATCACCAAGGATGGATTAAAACTAAATTTAAAGTCCTCGCTGACAATACATTTTCTTTCATCAATAAAATGGAGGATAGACTTATCCGTCACCTTAGAACATTACTTAAATTAAAAGTTATTACTAAAGATGTTTTCCATTATATATTTCCTAGTGGCTCTTCTCCTGGCGTCCTCTATGGATTACGAAAAACACATAAAATAAGTAACCCCTTACGTCCTATTCTTAGTACTATAGTCACCTTTAACTATAACCTAGCTAAATACTTCGTCCCGATAATTGACCCACTAACTAGTAATGAATCTCCAATCCAATACAACTCTTTTGAATTTGCACATGAATTAAAAACAATTAACATAAACAACGCGGTAATGGCTAGTTTTGACATCCAATCACTATTTACAAATATTCCATTTGATGAGACTATTGAAATAATCACTGATAATTTATTTCATAATGCTACCATTTTTCTTAATTACACAAAAAAACTATTCTCTGATTTATTAACTGGAGCTATAAAAGACTCCCCATTTATATTTAACAAAAAACTTTATGTCCAAACGGATGGTGTTTCCATGGGGTCATGCCTAGGTCCTTCATTTGCTAATGCCTTTCTATGTCACCATGAAGAAATGTGGTTGTCTAACTGTCCTAAGCTTTTTAAACCTTTTTATTATAAACGATATGTAAACGACACTTTTTTACTCTTTAAAAATACCGAGCACATTCCCTTATTTTTGAACTACCTTAACTCGCAGCACCCAAACATTAAGATCACATATGAAGTTGAAAACCAATTATCACTACAATTTTTGGATATCCTAGTTACTCGTAAAAATAATTATCTTACCACCTCAGTCTATAGAAAACCTACTTTCACTGGCTTGGGAATTCAATATGTTTCATTCATCCCTAACCTTTTTAAAATCAATACTATTAAGACCTTACTACACACATGCTATAGTTTCTCTTCTAATTGGTTTGCCTTTGATAATGAAATCAAATTCCTTATTATTTTTTTCCAAAATAATGGCTACCCCCTCAAATTAATTGAAACAACCATCTCCAAATTCCTAAATGAAAAGTTCAACCCCAAGTCGAACGAACCCGAACCCATATTAGACACACACTATATTAAACTTCCATTTTACGGCCATCTCAGTTACACCATTCGAAAAAAACCTCAATGATCTACTTAAGTTACCTCTTTCTAACTCAAAATTTAAATTTATTTTTACTAATTCACTCTATACCTAAAGCCCTTATTTCTAACATAATTTACGAATTCAAATGTTCTAGCTGTAACGCTAGATACTTCGGCGAGACAACAAGGAATCTAACCCTTAGGCTTTCTGAGCATAAAGGTGTTTCTGCACGTACTGGTCGACCCATTTCTTCACCTTCGCAATCTGCAATCCGCTCACACTCACATGATTTAGATTACCCTTTTTCTATGAATGACTTTAGTATCCTATCCAAGGCACACTACCCTAGTGATACAAAATTATTAGAATCCATACACATCAAGCATTTGTCCCCTGATCTTAATAACCAAGTCACTTCACACCAATTACATATACTCAAATGATTATCACACTGTTTCGATTGTCCGACTCTCGTTTCGATCGCCACACACGAGCCGAAATGTTACCCGCAAACTATTGTTCATTCAGTCCTCTGCCAACTCAGACAGCATAAACACCAAGGTCCGTTATGTATAAATTGTATTTTATTTATTATTTATTATTTTTAGAAAATATAGGATTATTTTATTGTTTAAAAAAAAATTCTTTTAGATGTTCGCTTTTTAGCAGTATAGTATATTATTTTTTTTTAGCTATTTTAGCCTGATGATGCCAAGTGTCTTTTGGCGAAACGTTGCGCATAAACAACCCCAAGAATGACGAGTGTCTGTCACCCTGAAATGTCAAGATGTATCTACCTAAGAATACCAACTATATATATATATATATATATATATATATATATATATATATATATATATATTTATAATATATATATATATAGATATATATATATATATATATATATATATAATATATATATATATATTTTATATATATATATAGTATATATATATATAATATATATTATATATATATATATAATATGTATATATATGTATATATATATATATATATATATATGTATATATATATATTTTATATATATATTAATATATATATATATAATATATATATAATATATCTATATATATGTTATATATGTATATATCTATATATCTATATATATATTATATATATATACTATATATATATATATATATACTATATATATATATATATATATATATATATATATATATATATATATATATATATATATATATATATATATCTATATATATATATATATATAGATAGTATAGATAGATATCCTCCTTTTATCCTTTTACAGCTATTTTCAATTTTCTACGTACATCCAATTTACAACTTTTTGCAACATTTTTACAAACATTGTACCTCTGTTATGTTTATCAGTTAGCTATATTTATAGTGGTGGTCTGATGACTGGTCAGTACTCTGGGACTGAGTGTTTTGATGACTGGTTAGTACTCTGGGATTGAGAGTGCTGTGAAGTGTGACGAAGATGTATCCAGCTTCTTTCCTATGAATACAGGAGTGACGCAAGGGTGCGTCCTTGCCCCATCACTTTTCAACACTTGTATGGACTGGGTATTGGTCAAAGTTATAGATCAAAGTGATTGTGGAGCATCCCTCGGCAACACCAAGATTACTAATCTTGTTTTTGCCAATGTTGCAGTATTTTTTGCTGAGTCTCTGGATGTCCTGGTGATGGCTCTCGAGGTACTGCACGAGGAGGCAAAGCCTTTAGGACTTGAGGTCATCTGGCTCAAGACCAAGGTTCAGATGTTTGGAGGCTTACTAGATGAAAAAGTACAGTCTGTTCATGCATGCGGCGAGGACATTGAAATCTTGGAAAGTTTTACATACCTTGGTAGCGCTGTCCATAATGATGGTGGGTCGAGTCAAGAAGTTTTACGGCCGATTGGCATAGCCTACGGTGTTATGAACTCGCTCAGCACGAGTATTTGGCGTTTTCGGTACCTGTGCAAGAGGACAAACATCATGATATTTAATTCGGTTGTGATCCCTGTCTTACTGTATGGTTGTGAAACATGGACACTAAATAGCGATGTGAAGAGGTAAATCGATGCCTTTGGTAATATATGTGCTCGCAGAAGCATGGGGGATCGTCGGGATGATAATGTCTCAAGTCAACGATTGCACCGTGAGACATAATCGAGGCCTATTACCAGCATAATCTGTCAGCGACAACCTCGGCTATATGGGCATGTGGGACGCTACCCTGAAAGCGATCCTTCCAAGTGGGTTGTATCTTTAAGAGACAATACGGCGCGGAGGAGGCTGAGGGAGCAACCACAAGGCTCGTGGCTGATGCAAGTTGATGCTTCCTGTCGAGAAATGCTTGGTATGGGAAGGGAGGCTGCATGGGGACTCGCGCGTGGTGACCCCCGGGATTTGCTTCGTAGGGTGGGCGAGGCGACGCACCCCCAGCGTATTCCCCATGATTGATATATACATAAAATATATATATATATATATAATATATATCTATAAATATAAAATATAATATAATTTATATATATATATAATATAATTATAAATATATATAAATATAAAATTTAAATATATAATATATAATTAAAATATATATTAAATTTAAAATATATAATAATATCTTATGAATAATAGTATATTAATTTATTTATATATATTATATTATATATATTTAAATAATATAAATATAAAATTTTATAATTAATATATAATTTTATATAATTATATATATATATTATATTAATTATAATATAAAAATAAATTTTATATATTTTTTATATATTATAGTATATAATATATTTATATATATATATATTTTTGATAATATATTAATATTATAATATTATTTAAAAATATTTCTACTATTTTTATTTTATATTTTATATTATATTTATATATATATATTTATTTTATACTTTTTGGTATTATATATATATTATAAATTATAGATATATACATAAATCTATAAAGATAATAATATATAATAGATATATATATATATAAAAATTAAATAATTATTAATTAAGGGTATAAAATATATTTAATTTTATCTTGATATATATTAATTTTATATATATATCTATTATATCTATGATATTATATATATATATAATTAAGTTATAATTAAATTTTATATTATATTTATTATATATTTTATATAATATATATATATATATATTTTATTAAGATATTTAATATATATTGATATAATTATTATTTTTATAATTTATAATATAATAGTATAATAATATATATATATATATTTATAATTTTATATATATATATATTAAATTATAGGTTTTTATATATTTTTTTATAATATATAATTTATAATATATATATAATAATATATATATATATATAATATTATATATATATATAATGATATATATATATATATAGATATATATATATATATATATATATATAAAATTATTTTATTATATATAGTATATATTCCCTATATATTATTTTAAGTAATTATATATATATTATATATATTATATATATATAATATATATCTATATATATATATATTATATATATATTTTATATATTTTATATTTTATTTATATATATATAAAATATATTATATATATTTTATTTTATATATATTATATATATTATATATATATATAATAAAATATATATTAATATAAAATTATAATATTTTTTTACATCCACGGGAACGGGCCCAAAAGGGCACAACAAAAATGGGTAACACAAAGTCCGCTTAGTTGTCAGTCCCTATAAAGAAGACAGTAAGAGAATACAATAAAAACAAAGGGGTAGGCCAATTTAGTTCGGGAGGTGTCTTGTTACTCTTCTTTTGAAAAGATTTAAGTCATAGGCAAGTGGTAAAATAGAAACAGGAAGAGAGTTCCAGAGTTTACCAGTGAAAGGGATGAAAGTGTAAAGATACTGATTAACTATTGCATTAGGAAGATGGACAGAATAGGGATGGGAATGAGTAGAAAGTCTTGTGCAGCGAGGCCGCGGGAGTGGGGGAGGCATGCAGTTAGGAAATTCAGAGGAGCAGTGAGCATGAAAATAACGGTAGAAGAGAGCATGAGAAGCAACATTGCGGCGGTGATTTAAAGATTGAAGACAGTCAGTCAGAGGAGAGGAGTTGATGAGACGAAAAACTTTTGACTCAACCCTGTTTAGGAGAGCTATATGAGTGGATCCTCCCCAAACATGTGAGACATACTCCATACATGGCGGGTTAAGGCCCTGTAGAGAGCAAGCAATTGGGAGGGAGAAAAAAAAGGACGCAGACGCCACAGCACACCTAACTTCTTAGAAGCTGTTTTAGCAAGAGATGAGATGTGAGATTTCCATTTCAGATTTTTAGTAAAGGATAGTCCTAGAATGTTCATTGTAGAAGAAGCAGACAGTTGAGTGTCATTGAAGAAGAGGGGATAGTTATCTGGTAGGTTTTGTCAAGTAGATAGGTGAAAAAATTGGGTTTTTGAGGCATTGAACAAAACAAGGTTTGCTTTGCCCCAATCAGAAATTATAGAAAGATCAGAAGTTAGGCGCTCGGTGGCATCTCTCCGTCAATCACTTAGTTCCTGTTGAGTTGGACGTCTAATAAGCGACGTTGAAAAATGCAGGGTAGAATCATCAGCGTAGGAGTGGATAGGGCTTTGAGTTAGACTTAGAAGATCATTAATGAATAATAGAAAGAGAGTGGGTGATAGGACAGAACCCTGGGGAACACCACTATTGATAGATTTAGAAGAAGAACAATGTCCGTATACAGTAGCTGCAATAGAACGGTTTGAAAGGAAACTTAAAATGAAGCTACAGAGAGAAGGATAGAAACCGAATGAGGGTAGTTTGGAAATTAAAGATTTGTGCCAGACTCTATCAAAAGCTTTTGATATGTCAAGGGCAACAGCAAAAGTTTCACCGAAACCCCTAAAGGAGGATGACCAAGATTCAGTTAGGAAAGCTAGAAGATCGCCAGTAGATCGCCCCTTACGGAAACCGTACTGACGATCAGATAGAAAATTGTGAGCAGATAGATGCTTAAGAATCTTCTTATTAAGTAAAGTTTCAAAAACTTTAGAAAGGCAGGAAGTCAAAGCTATAGGACGGTAGTTTGAAGGATTAGAACGATCACCCTTCTTAGGAACAGGTTGGATGTGAGCAAACTTCCAGCAAGAAGGAAAGTTGGAAGTAGATAGACATAGACGGAAAAGTTTGACCAGGCAAGGTGCAAGCACAGAAGCACAGTTTTTGAGAACAATAGGAGGGACTCCATCAGGACCGTAAGCCTTCCGAGGATCTAGGCCAGAAAGGGCAAAGAAAACATCATTCCGAGGGAATGATGTTTTCTTTATTTCGTTTCGAAGAATTCGAAGAATTGATCATTCTTCGGAATTCCGAAGGATATATATTAGGGTACGCCGTAGGTTCAATGAAAAGTGAAATATAGATTATTTCGAATTTGGCATGGTGTCGAAATTGAATTTTAATGGTGGTTTGTCAGCTTCAACTTTTTGGTTTGAGCACATCTTGCTATGCAAAAATGGAGTTTTATATTTATATGCAAAACATAGCTTAGCCCCGCTAGAGTAACGGCTTCATTTGCACCTATCATTAATTCTTGATCGTCTTTTTCAGGATGGCTTCTCCTTGTAAACCAAGTGGGTCGAAGCCCGCAACTAGACAGAGCTCTGGATCCAAGTTGGCCGCCCTTGTTGGCGGTGGACGAGAGTTTGCTGAGAGTGAGGTGCCTACGTATCGCGGCGTGATGAAGAGGGGAATCCTTCTCCAAGAACTCAGCGGCATCCGGAGGGTGTTGACAAGCGGGGGTACCGAGTGAGAGACATTGCGAAGGATCTGACCCCCATGGTGCTTGCCCAGTGGAAGAAATCAAACGCCCAGTTTGCACCTCCAGTGGTTGTTATTGACCGGTCC
>JACEEZ010002067.1:0-22500 GCA_016584305.1 Chionoecetes opilio | reverse complement strand
CATCTGTCACCGGGGCGCCGCTTAACGACCTAATTCCCCTCGCCATTAACGACCATTCCTCAGTATTTCAGAGCAAACAAGTATTTAATCTTCATCATTAGCCGAGTTTTTGAGGCTTGCCATCGCCACCCGTCATTAATTAGGTGGTGTTGATGGTGGTGGTGGTGGATATTTGAGGACATGAGGCAGGTGAGGCGAGAGGCAGGTGTAGGGGAGTGAGGGCTGGCAGATGTTTGAAGGATTAGTAATAAGATAAGATACTTTGATCCTATCTAGACACTTTGCAAGTACCAACAACAAGGTTATTGATTATACAAAGCGCCACCCCACCAGGACGAACTTGGTGAGCTCGAACCGCTGACCAAATGCAGAGACGCTACACGGGAGCCCGCAGCTCTACCAACCGAGCCTCCCTGACGGGTAAAAGGTGTGTAATATATCAAAAGACAATATTGTATTCAAGTGCTTTTTTAATGTTCTCTTTCTTTTTCGTGTACTTATTGTAATTTATTTTAGATTTAGGAGATGAAGGTGTGTGTGTCTGTGTCTCTGTCTGTGTCTGTGTCTTGCTGAGCCGATCTGTGGATATAATAAATTGTGTCCATCAAAGAAAGTAACATATTGTTTTCCTGTACCAAATATTTATTTTTTGCAATATATGTGTGTTTACGTGTGTGTGTGTGTGTGTGTGTGCGTGTGTGTCAAATGTTAAATGTGCATGAGCGCATCGCAGCTTCCAGTGGGTCAAGGTGCGCCGTGTACCGCAGCATAAACCCCGGCCTTACAGTGCACAGTGTATACAGGGACCACCACAAGGTCGATGACCGATACAGGATCTCCTTCACTCGTTTTCGAGTGTCAGGTCATAGTTTGTGTGTTGAGACTGGAAGATGGAATAGGCGGGGGCGGGGCCGGTTACCGCTGGAGGAACGTATGTGTGTATGTGGCGATGTACAGACTGAAGAACATGTTGTTGAGAATTGTCCTGTATCAAACAATATTAGGCAAACAGTAGGCTTGACTTGTTTAGTTGAGCTATTTAACGGTAAATATAGCCATTATGAATCTTGTAAAATTATTCATGATATTTTGCACTTGTATGCGTAAGGTATGTGTGTCATGGATATTTCCTGGCACTGTTCGTGCACCGACAATTGATGTTATTTTTGTTTTAATATAATTATGTGGACTGCAGATGCCATAATTTGTGTTGTTAATATTAGTACTAGGAGTATGTATTGTTATAAGATTATGTGTTAATGTTAAGATTTATGTGCCCTGTGGTCAATAAATTATCTATCTATCTCTATCTATTTGTGTGTGTGTGTGTGTGTGTGTGTGTGTGTGTATGTATGTGTGTGTGTGTGTGTATGTGTGCGTGTGTGTGTGTGTGTGTGTGTGTGTGTGTGTGTGTGTGTGTGTGTTTGTAAAAGAGTGTGTGTAGTATGTAGTATGTAGGGAGTAGGCACGCAGACACCTGCCGCCATGGTGAAATACTCCCGGGGAGGTACTTACGGTAGTTGAGGGGGTGCTGCAGACTTATCATTGAAATCTCCCGTGTCCTCTCTTTCCATATCCCTTAAGGCCCC
This sequence comes from Chionoecetes opilio, assembly GCA_016584305.1. Lineage (NCBI taxonomy): Eukaryota > Metazoa > Arthropoda > Malacostraca > Decapoda > Majidae > Chionoecetes > Chionoecetes opilio. The sequence goes on along the minus strand of JACEEZ010002067.1, from coordinate 20,911 downwards.
CATCCACGGTGCGATCTGGTCGTACGACCATCGGACAGATCTGGTTGGTTTCAACCAGATTGGATCGTGAGTGGGGTGATTTTGGTCTGTCCGACCGACTGACAGCTGGTCGGATGGCGACCAAGCAGTGTTTGGTTTTTAGATCCGACAGATCATCCGGTTCAGACCGGATCGCACCGTGAGTGTGCTGATCGTGAGGCCAGCTGTCAGTTTCGCCACTGGCAGCGTCGCGAGAGGACTAACAAGATGAATTGTTTCTTTAATGAGAAGCACTTTTGGACAGAATTCATCCAATTATATAGAAACTGAATTTTTGTGGGAAATAAAAAGCAAAGAGTAGAAGTAAAAATTTAAGAAAAATGCAACTTATGAAGTATTGGTAGAGAAACTCGAGGAGCGACAGTGAGCGACAGTGAGGCTAATGTTGAAACAGTAAAAAAAAAAAAAACCTTTATGAGAAGTGTGTGCCGGAAATATATTAAGAAAATAACTGCCTCTGTGAAATTTGGTGTGAACGCGGATGATGTTTACGCTCCTTAAGGCCGTGTCACACGGACACTTTTTCCGGCATATTTTGGTATTTTGCTACCAAAAGATGCCCTTAGTGGTGGCAAAGAAATGCGCATTTGTCATACGGCGTTTCGGCTACGAGCATCTTCTACTGGCATCTTCCGGGACCCGTGACCAATTTTGACAAAACTAACATTATGAATCGTGCAAGAAGACTTCAATCGTATTCATTTCAATCGTATTCTTCAATTCAAGACTTATGAATCGTGCAAGAAGATGCTCCTAGTCGAAACGCCATGTGACGAACGCGCAGTTGTTCGCCACCACTACAGACATCTTTTGGTAGCAGCAAAATACCAAAAGATGCCGGAAAAAGTGTCCGTGTGACACCGCCTTTAGTTGTGGTATCAGATTCCATCAAAAGTAATTCGATCCTCGTTGCATAGACCCATCATGAAAACCGCTCTCCACCGTTTCTATCACCAACTGAACTGGTCTTGAGGTGCGGTCGGATCGTTAGTGGGTGGTAGGAAATCCATCGGATCAGGTCTGTCGGATCAGATCGTACGACCAATCGTACCGTGGATGGGGGCCTTTAGTGTCTCAGATACACAAGGGAGTAGCTGCTGCCTGCACTCTAAAGACAATTCCTCTTACTACTCACATTACACTACATGCACTTACATCCCTACAATATCTTCACTCAAAATTACATTACGGCGACCATTCACCCCGCCTCGGAGTCCCTTACTGGGGAGGGGACCATAAATATCCCCAGGTCGGACCAACTCAAAGGTGACGACTCGAGGTGTCTTGATACTTTTTCTAACCTTCTCTCCTTAAATTTCTGCAACATTTGCGGTCTTAGATCTTAATTTCTCTCTGTTGAACATCATCTCTCCTCCTCTAAACCTCATCTTCTTTTCCTCACCGAAACCCAGTTGTCTGTGAGCACTGACAGCAGACCTTTTTCTGTCTCCTCCTACTGTCTCTATTCTCATTTTCAATCCAAAGCTGGCTGTTGCGTATATGTGCGCAAGGGCATCACTTGCTCTCGTGCCCACGGGCTTGAATCTTCCGAGTGTTTTACCATCTGGCTCCGACTTCAATGTCATTCTCTTACTAAATTTATCTGTGCTGTATATCTCTCACCTAACTCCTCTGACTATGTAAAATTCTTCGACTATTTAACATCCAGAGTGGAGCACATCTCATCTCATTTTACTTTAGCAGAAATTTCCATTCTTGGGGACTTCAATGTTCACCACCAGCTTTGGCTATAATCTTCTTTCACTGACCAACCTGGTGAACAAGCCTACAATTTTTCTATTCTCCAAGACCTAGAGCAGCTGGTGAAGCACCCTACCCGTATTCCTGACCGCCTTGGAGACACGCCCAACATTCTTGATCTTTTCCTAACTACTAACCCTTCTGCTTACTCTGTGAAACTATTCTCTCCGTTGGGTTCCTCAGATCACAATATTATTTATGTAACCTGTCCTATCATTCCGGAGCCGCCTCGGGACCCACTTAAGCGGAGGTGCTTCTGGCACTTCAACTCAGCGAAGTGGGAAGACCTCAGGCAGTACTACTCAGATTTTCCATGGAATGATTACTGCTTCCATGTCAAAGCCCCATCTCTTTGTGCAGAGTGCATAACTGAGGTCATAGTCTCTGTCATGGAGGCGTACATTCCACACACTTTCTCTAATCCTAAAGCCCGTCAACCATGGTTTAACTCTGCTTGTTCTCATTCTGTCCGTGATAGAGAGGTGGCTCACAAACGGTACCGTAAGCATCCATCTCCTGAAACTCATGCCCTTTATATTTCTGTCCGTAATCATGCCAAAGCTTTACTTCAATCAATCATTGGGGGCATACGCCGGGGGGCGCGTCGCCTCGCCCACCCTACAACGCCACTCCCGGGGTCACCACGCACGAGTACCCATGCAGGCTCCTTTCCCATACCAAGCAGCTCTCGACAAGAAACATCAACTTGCCCCAGCCACGAGCCTTGTGGGCGCCCCCTTGGCCTCCTCCACGCCGGATTGTCTCTTACAGATACAACCCGATGGGAAGGATCGGTTTCAGGGTAGCGTGCCACATGCCCATATAGCCGAGTTGGCGCTGACGGACTATGCAGGTAATAGGCCTCGATTCAGTCTCACGGTGCAATCGCTGATTTGACACGTAATCATCCCAGCGATAACCCATGATTCTGCGAAGAAAATTATTACCAAAGGCTTGATTCGTCTCTTCAAGTCACTATTTAGTGTCCATGTCTCACAACCATAGAGTAGGACAGGGATCACAAGTGACTTGAAGATCCGGATCTTTGTCTTTCTGCACAGGTACCAACAACGCCAAATACTCCCACTGAGCGAGTCTATAACACCGTGGGCTATGCCAATCCGCCGTAAGACTTCTTGACGTGACCCGCCGTCATTATGGACTGCGCTACCAAGGTATGTAAAACTTTCCAAGATCTCAATGTCCTCGCCACACGCATGAACAGACTGTACTGCTTCATCTAGTATTTACTTCAACTTACCAAAAACTCTTTCATTCATAGAAAATGTCAAAATCTTTCTGAATTAAATTCCTCTCGTGACTTCTGGCATCTAGCAAATAACATCTCTAATAATTTCTCTTCTTCATCTTTCCATCCTATGCTTCACCCAGATGGCTCCACAGCTGTCTCATCTATTTCCAAAGCTGAACTCTTCGCTCAAACCTTTGCTAAAAATTCCACTCTGGTTGATGAAGGGCTTGTTCCTCCTTCTCCTCCACCCTCTGACTATATTATGCCTGTCAATAAGATCCTTCGTAATGATGTTTTCTTTGCCTATTCTGGCCTAGATCCTCGGAAGGCTTACGGTCCTGACAGAGTCCCTCCTATTGTTCTCAAAAACTGTGCTTAGGTGCTTGCACCCTGCCTGGTCAAACTTTTCCGTCTTTGTCTATCTATTTCCACCTTTCCTTCTTGCTGGAAGTTTGCTCACATCCAACCTGTTCCTAAGAAGGGTGACCGTTCTAATCCTTCAAACTACCGTCCTATAGCTTTGACTTCCTGCCTTTCTAAAGTTTTTTAATTTATACTTAATAAGAAGATTCTTAAGTATCTATCTGCTCACAATCTTCTATCTGATCGTCAGTACGGTTTCCGTAGAGGGCAATCTACTGGCGATCTTCTAGCTTTCCTAACTGAATCTTGGTCATCCTCCTTTAGGGGTTTCGGTGAAACTTTTGCTGTTGCCCTTGACATATCAAAAGCTTTTGATAGAGTCTGGCACGCATCTTTAATTTCCAAACTACCCTCATTTGGTTTCTATCCTTCTCTCTGTACCTTCATCTTAAGTTTCCTTTCAAACCGTTCTATTGCAGCTACTGTAGACGGACATTGCTCTTCTCCTAAATCTATCAATAATGGTTTTCCCCAAGGTTCTGTCCTATCACCCACTCTCTTTCTATTATTCATTAATGATCTTCTAAGTCTAACTCAAAGCCCTATCCACTCATACGCTGATGATTCTACCCTGCATTTTTCAACGTCGCTTATTAGACTTCCAACTCAACTGGAACTAAGTGATTCACGGAGAGATGCCACCAAATGCCTAGCTTCTGATCTTTCTATAATTTCTGACTGGGGCAAAGCAAACCTTGTTTTGTTCAATGCCTGAAACACCCAATTTCTTCACCTATCTACTCGACAAAACCTACCAGATAACTATCCCCTCTTCTTCAATGACACTCAACTGTCTCCTTCTTATACAATGAACATTCTAGGACTATCCTTTACTAAAAATCTGAACTGGAAATCTCACATCTCATCTCATGCTAAAACAGCTTTTAAGAAGTTAGGTGTCCTGTGGCGTCTGCGTCCTTTTTTTTCTTCCTCCCAATTGCTTGCTCTCTATAGGGGCCTTATCCGCCCATGTATGGAGTATGTCTCACATGTTTGGGGAGGATCCACTCGCACAGCTCTCCTAAACAGGGTTGAGTCAAAAGCTTTTCGTCTCATCAAATCCCCTTCTCTGACTGACTGTCTTCAATCTTTAAATCACCGACGCAATGTTGCTTCTCTTGCTCTCTTCTACCGTTATTTTCATGCTCACTGCTCTTCTGAACTTGCTAACTGCATGCCTCCCCCCCTCCCGCGGCCTTGCTGCACAAGGCTTTCTACTCATTAGCATCCCTATTCTGTCCATCTTCCTAATGCAAGAGTTTATCAGTATCTTTACACTTTCATCCCTTTCACTGGTAAACTCTGGAACTCTCTTCCTGTTTCTATGTTTTCACTTTCCTATGACTTAAATCTTTTCAAAAGAAGAGTAACAAGACACCTCCCGAACTAAATTGGCTCACCCCTCTTTTTTATTTTATTCTCTTACTGTCTTTTTTATAGGGACTGGCAACTAGGTGGGCTTTGTGTTACCCACTTTTGTTGTGCCCTTGGCCAGTCCTTTGTGATGTAAAAAAAAAAAAATATCATTCATATCAGTCACATTCTCTCTCTCTCTCTCTCTCTCTCTATCTCTCTCTCTCTCTCTCTCTCTCTCTCTCTCTCTCTCTCTCTCTCTCTCTCTCTCTCTCTCTCTCTCTCTCTCTCTCTCTCTCTCTCTCTCTCTCTCTCTCTCTCTCTCTCTCTCTCTCTCTCTCTCTCTCTCTCTCTCTCTTTCTTTCTCTCTCTCTCCATCCGTCTGTGTCCATTCCCAGCACTGCTTTCTTTGCTTAACATCCATGCAAAAGAAATAAAAGAAAGGAGGAGGAGGAGGAGGGGGAGGAGGAGATAAAAGAGGAAAAGTTAGAGTAAAGAGATGACGTCTGGGTGATAAAGAACAAGAAGGTGAAAGGAGAGAGACAAGGAGGAGGAGGAAGAGTAGGAAATGAGGGATGTTATTAATTCAATGTGTGGTCAGGGGGGGGGGGTGCTGGTGGGGTGAGGCCTCATTTAATACTGACACCTTTGAGAGTGTTTTGTCCTGCATGGAACTATTAGAGTAAAGACAGATGACGTTGCCCGGTGGATGGGTGAAAAAATATATAAGATAAAGTTTAGGGGATAAAACTTATGCCAAAATACGGAGCAAATATAACAGAAAATTAGAAAGGACAGAACATTTGTTAGAAATTAAACCAAAACAATGGGAAAATGAAAAAAAATAGTAAGGACAGGAAACTACTTAGAAATTAAGCCAAAACAATGGAAAAAAGGACATAAAACTTGAAAGGACAGGAAATTAGTTAGAAATTAAGCCTAAACAATGGAAAAATTTACAGTAAAGTAGAAAGGACAGGAAATTTGTTAAAAATTAAGCCAAAATAATAGCAAAAGGACAAAATTAGAAAGGACGAGAAATTAGTTAGAAATTAATCCAAAATAATGAAAAATGGACAAAAAATAAAAAGGACGGAAAATTTGTTAGAAATTAAGCCAAAGCAGTGGAAAAAAGGGACAAACTTAGAAAAGACGGGATATACGTTTGAAATTAAGCCAAAAATGAAAAAAAACATAGCTACAATGGACGGGAAATGAGTTAGAAATTAAGCCATAACTGTAAAAAAAAGACACAACATTTCTTAGAAATTAGGCCAAAACAGAGAAAAAATATTGATCGGGAATGTTTAGGAGTTTGTAGACTAGTAGAATATTTAGATGGAATGAGTATGATGGCAAAAAATGGTGACAAATTTAATTATAATAATAATGATAATAATGATCATGATACTAATGTAGATGATGAGGAATATTTGCTTTTTTATTGATTTATTAATCTATTTACCAATTTCTTGACTATCATGAATTATTGTATTTTTTATATTGACCACTTTCCCTCAACTCTTTACCTCCTCTCTCTCTCTCCCTCTCTCTCTCTTCCTCTCCCTCTCTTGTTACCCTTTTCTAAGCTTGTTATTTATACAGGTAGCGGGATCTACCCATGTAAGATACAGGTCTCTGACGTGTAGGGGTGATTGCCAAGTGATGCCCTCCTGATAGGCAGATAAGGTTTACTGCCCAGAGGTATATATATCAATATGGTAGTAATTGCAGGTGGTCGAGCGGATTTAAGTAAGGCATGCTTTTTTAAATAACGTATAGGTATTGTAAGTAAGTAAAGTAAGTGCCAAGGAATCGAGTGAGACAATACTATTATTATAAATATATATTGTATTATATATATATATATGTACACTTATAAGGTTATGGTTGTAATATAAAGTCACAGGTTCTTACAAGCGGCCAAGGAAGTTTAAGTCTTAATAGACAGGCCAGAACAGTTAATATCGTAAAAAGTACTCACTCAAAGGTGAGTACATACTCGACTCATATAGAGTCTCCCTCTCTTATGTCCTTCCTCTTCTCCGTCGGCGAGTTATAAAGGAAAGGATTCATTCTTGATACAGTGTTTATCCAGGAATTGCTGGGTGAGTGCAATGCGAAGCCCCGCTCGCTGTTCACACGACGATGACGCAACCACACCCAACGTTAATTGTGTCTGTCCCTGTGTGCAGTTGCTTATTAACTAAGATAAGTGGCAATTAACTACAGGCACACACAAAACACTGACTATACATTCTCAAGAAATGCAAGCAGCAGCAGAACAACACAATTATGTCCATGTCAATATTATTAACGAAGTTGTGTCTGTCTGAGCAACACAATAACAGCTGTGTTGCAGAAAGGCAGGACACACGTACATTCACCTCCAACATGAATACATGCTACACATACTACATATAATATATCCAGTGCCATAACACTCTGTCTCATGTTTCCTCAACTAATTTCATTCTCCACCCTTTCTCTCTTCTGTTCTTTTCTCTCCCTCTCTCCCTCCCTCCCTTTCTCTACCATTTTATCTCCCCCCCTCCTCGTCGTCCTCCTCCTCTTTGTTCAGAAGCATCAAGTATTTTCATTTCCATTCTCTCCTTTCTTTTTTCTACTCTACTTCCCTCCATCTCCCCCTCCCCTTCCCCTTCCTCCTCCTCACTCCTCCTCCCTTCCCTTATCTTATCTCCAGGTTCATCTTCTTTTCCTGCCTTCATTCCTTCTTTCCTTCCATTTTCATTATTTACATATTTCTCTATTTACATTTTTAGTTTCATTCATTTTGTGGGATGATTTTACTCCTCCGCCTCGCTTCCACATCCCCTCTTTTCTTCTTTTCCTCCTCTGCATCTTTCATTTTCCTTATCTTAGTTTTCTTCCTCCTACTTTTTTTCTCCTCATCCTCCTCTCACCCAACACACTCCACTCAACACAATTATACTAACCTCCCCTACTCCTCCGCCTCCTCCTCCTCATCCGTTAGACCTGGAAATGTTTTGTTGGAAAGAGTACGTGTATAATTATTCTTTTAATTCCCCTGCTGACAATTTGCTGAGGGGGTGTGATGTGTTGGGGGGTTACGAGGAAGGGGGTAGGAGGAGGGGGAGGATGTGAAGAGGGGGGGATAGAGGAGATAGGAGAAGGGAAGGGGATGAAAGGATGTGGTGGTGGTGTTTTTCATCTTTGATTATGAGAGAGAGAGAGAGAGAGAGAGAGAGAGAGAGAGAGAGAGAGAGAGAGGAGAGAGAGAGAGAGAGAGAGGAGAGAGAGAGAGAGAGAGAGAGAGAGAGAGAGAGAGAGAGAGAGAGAGAGAGAGAGAGAGAGAGAGAGAGAGAGAGAGAGAGAGAAGGAGAGAGAGAGAGGAGAGAGAGAGCGAGGAGGAGGAGGAGAGCGAGAGAGAGAGAGAGAGAGAGAGAGAGAGAGAGAGAGAGAGAGAGAGAGAGAGAGAGAGAGAGAGAGGAGGAGGAGAGAGAGAGGAGAGAGAGAGAGAGAGAGAGAGAGAGAGAGAGAGAGAGAGAGAGAGAGAGAGAGAGAGAGAGAGAGAGAGAGAGAGAGAGAGAGAGGAGAGAGAGAGAGAGAGAGAGAGAGAGAAAGAGAGAGAGAGAGAGAGAGAGGAGAGAGAGAGAGAGAGAGAGAGAGAGAGAGATTGATATTGATATTGATATATTTATTTGGCCATGTAGTTTTATACATATGAACATATTACACATAGTGATAAAGCCAAGCCCAATAAGCCTAAACTTTTATATGACCTGAAAGCTATAATACCTACGTATATACATAACAAGGGACTGGTCAGGCCATTTTGGAATATGGAAGGATAATATGGAAGTTAACAATAATGAACGAATCATTCTCAATGCATAAAAATGTTCTTTATAACCATACAAAAAAAGATATACACAAGGAACAAAAAAAAAAAAAAAAAAACTATCCTATCATTTGGAATAATGTGCAATGGCCAATAATGTAATGATAGGTTTCAAGAAAAAAAACCATAACATAGTGAAATTTCAAAATACACAATATGACATTTATGGTTGTAAAGAGTCTATATATTTTCATTGTATTTATCAAGCATGTTTTTTATCAATTTACTTATGAAAGATTTGAGTTTTCATCAGTAATAACATTTTCTGGTAAGTTGTTCAAGCTTTTAGTTCCTCTTAACAAGATACTCTGTTGTCCATGTGATGTCCTGCATAATGGTAAACGTAAATCATGTGGTCTTCGGGTCACATTGTAGGGTATTGCTCTAAAGTCAAGGTATAAACGTAATGAGTGTACGGATTTATGTACGAAAAAACTGGTTTGAAGGTGTATGATATATGGAAGCTTTAATAACTTGAAGTCTCGGAAAATACTGATGGTATGGTCATAACGAGTTTTAAAGATCATAACACGTAACAACTTCTTTTGACTAATAAAGAGGCTGTCAATGAAGGTTTTATAGGCACCTCTCCATAGAGATGAACAATATAAAAGATGTGGATATATTAGGTTAAAATAAACTTGCATTAAACATTTTACATTCAAATAGTACCTTAGTCTGTAAATCATGCCTGTGTATAACGATATCCTAGATTTCTCCATATCAATATGTTCTTTCCATTTCAACTTACTATCTATATATATCCCTAGAAATTTAAATTCGAAAACCTCATGTAATGATAGATTATAATTAGTTATCTATATTTGTGTGTGTGTACTGGCTGAGTCATAAGGGGACTGGAAACCATAAAGCAAGTTTTATTAATATTTAATAAAGTTAGTTCGTTGCTCATAATCCAATTTGAAACTTTATTTAATTCTTCATTTAATGTAATTGTAATATTTTCAAGATTGTGGCCTTGAATGAAGATTGTGGTATCATCAGGGAAAAGTATGAATTTAAGTTTATTACTGCTACGGATGATGTCATTTATGTATATTAAGAAAAGTACAGGACCAAGGATTGATCCCTGGGGTACTCCACATGTGATGTCATTATAAGGAGATGATATATTGTTATATGATGTATATTGCTTTCTCTGACTTAAGTAACTTTTGAACCAGTTGTGAGCATTACCACGTATTCCATAGACAGATAATTTTTTGTAATAAGATTGTGTGAGAAAGTGTGTCAAATGCTTTTGTGATGTCACAGAAAACTGTTATTTTAAGCATTTTAATGTCCAGTGCATTGTAAATGTTATGACAGAGATGGTAGACTGTTAATTCAGTGGAAAACTGAAGACGGAATCCATGTTGAGTTGGTGTTAAAATGGAGTGTTTTGAGAGTTAATCCATTAATCTCATTACTATTATTTTTTCAAAAATTTTACTAAAGCCTTGTAATATTGAAACTGGTCTATAATTTTGTAGTAAATAATCGTCTCCTTTCTTGAAAAAAGGGACAATTCGAGCAATTTTCATTCGATCTGGAAAGGTACCCTCTTGAAATTATTTATTTATAATGAATTCTAGAAATGTTGAGATTATATATGAGCATTCTTTTATTATTTTCATATTAATTTCATCATGGCCAGGAGATGTAACTTTCAGATTTGCAATTACTGATTTGATTTCAGCTGATGTTGTAAGTCTAAAATAAAAAGAAAAGGAAGTGATTATGGAACATATATGCTAAATATCTCTTGTGTATCTTGAATATTATTAGCAAATGTGCTACCTATACTGCTGAAATGATTATTAAATGATCCAGCCATATTTTGATAATTATCAGAGATTGTATCACCATTGACCAAAAAAGAAGGTGATATCCTAGTCTTATTTTTACCCAGTAGGTTTTACCCAGTAGGTTAATTATGTCCCATATTTTTTAAGGATCCCCAGCCTGTTCTGTAAATCTAGTTTTATAATAATTTTATTTTGCTGATCTTATTGTTGCCGTCACTTTCTTTTTTTTTTTTTCTTTTTTTTTATATGTTAAAGGCCATTTTGCATATAGCTTTTGTAGTTTATTCCGTTGTTTGATCAACTTTTTAATAGTGGTGTAATGTATGGTTTGCCTTGATGCTTTTCTTTGATATATGTTGTTTTCAATGGAAAGTGCTTATTGTACAATTCTAAAAACCTATGCATATATATATCAAAAAAATAATTTACATCACAATCTAATGCATTAGTATTCCAGTAAAAATTTGTTAAATCATCTTTGAAATCATAAATTTTTTCAATGTCGAATTTTCTTCTTGTGAAAGTCCCTGTGTTGGAAGTATAACTATCATTGACTACTGAAAAAGAACTATAAATAGAGAAATTATCACTAATTGAGTTAAATATTATACCACTTGCTGAATAGCTATAGTTACCAAAATTATTAGTCCAGATAGAATCAATGATTGTGGCGGAATTTCTAGTAACACATGTTGGTTTATTGATGGTGGAAAAGAAATAGTAACTATGGGTCATATTTAAAAAAAAATTGAGCATTTTTTTCCTTTTGATATAAAATATTAATGATAAAGTCTCCCATAACATAAATAGGTATCTTAGAGGTTGATAAAGTGGTAGTGCTATAATTAATAGATACAATAAAATCATCAATATTATAATTATGGTGTGTATATATTATCATGCCAATAATAAAATTGTGTGATTGGTTAATTTCAAGGAATAATGATTCAATGTGAGCAAATTGCAAAGAAACATCTCTAATAGTATTGGCCTGAAACATTTTGTGAAGATAAATGGCAATACCTCCACCTTGTGTATTCTTATTATTGAAGTAATTATCATAACCTTCGATGGGAAAAATTTGACAGATGGCATCACTGAGGCGAGTTTCACAAAAACCTAAGACATTAAACTTCATATTAGTTGCATAAATACATTGCTCAACACAACTATCTATGTGAAGAGGTAAACTACTAAGATTAAAAGCTAGTACATTTAAACATGAAGGGGATTCATTGATCATTATATTAAAGTCATCACACAAGAAGTAATTACAGGTTGTTTTTTACATGCTGCAATTAACAGGAAAGTTGTTGGGTGCATTACCATTGCCAGCATATTCAAAAGGATAGTAATTCATATTATCTATAATGTGTTAAGGGAAATTGTGTTGTACATTATCATTAAATAAAGTAATGAGATAATTATTGTTCAAACTAGCAAAAAGAAAGGAATTTTGATCCATAAAACTATGGATTAAATAATCGAACTGATTTACGTTACTTATCTTACTGTCACGGCTTAACTTTCTCCGTAGGCGTAAATTTGTTTTTCCTGTGGTATCCAGACTCTGGGACAACATCGGGGAAACCGTCGGTAGAGTCCCCGAGGAACAGGCAACCCCAGCCGAGCTATCCCCATCAGGTCCAGCGGTCACAGCTAGTCCGGATGGGCCACTTGCAAGCTCCACAGTTCCAGGAGGGTCCTGGGCGCCGGCTACGGTAGCAGATCCACCACTGACGACACTAGAAGAGCCACCAACCGTATCCTTCCTGGCGCCGGTAGCAACAGGAGGAACGGGAACAGCGCGACCACCCGTGATGTCAGCAACCACTGCTTCGCCGGAGTCCCTGTTGTCTCTGGAAGTGCTTGCCATTTTATTATATTTGCGTAAATATTCTTGTCTTTTATAATAATTTTATGTGGCGAAAGTAAGCTACCTTGCCTTCACTCTTTGTTTGTTTTAGTAGAGGAAGTTGCGCTCTCTTGATCTCTTGTGAGGCGGGACACAGGTCTTCATTTATGTATAAAGTAGATACGTGATCCCCGAAGCTTTGAGATGTTCCTCATGACTGCTTCACGGTCACAAAACCTTGTGAAGCGGGCAATGTTGGCACGCTGGCGATTCGGATAGTGTTGTCCTACTCGATGCGCTCGTTCTAGTTGTACATTTGGCAGCTGCAGTTTATTTTCAAGTAGATGGCTAATTTTCTCAGCGGATTGCTCTCATGTTTCACTTGTTTCTCATGTTTCTCATGTTTCGTGTCCTCTGCAATGCCAACGAATTGTAGGTTATTTCGTCGGTTGTAATCTTCTTGATAGTTACAACAGTCATTCAGTGCTTCTATAGATTTACGACTTGTTTGAAGATCTTCAGAGAGTTTGGCAATAAGCAGTTCGTCGGTTTTGTTTTCCTCTTTCAATTGATTCAATTGATGTTTCAGGTCATCCACTTCATTTGGGAAAAAATCCAAACTAGTCTTGAAGTCTTGTACAGTTTAAGACAAAAGTCGTGTCATGAATTTTGGTTAAAACATCTGGTAAATGGCTAACCTTTCGGTGCTGTCTGCCGTATGTCATACGAACGGTTGGTAGCACTGTTATAAGTGCTTCGATCTCACCACAACTCATACGTCATAATAGTTCGTATCGTCACGAGTAATTGCTTTATGATTCATTACCAGAAGTGTTAAAAGTAAAAGTGCTGAGGTAATTATAAAGCAGTGATTGAACATGGGTTCGGTGAACCAGTCTCAGGGGTTCGGCTGAGGCCCTCCGAAACACATTGCAATTTTGCTATTATTTTAAACTCCCTCAGCTGTTGAGGCTCGCTTCGCTCCAACGCCCTCCCCTTTATAACAATCCTGGATTCACCCCTGTATTCCTCTTTCGTTTTAAGGACCCATATACACCACTGCTTCTGAGTCCTTCCTTCCTTCATATTATTATCCCAATATACTCTTAAATTTTTGTGCAATTTTTCTTACATTTTTTGCTTAGAATAAAATGGAATTTGGTCTTATTATTACCATATATACTATTGAATTTTGAAGCAATTTTTCTTGAATTATTATTATTATGTATATTTAAATTTTTTTTATTCTTGCATGTGACATTGTGACTAGCTCTCTCCATACTCCTGACGGTGATGTATGTGGCCTTAAATTCATCATATATAATAGGGGGCATACGCCGGGGGGCGCGTCGCTTCGCCAACACTACGACGCCACTCCCGGGGGTCACCACGTGCGAGTCTCCATGCAGGCTCCTTTCCCATACCAAGCAGCTCTCGACAAGAAACATCAACTTGCCCCAGCCACGAGCCTTGTGGGCGCCCCTTGGCCTCCTCCACGCCGGATTGTCTCTTACAGATACAACCCGATGGGAAGGATCGGTTTCAGGGTAGGGTGCCACATGCCCATATAGCCGAAGTTGGCGTTGACGGACTATGCAGGTAATAGGCCTCGATTCAGTCTCACGGTGCAGTCGCTGATTTGACACGTAATCATCCCAGCGATACCCTATGATTCTGCGAAGGGACTTATTACCAAAGGCATTGATTCGTCTCTTCAAGTCACTATTTAGTGTCCATGTCTCACAACCATATAGTAAGACAGGGATCACAAGCGACTTATAGATCCGGATCTTTGTCCTCCTGCACAGGTACCGACAACGCCAAATACTCCCGCTGAGCGAGTCCATAGCACCGTGAGCTATGCCAATCCGCCGTAAGACTTCTTGACGTGACCCGCCGTCATTATGGACTGCGCTACCAAGGTATGTAAAACTTTCCAAGATCTCAATGTCCTCGCCGCACGCATGAACAGACTGTACTGCTTCATCTAGTAAGTCTCCAAACACCTGGACTTTGGTCTTAAGCCAGGAGACCTCAAGTCCCAAAGGCTTTGCCTCCTCGTGCAGCGCCTCGAGAGCTATCACCAGGACCTCCAGCGACTCAGCAAAGATTACTGCATCATCGGCAAAAACAAGATCAGTGATCTTGGTGTTGCCGATGGATGCTCCACAATCACTTTGATCTACAACCTTGTCCAATACCCAGTCCATACAAGCGTTGAAAAGTGATGGGGCAAGGACGCACCCTTGCCTCACTCCTGTATTAACAGGAAAGAAGCTGGATACACCTGCCCCACACTTTACAGCACTCTCAGTTCCAGAATACAGACTGGTTATCAAACCTTCAATTGCTCAGGTGTAAAGATGAAATGTCCTGGCGATTATTGCTGGGCCGAATATACTTTGCATTCCACATCGAATAATATGAAACCTCAACGCAGTAAATCTATTGAACCTTTGAAATCCCCTTGGTTTGTTTTAGACATTTTTTCATCGGCGGCAGATATTAATCTTTGAACCCTTATCTGAACAGAGGCTTGAGGGATTCAGGCTTACCAACCACGAGCATGTAACTGCGTTAGGGTTATCATAATGTTTCAAGAGTTATATTTCATATTCGGACAAAACCGTGATACAACTTTTGTCTTAGACTGTACATTGTTTGTAGTTGTTTGTATTGTTCACTAACTTCCTTTTTAAACATTTACATGGCACCACGATAGGCTTGTTATTGTGCTGCTAACAGCATTTTCAAAACAGAAGTATCCATTGTGGGCCAGTTAGTCGAAATATGTAATCCGGCTGTGATAACAGAGCGACCAAAACACATGTCCGTTCGCTATGAAGTCTAGCAATGGAATGAGAGAGTGAGACAGAGAGATGTGATGGATTACTAGGTGTAATGACAAACAGTCCATGTAATTAGGGTCGGTGAAGGACAGGCATTAGTCAAGGTACCTGTGTTAGTATTACCTGTGCTATTGTTATACCTGCCCAGGAGGTGATCGGTTCGCTTCGTCTGTCTGTCTGTTTGTCTGTCTAACTTCTTAAGTACGATAGGAATACCAGACGCCTTAAATTACTTAAGGAAATCAAAATTACAATTAAAAATAATTAAGCAGAATGAATTATGTATGATTTTTTTTCTTTTGTGTAGAGACCACCTGGAGGAATGCGTACAGAACTCAATACTAAGGTAAAGAAAATAATGATAAAGTAGTGTAATGGTTCACTTGACTGCCTAATAATGACTGACACATGCATGAAGTACTGCTCAAAGGTGTAAGGTTGAAATTGTAAAGTGTTGCAACACCAATCTAACTCATGATGCAGTTCAACAGTTTTTTAAAGTTTTGGATGAGATGAAAAGCAAGTGTCTTCTTCCTCCTCTTCCTCTTCATCCTCTCTACCACTACCATCTCTTCCTCTTCCTCTGTATTACTCCTCCTCCTCCTCCTCCTCCTCCCTCCTCCCCCCCCCCCTCCTCCTCCCCCCCTTCCCCTTCCTCCTCCTTCTTTTTTTAAAAAGCAAAAGGGAATTATTACAACGTTTTGGTCGAAACGCCAGAATCGCCCGTACCCTTTGAGAGTTGGGTTTCACAAAAGAAGATAAAACATTTATTGCTGAAAAAAGCTTTTCCCCGGTAAAAGGGACATTCCTACTTTTCCCGCACGCATAAAGCAGGTGGAGGTGTCATTTTTTTTACATTAAAGAAAATTTGAAAGAAATAAAAATCGTTTAAAAAGAAAAACAAAATCGGGTTTTGAACAGTCAAACCCCAAAAAATTAAAGCAAAACGATAAATTGCTAACTTTGGGGAAATATATGGGTCCCCCCAAATTTTAAATGCGGAATTTAGATTGCCTCCTGTATAAAACAAAGAAAAAGGGTCAGTTTTTTAAACAAAATAACGAAAACAATTTTTGGGAACATTTTAACCTACCTGAAATAAACTGGAATAAAATTTTCCTGATAGACGAAGGATGCGTTTGGGCTTAAATTTTGGTGAACGAAGTATATTTAAACCCGGTGGTCCGTAACCCCTAAAGGGATAATAGAAAAATCCTAGTTTTTTAATTTTCACAAACCCGACTTTGATCTGTTTGATGAAATTGATTTAAACCGATATAGGTAAAACATTTGGCAAACCAGTGATCAAGGCAAATCAGTTTCGGCATAAATTGCAAGGGGAGACATCACGGAAAATGGGGAACTACCCCAAATTAAAAAAAAGCAGATTTAAACAAAGGGTTCACAGGGTACTAAGCGAATTTAAATTTGGTTTTGACCTACAAAATTTGGTAAAACGCCGAAAAATGGTAATGAAATTCACAAAAAAACTCCAATGGGGTGGTGGAAAACAAATGTTCCTTGGAAGGAAAACGTTTGAATAACATAAACAGACCCATTGGATAAATAATGAGATCCAACAAATCATTGGCAGAAAGGGGCCGAAGCGTATAAATTTTACAAACGATAAAATGAAACCCCTGCGATTCTAAGAAACAATGACAAAAAAGGGCGCTGCAAAGGACAAATTTTAAGTCAAAAAAGCGTGAGTTAAAAGAAAAAAAAATTGAAAAGGGAAATTTCCAAACCCAAACCCCGAAAAGGTTTTTCAATACGTTCAAAAGTAAAAAAACGTCAAAAAAAGTATTGGGCCACTGAAAGATAATAAATTCTTGGGGAAAAAAGATAATAAGAGTATGGCGTTCGTACTCCAAAGAATACCTTTTTTTAAAGCGGTATTAAATTTAAAAAAGACGAAAAATCCATTTCGAGAACCCGTAAACCCCTGTTTTTTCGGGGCTCGAAAGGGATAGACTGGTAATAGGAAGAGATAAAAGGGACGAAATATCAAAGTATTTTCGAAAATTTACCCCCAAAAAACCGTGGGGGGGGGACGAAATCCCCCGCCGCTACTACTTCGCGAATGTCACAGTCAACTTTCGCTCCCATTAAAGATTTTTTTCAAAAAAATCGGGTAAGTTTAAAAAAATGTTCCTAGTTTTGGTGGGAAAATTAAACTTGGGTTAAAACCCATATTCAAGGGAAAGGGGGTAAGAGCCTGGCCCAAATAATTAACGCCCAATTTTTCTAACGTCCCTGATTTTTTTAAACCCATTTTTAGAAAATATTTCGGGATAAAAAAGTGGGCCCTTTTCCCCCGATGAAAATAAAATCAATTTCAAAACTCCCAGAAAGGATTTTTGAAATAAGGTCCCCGCTTAAAACAAACCCACTGGATTTTTTTTAAGTCATTTTTTTTCAAACTGGGACGCAAAATTTTCCCCCGGATGTAAAAATACCTTTATTTTTAGAAAAACCTTCGATACTTCCCCCTAAGCGACTTTTGGGCCCAAAAAAAAGGGGACATGGTTAAGGGGGAGCAATTTTGTTCATGGAAATGGCGATTGGCTTTTCAAAACGTAAACCCAAGGGTAGTAATAAATGGCGAGGATCGGGTTGGTTTTGATGTTAATAGTGGGGTTTCCTCGGGGTCGGTCTTGGTCCTAAATCTTTTTCGAAATATTACAACCCATTCGGGGCTGGGCTTTTTATCAAAATATCGAAATTTGCAGATGGGCCCAAATTAGGCGGGGGAAAGCATTACCAGAGAAAATGCGAACTCAAAAACAAAGGGGTCCCAACAAATACGATCGGAGTGAAAATGGCCCATTAAAATTCAATTCCGAAAATGTAAAGTAAGGGATAAGGGGGCGTAACCTTTAAATATAACTTCAAATGCAAAAAAAAATCGTTTCCCAAAATACAGCAGAAAAAGGGTTTAGGTGTCATTTCAGTAATGATCCCGAAAAAACCCGTCCGCATTGCCCAGCCCGCCAAAAAAAAGGCTAAAAATTTTGTTGGGGGCCCCTTTTTTAAACCCTAAATTTTTAAAAATAAAACTCCCCAAAAAATTTAAGAAAAATTATCCCCGTCCCTTTTTTTAGGCCGCATTGGAAATATGCGTTCAATTTTTAGTCGCCCGTTTTGTAAAAGATCAAGCCAAATTGGAATCCCCCTTTCAAAGAAGAGCAACCCAAAAAAATTCCATCTCTGCGAAATTCATCTTATAAGGGGAGAATGCGGAAACTTAAAATGTTTTTCCCTTTAAAAGGGTCGAGAATCCGTGTGGACTTTATAGGAAAAACCCTTTTAAAACCTAAAAAAAGGTTTTTATGTCATTAATTCCCCAAGAGAACCTATTTTGAGCTTTCCAACCCAAATGGGCAACAAGAAATTTAAAGGTTTAAAAATCAAACGGGGGGAAAAAGTTGCAAAACACCGGGTCTCCGTAAACAATTTTTTCAAGTTAAGTCGTTTTATCGAAAGGAACCCGTTACCAGCAAATGTTTTTCGGAAACCAGCACAATAACTACAAAAACAAAAAAAAATTTGCCCCGGGACTGTAAAAATAAATGGGTATTGATAGTTTCGAATTCGGGATCTGGCCCCGTATCGATTAGTTTTATGGATGTAGTTTTAGTTTTGTATTTTTTTTTTTTAAACCCCTTAAACATTTTGCAATATGAAAACCTCCATGTTTTCCCATTTTTTTTTCCTCTTTGGGAAGGTTAAACATTTTTCCAACTGTTTTTTACAAGTAGTTTTATTTTGTTTGAGGATGTTTGTTCAGCCCGATAACCCCCCCCTATTAACCAAAAGGCTCCCGGTGTCTGGTTTTTTTCCCTTTTTAATCCCATGTAATTTCCCCCTCCTCCTCCTCCTCCTCCTCCCCTTTTTTCTTCTTAAACCTCCTCCCCCAACCCCCACCAAACCCCCACCACCACCACCACCACCACCCCGCCCCACCACCATATTTTTAAATTTTACTTTAAAGGGGTTTTGTCCAGAACCCCCAAATTTTTTTTGCCCAATTATGTTTAATTTAACATTCAAAACACCAATCCCCCAAAAAATAATTTATTTTTCCCGGCCATATTTTTCCTAAAAAAAAAACGGGCTTTTGTTTAAAAAGGGGCGCGAAAAAAAAAAATTTTTTTCCCCCCCCAAAAAGGGCTTTCGATGTTATTTATGAAAGTCAGAATAGGGGCGCCCCCCGACACTCGTCTGACACCTGTCGGCAAAAGTTAGATGAGCTTTTAAAATTCGGGGTCAGACAGTGAATCTGTGCTGGACAGGGTCTAGAGGGAGATGCTCAATCTGACACCCAAAGAAATGACGGGTCGCGTATACCCAGAGGAAAACGAACCCCAGATTTTCATGGGCCTTTTATGTTTTGAGGGCCCAGTACGAGGGGATAAAAAGGTGTTAGCAGAGGCCCGAGGTTCAGCAGGAGGACCCGGCACTTCCCAAAACAGGGTTTGGTTTAAAAAAGGTTTAAAAACCCTTGGGGTGTGGGAATCACAAGAAAAGGGGAAATTTTTGAGAAAATTTTGGTTAGTTTTTTGGGGCTAAAAGTCAAACGAAATTTCCTGGGAAAACCACTTTCTAGCATTAACTACGAAAGAGTGGAAAAATATCGGGGGGGAAGGCAGAAAGTGTGACAGCCACACCACTACGGGGCACGCCCACCCCCCTCCAAAAATGGTTTATTGGTTTATTTGGTTTGTTAAGAGGAAAACCTCACAGTGTGGGGCCCATCGACCCCTCACAAACACCTTTTTCCAACAAACTGTTCGCCCCAAAACCCCTATGGGCGAAAAATCAACACCCCACTCCCCCACTCCACCCTAAAACCCCGCCCACCCCTTTTTCCGGTTTGAAAAACTTTTCTGGAAAGGCACCCCCGGGTTTGCGCCCATAAAGGATGCATGCATGTGGCAATTTGCAAAACAAATCTATCAGAAACACCCAAATACTTCAAGTAAATTTTTTTTCTCTGTGTTTACGGCCTTGCAAGCCGGGAAAAATGAGCCTCCCTAATGGTACGCACGAGCCTGACCTGAGCGTCTGCAAACCCCAGGAGCGTTTTTGAGAATCGGGGAATTTGCAGATTTTTATTGGGATTATTTAAAAACGGCTGACTGGATAAAAAAAGTGACACTATTGTTGAATATTCGCAATGGGTATGATTTGACTGCTTAATCAGGAAAGATGAAATGGTTTGGGCGACTACTTTTAAAAAAATATCGAGTATTTCAGCACAAAATCTCACCGTACCTGTTTTCCCGTGTACGGTGGCTCATTTACCTACCGTCCCCCTAACCCTTTTCCAGCCGGGTGGGGTGGGGCCCGGGCCTCACTGTCTTCACCATGCCTGGGTTGGAAGTCTTAAAGGTGATGAGAGATGTTGGCTATAGGCTTGTATTGTGGGGAGCTTAAAGTATTTGGGGTTCGAATCGTAGCGAAGGTAGGGCCTACTATGCATTTTTTTGGAGAAAGAGTTTATGTTTTTTGATTTCGATAGTGGATAAATATTAGATAGATAATGATATAAAAAAATATGAATATGAAAAATAAGCGCCTTTTTTGCCTGAATTTTTCTTTTTTTTTTTTGCTTTTTTTTTTTTAGTTTTGTTTTTACCTGTGATTTTGTTTATCTATTTTTTAAACCTTTATTTTTTTTCATTA
>JACEEZ010002066.1:147500-156789 GCA_016584305.1 Chionoecetes opilio | reverse complement strand
TTTTAAAAGTGGAAAACCGCCAAAAAGAAAAATTTAATTTTAAAAAAGGGAAAAAAAAAAATTTAAAAATAAAATAGGAAAAAATTTTTTGGGTTGAAAAAATAGATCGAAAACAAAAAAACAAAAAATTTCAGATAGTATTGATATCGTAAAAGGTTTTTCAGAGGGAAAACAATAAAATAAAAAATAAAAAAATAAAAAACATAAACAAAAAAAAAAAATTATGATAAAAATATAAAAATTTATAATAATATGATAAAAAATATAAAACACCTGGTGGCCTTAATAAATGAATGAGTCGAGTGGGATTAGGTGGTGTCCCTTATCTTGGCGCTAGGGCGTGCAAAAGGCGAGTGGGGGAGGCGCAAGGGGAGGACCAGGGGTGTCGGGGCGTGTGGCAAAAGAAGGGGAGAGAGGAAAAGAGAGAGAGAAGAGGAGGAGAGAGAGAGAGAGAAGAGGAGAGAGAGAGAGAAGAGAGAGATTTTTTTTTTTTTATTAATTTATTACGTCAAAGAGAGACAGGCCGAGTACAATATTGCCAAACGTAAAATTAATTCGGGGGAGAGGAGAAAAGAGAGAGGGGAGGAAGGAGAGAGAGAGAGAGAGAGGAGAGAGAAAAGAGAGAGAGAGAGAGGAGAGAGAGGAGAAAAGGAGAGAAAAGAAGAGAGAGAGAGAGAATAGGAATTTTAAGTGAGTGGGAGAGTGCAACATGGAGGTACCGTCTGTAGCAGGGGACTTACTAGTTACCTGATGAATACCTGGTAAGTCTTACGCCCTTGTTACCTGTTCCTCCTTCGTCGAGCAAATTAATCCTCCCCCTGAAGGAAAACATAAAGGTGACAGACTTTTTAACCCCTTCACACCCTTTTTCCCTTTGTATATAAAAAAAAAAAAAGATGTTGTTTTGGGCCCTAAAAAT
The DNA here is from genome assembly GCA_016584305.1 of Chionoecetes opilio. Taxonomy (NCBI): domain Eukaryota; kingdom Metazoa; phylum Arthropoda; class Malacostraca; order Decapoda; family Majidae; genus Chionoecetes; species Chionoecetes opilio. The sequence continues at coordinate 155,870 of JACEEZ010002066.1, read as the reverse complement.
TAGGAAAAGTCACTTAATACACCACATTAGTTAGTGAACAAGAATTCTACACAGGTCATATCTATATAATAATGCTTATATTCACTAAAAATCGTCTAATGGTGGTCATATTACAATGGAAATTATGTTCTGGGTCTTAAGGGGTTAATGGCATAATGAGCGAATTCAGCTTCTTTTTTTTAACATCACAAAGGACTGGTCAAGGGCAAAAAAAAAAAGTAACAAAAACAACCGCTTAGTTGTAAGAGGGTTAGGAATAGAGTAGCATAGAATGATAAGGAACTAGAAATAGAAGAAGAGAAAGATACTAATAGAGAAATGAAAGGCTAAGAAGGATAACTTGCTTTTTACATCACAAAGGACTGGCCAAGGGCAAAAAAAAGAAGTAACAAAAAGAACGCTTAGTTGCCAGTCCCTTTAAAGAAGACAGTAAGAGAATATAGAAAGGGGGGTGGGCCAATTTAGTTTTGGAGGTGTCTTGTTACTCCTCTCTTGCTACATTGACGACATTGACTTGCTACTATAGGAGTTACAGGTGTCTCATAAGGTATTTATACAGGTAACTCTCATTTGTAAAGGTTTTTTGTAAAGGTGTTTTTGTTAAGATTGGATCATTTACCTGAAGGGGTTGTAATTAAAGAAGGTTAATTAGAGAGAACTGCAACTCGAGAAATGCCAGTGGTCGCTGGCAGTTTTAACTCAAAGGTTGGTCTACTGTGTTTTGGCTCTGCGACTAATATTTTTCATAAATTAATTTTCGCGAAAAATATTGATGCACCGCATCTAAAATACCAAAAAAATATAGTTTTTTTTTGTTTTCTACTATTATTGGAGACATGCATTACATGGAATTTTAAAATGCAATTTAAATGCAAATTCTCGCCTCAATGCAAAGCTTAAAGTTTTTTTACATGATTTGTGGCATGTAAAATTTGGGCGTTTTGTTCACACTGTTTTCTAAGAAGTACCCCTCGCCCCGGGGAAAAACGTTTGTCAAAATACAAAAAGAAATTTCCCTTTGGGAAAAAAAACGAAGAATAAAAATGCCAAACGGGTTGTTGCTGGGACAAGTAGGTTATAATTGTGGGGGCGAGTGCCCCGGGGGGGTGGTGGGCGGGGGGATTGTGGCGGGGAATTGAATCAAAAAATTGCCACTTCACGCGTCGATCATTGCACTTCTAGGCTTTCTATCTGATTGATACACAATAATAAAAGGAAAAAAACTGCCAGGGGTTTGATACTTCTAAACACGTTATTGACTAATAATATCATAGAGTAGATTTTACCTCGCCTCCTCAAAATAACCTACTTGGTTTTTTGGTTTTATACAAAGTTTTACGAATAGGCTTTTTCAATATACATATAGAAAAAATCGTTTTAATATTATATTTTGGTTTTAAGTACAGTGGGAAAAAGCCCTATTTTTCTTTCAAGTTTACCAACTTTTTACCAAATTGTGAGTAAAAAATACCAGCGCCCCTGGCATTTCGGAGTTGCGTTTTTTCTCTAAATTTTATCAAGTATAGTTTTTGAAATTGTTTTTTACCCGTTAGCGGTTTTGGATTGGTGTTAATTTTAATATATAAAAAAATTTTAAAATATATATATAAATAAATATTATTTTTTACATTTTGTGCCTATAACGCCCGTAGGCAGTGGGACCCCGGGCTCGGATGGGAGGGTCTGGAGGTTCACTTAGGGCTCTGTGGTTGGTCCTCGCCCGTGGTGGGGGCAGCAGGATTCTTATGTGACGCCTGTGATTGAGGTCTGCCGCCCCCCTTTGGGCCTCCGATGCCTCGCAACCGAAAGGGAGGTTGGGGGCAGGGCGTGTGGGGGTTCTTTGGCCACTCGACGGTGCAGAAAAGGTTTTGGGGTTTTTTCGGGGATCGAAATCGGGCACCGAATACACCCGTCGGGACGCTAACCACTCCCCCCTACCCACCTCCCCATGTGTGTGGGTTGTGTGGTGGTGGTGTGTGTGTGTGTGTGGTGTGTGTTTTAAGGCTGTTTTTTTTCTGCAGTGTTTGTTTAGCCCTTTAGGAATTTAAAGTTTGTTTTATGCGAAAAAATAAACAGTGATTCATTTTTTATAATCATTAATGTTGTTTTTATTGGTTTTTTGTGTTTTTGTTGTTGAGTTGGTTGTTGGTTGTACGTATTTTTTCTCCTCCGTTTATTCTAAATTTTTGCAAAAACCCCGTAACTTTTTTCAATGTTAGAGAGAGAGAGAGAGGGGAGGGAGAGGGGAAGAGAGGGAAAGGAGGAGAGAAAAGGAGGGGGGAAAGGGAAAGGGGGGGGGGGGGGGGGAAAGAGGAAAAGGGGGAAAAAAGGGGGGGGGGGGGACAATAGGGGGAAGAGAGGGAGGGGGGGGAGGAAGAAAAAAGGAAAAGAAGAAAAAGGGGGGGAGAAAAGGAAAGCCGGGAACGGAACCCTTTAAAAGTGTTAAAAACCCCCCGGGTGGCGAGGAGCCAAAATTTAAAAATAAAAACCCCTTTCCCCCAAAATGCCTTCCCCCCCCTTCCTTTTCCCTCCTTCTTTTTTTCCCCCCTTCCCCCCTTTTCCCCCTTCCCTCCCCCCTTCCCTTCCCCCCCTCCCTCCCCCCTCCCTCCCCCCCTCCCTTTTTCCCCCCCTCCCTCCCTCCTTCTTCAGGGGCGGGGGCCCTAAAAAAAGGGCAAAAGGAAACCCAAATCCTTTTGGGGGAAAGGGCCAATTCCCTCCCCAATTCTCAATTTTGGCTAAATAATTTTTGTCCCTTAAGGGGCACTTTAGTTTTTTAAAATGTTTGTCCTGTTTATCAATAAAAACCCCTTATTTCTATAATTTCCCAAATTTCCCCCCTTTTTCCCCTTTTTTTTCCCCCATCCCTTGTTTTTATTCCCTTCCCTTTTTACCCCCTTTTCCCTCCTCTCCCTTCCTTTCCCTCCCTTACCTCCCCCCCTTTTCCCCCCCGGGGTTCCCCTTCCCTTCCCTGCCCCCCTCCCTTCCCTTACCCCTTTTACCCTCCCCCCTTAAACTTCCCGGGAATCAAAAAAAACCCCGTTTTTTAAATTGCCTTTTCGGAAAAAAAAAAGACCAATTTTCCCTTGAAACCGAAAAAAACCTTATCAATTTGCCTTACCCGAACGCCTTGTATTAACTTTAACCCTCTTTAAACCCTTGATTGCCCTTGGGGCTAAACTTGTTTATCTTTAAAGTACGCTTCCGTACAACACCTGTATTGATTCCCTTAAAATTGGGAAATTTCCCTTTTTAAAATTTCCGCCTTAAATTTACCCGGGGCCATTGAATTAAACCGGTGGGAACCCCTTGTATCTGAACTTACCTGTATCTGAACTTACCTGTATCTGAACTTACCTGTATCTGAACTTACCTGTATCTGAACTTACCTGTATCTGAACTTACCTGTATCTGAACTTACCTGTATCTAAAACGGGCTTTTTTTGTATCGGAACTTCCTGTATCTAAAATTTTCCCTGTATCTGAACTTGCCTGTATCTGAATTTACCTGTACTAACCTTCCTGTATCTGAATTTCCCTGAAACCCTAAACCCTTACCTGAAATCTGAACTTCCTGAAAACGAACCCCCCCGGTTCTAAACCCTTACCTTATCTGAACTTGCCTGTATCTGAACTTACCTGTATCTGAACTTACCTGCATCTGAACTTACCTTAAACTGCCTTCCTGATCTGGAATTACCTGACCCTGAACTTCCCTGTTCTGAATTTAAACCTTCACCCTGAACTTACCGAAATCTAAACCCTTACCTGCATCTGAACTTACCTGTATCTGAACTTACCGGGAGGGGGAACCCTTCCTTTATTTTGAACTTCCGATCTGAACTTCCTTTTACCCTGAACTTCCCTGTATCTAAACTTACCTGATCTGAACTTCCCTGTATCTGAACTTCCTGTATCTGAACTTCCCTTTTGGGTTTTCCGACCTTAAACCTGTATCTAAATTTAAACCTGTTCTGAACTTCCTGTACCCTGAACTTACCTGAATCAAACTTCCTGAAATCTGAACTTCCTGTATCTAAACTTACCTGTATCTAAACCCTTTGCCTGTATCTGAATTTAAACCTGATCTAAATTTAAACCTTTGTATCTGAATTTTACCTGTATCTAAAACTTACCTGAAATCTGAATTTTTCCCTTTTTCTGAACTTCCTGATCTGAACTTCCCTTTATCTGAACTTCCTGTATCTAAAACCTTACCTGTTTTTAACTTCCTGTATCTGAATTTTCCCTTTAAATTTTAAAACTTCCCTGTATTTTAACTTCCCGGTTCTAAACTTCCCTGGGGAAATTATGCATTTGAAAAGCTAAAAAAAAAACTGAAAAAAAAATTTTAAAGAAGTTTTGGGAATTTAATCAAAATTCCACAACACCACAAAAACACCACAACACCCACAACACCACAACACCCACACAAACCACCAACCCCGGACCAACAACCCACAAACACCACAACCCACAACACCACCAACAACCCAAAACAAAAAACAAAAAAAAGAAACAAAAAAAAAAAAAAAAACAACAAACAAACACAACAACAAGAAAACACACACACCCCAACATCACACCCACCACCCACACCACCACACACACCCCCAACACAAAACACACACAAAAAACAAAAACACACACACCACAACACCCCACACAAAACACACAAACACAACCCACACACACACCACAACACCCCCAACACACACACCACACAAACCAACAAACACCCACAAACCATTTACAACACCAAACAAAAGGGGGGGCAAAAAGTAAAAAAGGGAAAAAAGGGGGGGTTGGGGGGAAAACCTTTAAATGGAAAAAATGGGGGGAAAGGGGGAAGGGGAAAAGGAAGGGGGCGGGGGGGAAAGGGGGAGGGAAAAAGGGGAAAAGGGGGGGGGGGAAGGGGAAGGGAAAAAAGGGGAGGGGGAAAATTTGGAAAGGGGGGGAAAAGGGGGAAATAGGGAAAAAAGGGGGAAAGGGGGGGGGAAGGGGAATGAAGGGAAGGGGAAGGGGGAAAGGGGGGGAAGGGAAGGGGGAAAAGATAAAAGGGAGAAGGGGAAAGGGGAAAAGGGAAGGGGGAAGGGAATGGGAAGATGGGGGTGAGGTGATGCAAAGGGGAAATTGGAAAGAAAGAGGGAAAAGGGGTTTCAATTAGATGAATTTTTAAAAAGGGGAGGTAAAAAGTGGAGGGGGTTTTTGGGGGGGAAAGGGGAGGGGGGGGAAGGAAGAGGGGGGAATGAGGGGAGGAAAAAAGGGGGAAGGGGGGGAAAGGGGAGGGGGGGGGAAAATGAGGGGTGAAATTTCCCATAATCATCATATGGTACAGGGAATTTCCTTCCCTTTTGGTGTGTGTTTGTTTTTGGTAATCTTTTCTCTCTCTCTTCTTCTCCCTTTTCTCTCCTCTTTTCCTTAAACCCCCTTCTCTCCCCCCTTTTTCCTCGCCTCTCCTCTCCCCCCGTCCCCTCATCCCCCTCCCTCTCTCTCTCCCCCTCTCCTTCTCCTCCTCTCTCCCCTCTCTCTCTCCCCTCTCTCCCCCCAAAATCTCCTTTTAATTTTTAAATTTAAATTACGCTCTTTTCATCCGGGCCCATTGCTTTTTTTTTTACTCGGGGAGCGAAATTTGGGGGCCGCCCGGTTTTAATATAAAGGACAGAAAAAAAGAAATCAAACTTTAGAAATATACAAGATACAAAAAAATAAAAAGATAAAGGGAGGGATGAAACAAAAAAAGAGTACGGGAAGAATGAGAGAGAGAGAAAAGGAGGGGAGAGAGGGAGAGAAAAGGGAGAGAGAGAGAAAGAGAGGAGAGAGAGAGAGGGGGAGAAAAGAAAAGAGAGAAAAAGAAAAGAAAAAGAGGGGGAACCCCCCCCAAAAACAAGGGGCTTTTTGGCCCCTGAGTGAGCGGCCCCGGGGAGGTGGGCCTAGGTCGCCCCTCCCTCCCCTCTCACTTCCCAAAAAACCGGGCCGGAGAAAACCAAGTGCCCCTGGTTTCCTCGCCCCTCCCCGGCCCCCCCAAGGACACTATCCGAAGGGCCCCGCGTGACTCTAGTGCCCCGGGGGTGTTTTATAGGAGTGCCCCCCGAAGGAAATGGTGGGCCCGTGCAAAGACGGGAAACTTTAAAAAAAAGTGAATTTTTTTGGGGAAAGGGGTTTTTTTTTTGCTTTTTTGGAAAATTTGGAAAATTTTGGGGAATGGCCCCAAAAGTTTTCTTTTTTGTGTGATTTTGAAGCTAAATTGGGGATTTAAATTATTTTTTTCCTTTTCCCCCTTTTTTTTACTAAACTTTTTTATTCCCCCCAACTCTATAAACTTTTTTCTTTTTTTATCCTTAAATTTTTTTAAACTTTCTTTTCTTTTTTTCCCCTTTTTTTTTTTCTTCTTTCCCCTTTCCCCTTTTTCCCCCCCTTTAAAACCCCCCAAAATTTTAAAACCCTTTTCTACTACTTTCTACCCACTACTACTAAATACTTTTAAATACTGGCCCCCACCCCACGTTTTTCTTCTTTTCCTTCGTTTTTTTTTTAACCCGGAACATGATCATCTTTTTAAAAAAGGGGGACTAATAATTATTTTTGGGGGTGGGGTGTTGTGGGGTTGGGGTGTGGTGTTTTTGGGGTGTGTGGGGGGTTAAAAGAGAAAAAAATATACCCGGTGCATTACGACGACAGTAATGGATCTGAGAGAGAGAGAGAGAGAGAGAGAGAGAGAGAGAGGAGAGAGAGAGAGAGAGAGAGAGAGAGAGAGAGAGAGAGAGAGAGAGAGAGAGAGAGAGAGAGAGAGAGAGAGAGCGAGAGAGAGAGTCAAGTTTGATGTTGCTGTAAATGTGGTTAAAAAGCATTTATTGTTGATTAATGCACTGTGTGTGCGTGTGGTGTGTGTGTGTGTGTGTGTGTGTGTGTGTGTGTGTGTGTGGTGTGTGGTGTGTGTGCGTGTGTGTCATCATATTGCCACTCTTGTTTCTCTCTTCCCACCCACTATTTTGTCCTCTCCTCGACCATCCCCAATTTTATTCCCTCTCTCTCTCTCTCTCCTCTCCCTCCCTCCCCCTCTCCTCTCTCTCCTCTCTCAATCTCCCTCCTCCTCTCTCTCTCCCTCCCTCACACATCCTCTCTCCCATCTCTCTCTCTCCACCCTCCTCTCTCCTCCACACACACACACCCACACACACACACACACACACACACACACACACACACACACACACACAACCACACACACACACACACACACCACACACACACACACACCACACCACCAACACACACACACACACACACACACACACACACACACACCACACACAACCACAAAACAACACACACACACACAACCCCAAAATAGATACTTCGAAAACGTAAAACAATTAGACTTCAAAATCCTTCAAAATAGCCTTCGTTATATCGCTCTTTTTTTTATCCTCACCGAATCTTCTTTAATGAACTACAGAGAAATGTGAGCAAGAAAGAAAGAGAATAGAGACAATAATAACACGTGAGGATGTTGTGATGTCATTTGAGGCATTACGGGCGTTTTTCTGTGTTTGTAATCGAAAAAGCGGATTAATACACACACACACACACACACACACACACACACACACACACACACACACACACACACACACACACACACACACACACACACACACACAACCTTATGAAGTCCTATTAAGTATTTGAGTGATGGCCGACCACGATTTTTTCTTTGATCTTTTTTTCTTCTAATATTATGGTAATGCTTTTATGTAAATGTATCGCCTTTGTCAGTAGTAGAAAAACAAATATTTAGATTCATTGGCGGCTATAAAATCACGTGTTAAAAAAAAGTATAGTTAAAAGTTAGTTAATGGTAAATAATGTTCTTTTTTCTTTCTATTTACTTGTATTATGTCCACTTTTGTTAACGTTATTATTTGTAAGTGTTTGATTAGACGACTTATCGATAGCAATGACAATAACAATAACAATAATAACAGAAAATAATAATGATAATGATAATGATCCTAATTAAGCTCAGAATTCTTGGTAGCCATTACTGAGCTCTACAAGACGTCTTCCTACATCCCTCCTCTCCTCCTCCTCCTCCTCCTCCTCCTCCTCCTCCTCCTCCTCCTCCTCCTCCTCTTCCTCTTCCTCTTCCTCTTCCTCTTCCTCTTCCTCTTCCTCCTCTTCCTCTTCCTCTTCCTCTTCTCTTCCTCTTCCTCCTCCTCCTCCTCCTCCTCCTCCTCCTCCTCCTCCTCCTCCTCCTCCTCCTCCTCCTCCTCCTCCTCCTCCTTCTCCTCTTTCTCTTCCTCCTCCTCTCCTCTTTCTCTTCCTCCTCCTCCTCTTCCTTCTCCTCTTTCTCTTCCTCCTCTTCCTTCT
>JACEEZ010002066.1:117500-145000 GCA_016584305.1 Chionoecetes opilio | reverse complement strand
TCTCTCTCTCTCTCTCTCTCTCTCTCTCTCTCTCTCTCTCTCTCTCAAACAAAACAAAGTGAAACATTGTACAAAGAGAGACAGGAAAGGCATGATGATAATGGAGATTGCCTCTGTGTGTGTGTCCTCCACGATAATAATTAGTTAATTAGTCTAATGAGGTCTTACATATTGCTTTACTTGTTTATATTTCAAGGCGCATTGTATTTACTACGTCTACTAATGGTTCTGAAAAATAACATATATGACATTTCTTTCGTTCTTTCTATAATTGCGTCAAACTTAAACTAACCGGGTAGTGGAAAGCTAGATCAATTGACTTTTAGCGTAGATAGATATATGGTCAGTTAATCTTGGTGAAAAGGGCATTAGACAGGTATTAGTATAGTAGCAGGCAGTAAGGTAGTAGTAAAAGGGTATTATAAGGGTAGGGTATAAGGGTATAAAGGTATAAGGGTAGGGTATAAGGCTATAAGGGTATACTAGTAAAAGGGTATTAGATTGTATGTAGCGTTAGGATTGTACATAGCGATTGGAGATTGTACGGGGAGTTAGGATAATGTACTTAGGATTTCGTTTCTCCTGTCCCAAAAAATATTTCCCACGGGTCTTCAAAACGGTAAGGGGGGAGGGAGGGCAAGGGGGGAGAGAGGGCAAGGGGGGGAGAGGGAGGGCAAGGGGGGAGGGAGGGCAAGGGGGGAGGGAGGGGAAGGGGGGAGGGAGGGCAAGGGGGGAGGGAGGGCAAGGGGGAGAGGGCAAGGGGGGAGGGGGGGGGGCAAGGGGGAGAGGGAGGGCAAGGGGAGAGGAAGGGCAAGGGGGAGAGGGCAAGGGGGGAGGGAGGGCAAGGGGGGAGGGAGGGCAAGGGGGGAGGGAGGGCAAAGGGGGGGGGGAAAGGGGGGAGGGAGGGCAAGGGGGGGGCAAGGGGGGAGGGCAAGGGGGGGAGGAAAAGGGATATATTTTTAGATACTTGTACCTTCATGTTACATTTGCAGGTCATCTTTTTGTTGGTCTTGTGAGTATAATGTAAAAGCGAAAAAGTATATATTTGTGAACGCAAAGCTAATTTCCATAATTCCCAAACAAATATAAGGCGAAAAATAATATTGATATGTACTGAATCTATCCTAGTGTCTATTTTTTTTTATTAGTCTTATTAATATAATATAAAGGTGAAAAAGTATTATATATTTGTGAAGGCAAAGCTAATCTCCATAATTACCAAACAAACTTAAGGCGAATACTTATTGGTATGCACTGAATCTATCCTAGAGTCTCTGTTTTTAAATTAGTCTCGTGAATAGAATATGAAAGCAAAAAAGTATATATTCCTTAACGCAAAGCTAATCTCCATAATTACCCAAAACAATACGAAACAAAAAAAATGTATTGGTATGTACTGAATGTATCCTAGTCTCTCTCTTCTTATTTTTTCACTGAAGGCGAAACATTTTATATTTGTGAACGCACAGCTAATCTCCATAATTACCAAAAAAATAGACGAAAAATTGCCATGTCCTGAATCTATCCTCCTCTTGCCTTCCTCATCTATATATAGCTAGTCAGAGTGGAAAGCCTCTCTCTATGCCCTCTTAATGAGCCTTCCCTGCCTTCCCTTCCCTTTTTTCCTCCATTGCTTGCCTCAGTCTCCCCTCTTTGATACCGAGAGCCATCTGGACACACGGCAGGTCAGGGGGCTCTTAATGAAGAAAAACAACTTGCACTTCCCTATATTTCATCCTTTGAGATACGAGATCCTGATTAGTTTCTGTTGCTCTCTCTCTCTCTCTCTCTCTCTCTCTCTCTCTCTCTCTCTCTCTCTCTCTCTCTCTCTCTCTCTCTCTCTCTCTCTCTCTCTCTCTCACAGAAACCTACACAGTTTACTTCAATCCATCCACATCCCTCTCCGCCTATCTCCTTTCTCTCTCTCTCTCTCTCTCTCTCTCTCTCTCCTTCCTTCTCTCTCTCTCCTCTCTTTCCTCTCTCCCCTCTCTCTCTCTCTCTCTCTCTCTCTCTCTCCCGTGTGATGAAATGTGCAGCTTTAGGCATCGGAATGTAATAAAGGAAAGGATTAATTGAATATTCTAGCCTGAATAACATATGGAGAGAAAGAAGACAAGGAAGAGGAAGAGGAAGATGGATGGATAGATGGGTGGATGGATGGGTGGATGGGTGGGTGGATGGGTGGATGGATGGGTGGATGGGTGGGTGGATGGGTGGATGGATGGGTGGATGGGTGGGTGGATGGGTGGATGGATGGGTGGATGAATGGGTGGATGGGTGGGTGGATGGGTGGATGGATGGGTGGATGGGTGGGTGGATGGGTGGATGGGTGGGTGGATGGGTGGATGGATGGGTGGATGAATGGGTGGGTGGGTGGGTGGATGGATGGGTGGATGGGTGGATGGGTGAATGAATGGATGGATGGATGGATGGATGGATGGCTGATACAATGATACAAAACGGATACAATAAACGGCGCTAACCCCTTCACGCCCAGATCTTTCCTTTGCTATATGAAATTGTCTGTTATACGCCATAACACTACGAAAAAGTAACTAAATAAACCAAATTAGCTAATGGAGAAGGATATTAAACATGTCGTATCTATATAATATTGCTTATGTTATGTAATCGTCGAATGGTGGTTATATTACAAATGAAAATTACGTTCTGGGCCTCAAGGGGTTAAGATGGAAGACAATACGTTAGTAGTGATGATGGGGAAGATGATGCGTGCGTGTGTGTGTGTCCGTGTGTGTGTGTGTGCGTGTGTGTGTGCTTGCGTGCGTTGTGGTCAGGTGAAATTATGTGGTGACTTTGCATCCGCCGCTCCTACCACAGCCGCTTCTCACCAAAAAAAAATATAATAATAGAAAAAAGGATAATGATTATATTACGACAAAAAATAAGAGCTTCGTCAAGGTTAAAAAAAAGGTACGAGTCCAATACCTGACCTTAACCTCACCTTACTTTTTTTTATTTACTTTTTTGTATTTACACTTATTTTTTTTCACCTTATTAGTTTATTCTCACATTATAATTTTCTCTCACGCCTATTTTTTATTGACAGCTCGCTTCGCTCGCTGTCGCTTACCATAAGACCCGTGGAACCAAGTTTCCGCCAAAAAGTGTATAACTACTCCTAAATATTGTCGGATTGAGCTGAAATTTGACATGCAAGTAGTGCTGTCAAAATCAATGGGGGTCGTCGGAAGAAACTTTTTGCGTAAAACCCCTTAATGAGTAATAAGCGTAAAATACTTCTAATTATTGTTGGATTGAGCTGAAATTCGACATGCAAGTAGTGCTGTCAAAATCAACGGGGGTCTGTAACAAAACTTTTTGCATAGAACAAGCCCTTAATGAGTAATTCACGTAATGAGTTAATTGGCTGGAACGTGGCTCGCTGTCACGTTCCAGAGGCAAGAACTGAGCCAAATGCAAAGGGGCCAGAGGCTGGACGCCTATACTTGATATATTGTCTTTAGGATCTAATAACCTTAGATTCTAATTAGCATTTAATAACACGAGAAGACATTTCCTGTCTCTCTCTCTCTCTCTCTCTCTCTCTCTCTCTCTCTCTCTCTCTCTCTCTCTCTCTCTCTCTCTCTCTCTCTCTCTCTCTCTCTCTCTCTCTCTCTCTCTCTCTCTCTCTCTCTCTCTCTCTCTCTCTCTCTCTCTCTCTCTCTCTCTCTCTCTCTCTCTCTCTCTCTCTCGTTTCATATCTGTTTTTATATAATATCTTACATACTTATCACTCTATATTACCGTCCTTTGCTTTGTCTGTATACTCCTTACAAACTCTCAAAGAAAAAAGGTGATTATTACATCTATTAATATTGTCTACTATTACGTCGTCTAAATCACAATCATCAAAACAAATATAGATATAAAAATAGGTAAACAATTATAAACCACAATAAAGAGATCGACAGCGCTGGAATGTGATCAAAGGCGACCATAAATGAACAAAAGAAAGGATCATAATTCCTCAAGAGACTGATTGGATTCCGTGATCTTAAGCTTGGGTTGCCAGGTAATGACTCGAGGGAAAGGGTTCTGATTCCATTACGTAGCTTTCATAATATTTTTGCTGATGTTAATTGCGTATCGGGGTGTGTGTATGTGTGTATGTGTGTGTGTGTGTGTGTGTGTGTGTATGTGTGTGTGTGGGTGGGTGTGGGTGTGGGTGTGTGTGTGTGTGTGGGTGAGTGTGTGGGTGTGTGTCTGGGTGGGTGGGTGGGTGTGTGACTGTGTGTGTGTGAGAGAGAGAGAGAGAGAGAGAGAGAGAGAGAGAGAGAGAGAGAGAGAGAGAGAGAGAGAGAGAGAGAGAGATCTGTGAAGGGGGAAGAGGAGTATGTCAAGACGTCGTAAGAGTAACATATGGTTTTGTGGAAGTAAGAGGAAGAGGAGGGAATGGATAATGGGTTTGTCAGGGTTATGAGGCAAATAGTGGTAGAGGAATTAATTATGAATACTTGTGGAAGTTAATTAATTATGAGCACTTTAATTAATGGATGCTTAGTTAATAATCGTCATCAAGGTATCAACAGGTACTCACAGGTAAACTACGAAATAGGTCATTACTGTAAACCATCATTTACACATGCATATACATTTTATTTTATTTCATTATCATTAATTATAAGGACATAAGAAGAACATAAGAAAATATGGAAGCTACAAGAGGCTGGGAGACCTACACGTGGTAGTTCCTGATACTTAACACTGCCCACATCCACCTTGCACCCCCTTTCGTGAAATTGTCTAGCCTCCTTTTAAAACTCCCTAGTGACTTGTTATGTGTATGTATACGTCTGATAAACCATCTTTGTATTCTAGAAAAAAAATTACAGATAAAAGAGAGTATATATAAGTGTGGTAATGTTCTCGTTCTTTGGAGATTCGAAGGTGTACTGAGGTGAGGTAGTTAGGTGACGGCGTGTGTTCGGTCACCAGGTGTTGCTAGACGGCCGTAATTACCTGCTCGTTCAAGGCTGCTCACCTGGAACGCCGGTGTTATGCGAAATCCATGAGTTGCGAGATCCCTGTTCAGTTGGCCTTCTGCTTGTGCACGGCGGCTCTTCAACACCGCAGCAGTGACCGTAAGGTTAGAGAAAGGTCAGGTTAGGTTAGTTATACATAAAAAAAGGTAAAAGGTCAGATTAAGTTAGGTCAGGTATAGGGGAATACAGGTAAAAGCTTATTTGCCTGCCCTTTACCTAACCTAACGGTCCCTGCTGACCGTTAGGTTGAGTAAAGGTCAGGTCAGGTTAGGTTAAGTATACAGAAACAGGTAAAAGCTTATTAACCTAACCTAACCTGACCTTTACCTAACTTAACGGTTACTGCTGCTGTGTTGACGCGGCGCCACGCATGCGCAGAAGGCCAACTGAACAGGGATCTCGCAACTCAGGGATCACGCATAACACCGGAGCCAAGGATGCGGGTGGCGAAGACTCTAGAACTGTTTAGGTAGTTAGTTATTAAGGGAGTACAAACATACAACACACAGACACACACACACACACACACACGCACACGCACACGCACACGCACACGCACACGCACACGCACACGCACACGCACACGCACACGCACACACAGACACACAGACACACACACATGCACACACACACACACACACACACACACACACACACACATATACACACACACACACACACACACAGATGCACACAACACACCATACACACACACACACACACACACACACACACACACACACACACACACACACACACACACACACACACACATGCACACACACACACACACACACACGCACACACACACACACACACACACACACACACACACACACACACACACACACACACACACACACACACACACACACACACACACACACACACATGGACAGAGTATCTAAAATAAGAAAAATGATAAATGTTTGAATAAGTCCACAATACATTTAGTCACATTTTAATGCAATATTAAGTTATAAAAGATTAGAATCAATGGATTTTTTCTTTTTAACATTCATCAAGCGGTCCACTTACCATGTGAATAATTGAAGGACAGAACACTCGAATGAATATTATACACGGGGAAAGAAAAAAAAATGTACGCGATCGAGGTCAATTTCGTAAAGTCTGAGCTGACGTACTTTTTTTTCCCGCGCGTTGTCACATAAACAAAGAAAAAACGTGACAGTTACTCCTTTTATATTTTGTATTTTTTTACCCTTGGTCAGTCCCTTATGATGTAAAAACAACTACAGTAAACACATAAAAAATGCCATAGTTACTCCCTATTATCCTGGACACATTACTACCTCACCACCCCTCTGCCCCCCTCTCACCGATAACAAGATAACAAGATCCTGTGACGGCTATTACGTGACCACATCTAACCTTGACCTGACATAGAGCCCGTGACCCCTTCCTCCCCTTCCCTCCCTATCACGTCACCTTCATATCCGTCCCAACATAGCTACTCACCTCCCTCCCTTCACCTGTCACCTTAGTCGCCAGGTGAGTGCAAACACATGGCTGTGACGTGCTAATTACACCTGTCCATAACCACGTATGACAAGTGTCCCACCCTGCCGCACGCCTTGTCAAAACGCCTCCTTCGTCGTCCTCTACAAGCCTTTTACCTCTTACAAGCCCTTTACCCTTTTACCTCTACAATCCTTTTATCTCTACAAGCCTTTTATCTCTACAAGCCCTTACTTTCTTAGCACACCCTTTTTTTTTTATCCCACCGCTGCCACCATTTGTGTTACCTGTTTCTATAGTGTTTTTAAAGGTAACAGCCCTCCTTCATCCTCTCAGGTGTTGGCAGGTGAGATGATATTACCTGGCGGAGTCTCTTAGCATACTATTATCTCATCCACTTACAACTTGTGGACATCTCTCATCTTCCTCCTTTCATTGTCTCTTAGCATACTATTATCTCATCTACTTAAAGCTTGTGGCAACCTCTCATCCTAATCCTCTCCTTCCATATCAAGTGCTAGATGGAGGTGGTAATTTTGTGTGCCATTCTGTGCCATTTTTACCTGTGCCATTTTAACCTGTGTCATTTTTACCTGTGCCATTTTTACCTGTGCCATTTTAACCTGTGTCATTTTTACCTGTGCCATTTTTACCTGTGCCATTTTTACCTGTGCCATTTTTACCCGTGTCATTTTTACCTATGACATTTTTACCCGTGCCATTTTTACCTGTGCCATTTTTACCTGTGCCATTTTTACCTGTGCCATTTTTACCTGTGCCATTTTTACCTGTGCCATTTTTACCTGTGCCATTTTTACCTGTGACATTTTTACCTGTGACATTTTTACTTGTGCCATTTTTACCTGTGACATTTTTACCTGTGCCATTTTTACCTGTGCCATTTTTACCTGTGCCATTTTTACCTGTGCCATTTTTACCTGTGCCATTTTTACCTGTGCCATTTTTTACCTGTGCATTTTTACCTGTGACATTTTACCTGTGACATTTTTACCTGTGACATTTTTACCTGTGCCATTTTTACCTGTGACATTTTTACCTGTGCCATTTTTACCTGTGCCATTTTTACATGTGCCATTTTTACCTGTGCCATTTTTACCTGTGACATTTTTACCTGTGACATTTTTACCTAAATTCGTTACCTGGCTGGATCTTAATTAGTCAATCATATAAACCTGTCGCTGCATTTTGACAGGCTCCTTCTTTCCCTTCACACCTATCAAGGAATACCTCGCCCTCTTAGAACCACTCAAGACCTCTCTATGTCTGCCACCTGTCACCTCCCGTCACCCTTAACGACACGTGAAGTAACATTACCTGTCCCAGCACTGTAATAGAGAGCCCTTTCCTCCTTCCCTCCCTCTCTGAACTTCTCAAATCGCTTCTGTCTCTCTCTCTCTCTCTCTCTCTCTCTCTCTCTCTCTCTCTCTCTCTCTCTCTCTCTCTCTCTCTCTCCTACCTTCTAATCCCAGGTGAGGCATTTTATTACCTATACTGAGCCTAATCACAGCTGTCTAGAACACCTGTTGATCGTCTGTACCTCTGCCACACCTGGGAGGACTGGACACACACACACACACACACACACACACACACACACACACACACACACACACACACACACACACACACACACACACACACACACACACACACACACACAACACACACACACACACACACACACACACACACACACCACACACACACACACACACACACACACACACACACACACACACACACACACAGACAACACACATACACACACACACACACACCACACCACACACACACACACACACACACACACACACACACACACACACAACACACACACACACACACATAGAGGCGATCAATAATCCACCTGCTAATTTTGCCAGCAGTCAGCAGGGACCAGTCAATAACCGCTCTTGCCCGCCCGCCCACACACACACCCTCCTTCTCCTCATCTCCTCCTCTCCCTCCTCTCCCTCTCCCTCCCTCTCTCTCTCCTTCCTGTTGCGCGACCCAAATCCAGAGAGAGAGAGAGAGAGAGAGAGAGAGAGAGAGAGAGAGAGAGAGAGAGAGAGAGAGAGAGAGAGAGAGAGAGAGAGAGAGAGAGAGAGAGAGAGAGAGAGAGAGAGAGAGAGAGAGAGAGAGAGAGGAGTAGAGGAGAGAGAGGGTAGAGAGAGAGATGAGAGAGAAGAGAGAGAGGACGGAGATGAAAGAGGAGATACGAAGAGAGGGAAAGAAGGGTAAGGATGGAAGGTGAAGATAGCGAGAGAGGGTGAGGACGAATGAGGAGATAGGAAAGGAGATGTCGAAAGGAATAGAAGGAGGTACGAAGGGAGGGAAAAGATGGAAGGTGAAGGTAGTGAGGAGAGGTGATGAGGACGAATAAGGAGATAGGAAGAGAGACGTGGAAAGGATGGGAGGGAAAAGGTGATGCGAGGGAAATAAGACAGTAGGAAGAGATGGAGGTAGTAGTAAAGAGGGGATAGGGAGAGAGAAGATGTGGAAAGGAATTGAAGGGAAGAGGTGGTGAGAGGGAAATAGCACAGGGAGAGATGAAGGTAGAAGGAAAGAGAGAAAGAAGGAGGAGAGGAATGAATGATAGATGGAGTAAGGAGGATGGAAAGCGAGTAAGGGAGGGGAAATAAAAATCTAAGTTAGTGAGAGATAGATGAGGAAAAGAAGGGATGGTTCAGATACATAATGACTTTGAAAGGAAAGAGTAGGGATAGGGAAAAGTGACAGAAATGGAAGAAAATAATTGTAAGAGAAGTAGTGTGAGAATGAAAGGAAGGAAGAAAGGAAGAAAGAAATGAGATATATATAAATGGATGTGGATAAAGAGAGGTAGTTTCAGGAGGAGGAGGAGGAGGCGAGGATGAAAAGAAGGAAGGAGAGGAGATATGAAAGGAAGGAAGAGGTCAAGAAAATCCAAGAGGAGGAGGAGGAGGAGGAGACGAGGAAGAAAGAGAGGAAAGGGAGAAGACATGAAGGGAAGGAAGAGGTCAAGATAATTTAAGAGGAGGAGGAGGAGGAAGACAAAGAGGAAGAAGAGAAACGAAGGAAGGAAGGAGTCAAGAGAATTTAAGAGGAGGAGGAGGAGGAAGACAAAGAGGAAGAAGAGAAACGAAGGAAGGAAGAGGCGTAGGAGGAGAAGAGAAAATAAAAAAGAAACTGTATTCTCTTATTCCCCTCCATTTGGTCACTTAATTCATGACCTTCAAGTGACAATCTTCATTCTGATAACTTTAACTGCCCCTTCCCCTCCCTCCTTCCCCTCCCTCCTTCCCCTCCTTTCCCCTCTTTTCCCCTCCTTTCCTTTCCTTTCCCTCTTTGCATACTTAATTGTATCTCGTTTTCCCTCGGCTGAAAGTAAAGTTAGATTTAAAGATTCATGTTAAGATTCACACCTCGTATTGTAGGAAAGAAAGTCAAAGGAAAATAAGACAGGAAAAAAGGCACAGGCAAAAGTCACAGGAAAAAAAGTCAGGAAAAAGAGTCAGAAAAAGGTCACAGGAAAAGGGTCACAGGAAAAAGGTCACAGGAAAAAGGTCACATGAAAAAGGTCACAGGAGAAAGATCAAACAAAAGGTCACAGGAAAAAAGTCAGAAAAAGGTCATAGAAAAAGGTTACAGGAAAAAGGTTACAGAAAAAAAGTAACAGAAAAAAAGTAACAGAAAAAGAGTCCCAGGAAAAAAAAGTCACAGAATAGTCACAGGAAAAAAAGTAAAAAAAAAAGGTCACAGGAAAAAGTCAGAAAAAGATCACAGAAAAAAGTTACAGAAAAAAGGTCACAGGAAAAAAGTCAGAAAAAAGGTCACAGGAAAAAAATCAGAAAAAGGTCACAGGAAAAAAAGTCAGAAAAAAGGTCACAGGAAAAAAAGTCAGAAAAAAGGTCACAGGAAAAGGTCACATATTTCTCCCCTCTTCTCCTGTCTTGTTATTTCCTTACCTTCATTAAAGGCCGAGTGACTCCCCTCTGCTCCTTGACACCTGTAATTGGGTATCGTTAAGGTGGAGCGCATGACAGGTGAGATAATTGGGTGATTGAAGGTGGTGAAATAGTATGAGACAATTTTTGTTATTACTAAAATCAACCAAAGCAAAACTCCATGCACTTTACCATATTTAGATACAAGTTTTTAGTTGTTATACTGAGGGGAGAAACAGGCGATTGGTAGCTATTGGGTAGAGGGGAGGAGATTAGTTGTCGTTCTGAGGAGAGAAACGATTGGTAGCTAAAAGGTAGAAGGGACGCCGAGTGGTGATTAGTTGTCGTTGTGAGGGGAAATACAAGTAGCTGTTGATTATAATTCAGTTGTCGTTCTGAGGGGAAGGAAACAGCCGATTGGTAGTTATAGGGTAGAGGGGAGGCCGAGGGCTGTTGAGTAGTTGTCGTTGTGAGGGGAGAAACAAGTAATGTGAGGGGAGGTGAGTCGTGTCAAGGCGTGTAATGCGCAGGACCTCTCCAGTGTCTCCACCCCATGAATAATGAAGGGGATCAGAGGTATTGTTCCGGCTGTAAACAACACTGTCAGAACACTTTAAGCCTGTCTATCTGTATCAGCTACTGTGTGTGTGTGTGTGTGTGTGAGTGTGAGTGTGAGTGTGAGTGTGAGTGTGAGTGTGAGTGTGGTGTGTGTGTGTGTGTGTGGTGTGTGTGTGTGTTGAGTATTAGGGAGTATCAGGGTATTAGGTTAGTAAGGGGACGTTGTGCTGTGAGTAGTGTAGTTAAAGGGATAGGAAAGGTATTGATAGGAGATGTAAAGCTGGATTTAATGAGGATACGAGACGTGGGTGTATAGGAAAGATGATGAGGGAAAGTAGCGGTGGTGGGATAAAAGTGTGCAAAGGGTCGATAAAAAAAGTGAAGGAGATAAAAAAGTAAAGAAGGTTCATTGAAACGTTGAAAGGTATTGGAATAGACGGAGGAGGAGGAGGAGGAAGAAGAAAGAAGAAGAAGAAGAAGAAGAAGATCATTGTGATTACTGGCGTGGGAGGGAACATTTTATTTTCGTCTCTCTCCATCCTCCTCCTCCTTCCTCCTCCTCCTCCTACTCCTATCTCCTCTCTCCTCCCTCCTTCCTCCTCCTCCCTACTCCTCCTTCCAGTATTGATCTGGGCCCAAACTCTCCCTTTACCCTAGGAGACCAAGGTGGACCATCATTGTGTTAAAGTTCTCAGCAAGAATCTAATTACCTCTTTCAACCCACCTCCCTCCCCCACCTCTCTCCCGCCTTTATTTCCCCTCTTTTTCCCCTCTCACCTTTCTGTTATTGTCACCCTTTGGAGGAGAGGGGAGGAGGGCCTTGCTTTCACACTTGTTGCTCTCACCTGTTGCTCCCCTCTTTCCCCTTCCCCTCACGGTAACCTGTTGCGTTCCTTTGTTAATTGTTGGGTCTGTCTGGCTTCCCCTCTTCTCCCCTCTTCCGTTTTTTCCTGTTGATTGAGAGTTTTATTCTTTTTTTACTTTTTTTTACCCGTTACACTTTGGTTTGATTTTTTCATTTTGATCTCTGTCTGGTTATTTCTAATTCGTTCATTTTTTTGGTTTAATTTTTTCCTTTCTTCCTCATTTTTATCTTCTTCTCGTTCCTTCTTTTCTTCATTTTCCGCCTTCCCCAAGGAACTTTTTTTACTTGGGGTTTTTTCTTTCCCGGAAATTGAAAAAACCCCCTTTTTTTTTCAATACTGAAAATTTTAAAAACTTTTTTTTACTTTTTAAAAACCTTTCTTTTTTTTTTTTTTTTTTTTTTTTTTTTTTTTTTTTTTTTTTTATGATTTTAAAATGTTTTTCTTTTTTTAATTCCTTTACACCATAAAATTTTTATTTTTTTCGGGCCTGCGTTTGCTTTTTTTGTTTTCTTTCCTCCTTGCTTCGCTTTTGCCTGGCTTTTCCTTTGTTTTTTTCTTGTCCTTTTTGCCAAAATTTTCAAATCTATAAATTCTCTCTCTCTCTCTCTCTCTCCTCTCTCCCTCTTTCTCTCTCTCCCTCTCTCTCCCCCTCTCTCCCCCTCTCTCCCCTCTCTCTCTCTCCCCCCCTTTTCCCCTCTCTTCTCTCTCCCCCTCTCCCCTTTCTCCTCTCTCTCTCTCCTCTCTCCATCCGGGATTCACCGCGCGAGGTCCCTGTCATGCTAGCCCCCACCCCCAAAACCCGGGCCGTGTCTCTTTTATAAAGGTAGAGGGGAACCTTCCCCCTTCACCCTTCTTGGGTGAAGGAGGGAGGGGGAAGGAAGGGAGGAAGGGGGGGGGAAAGGGGAAAGGGAAAAGGGAGGGATATAAAGAGAAGATGGGAAAAAGGACGGAGGGAATAATGAAAAGGTAAAGGAAGGGGGGAGGAAGGGAAGGGAAGGTAGGGACAATAAAGAGGAAAGGAAAAGAACGGGAGGAGAGGAAATGAAGGGAAGAGGGTAAAGGAAGGGAGAAGGATGAGAAGGAAAGGCAGGGACGATAAAGTGGTGAAGGGAAAGGAACGAGGAAGGAAGGGAAGCCAGGGACGATAAAGAGGGGGATGGGAAAGGAACGAGAGGGGAATAAAGGAAGGGAAGAGGATAATGGGCACAAAGGAAGATGTAGTAAAGGGAACAAAGGATAAGTGAATTGGATGTGGAGGAGGAATGTGGATGTGGAGGAGGAGGAAATGGATGTGGAGGAGGAGGAACAGATACTAATTAATGGAGAGAGAAGTGGATGAGAAGACAAAGGAAAGAGAATGTGTTTTGTTTCGAAGTAAGGAAAAGGGAAAGGAGAGGCAGGAGAACAAATTGGTTGGGAAAGAGGAAAGGAGGTAAGAGGGGTAAAGGGGGAGTAAGAGTAGGAGGAGAAATAGGAGGAGGAGGGGGAAGAGGAGGGGGAGGAGGAAGAGGAGTGACTAGATTGAAAAGATTAATGAGAGGAGTTTGAGATGAGAGAGAGAGAGAGAGAGAGAGAGAGAGAGAGAGAGAGAGAGAGAGAGAGAGAGAGAGAGAGAGAGAGAGAGAGAGAGAGAGAGAGAGAGAGAGAGAGAGAGAGAGATCCCTATAGCAGCGCCCTGATACATATTTAATAGAAGTTTACTGCAACGTGAAAAGAGAGAAGAGGAAGAGGGAGGAAGGGGACTCGTGTGTGTGTGTGTGTGTGTGTGTGTGTGTGTGCGTGTGTGTGTGTGTGAGTGTGTGTTTGTGTGTGTGTGTGTGTGTGTGTGTGTGTGTATGTGTGTATTCATCTAGTTGTATTTTACAGGGCCAGAGCAATGCTCGTGTGGCCCCGTCTCCATATCAACATCTTTTTATCATTCATCCTTAGTGCTTAGTGTTGGCCGGCCGAAGCCACCACCCCGGAGAGCAGGTCACAAATCCCGGCTAACACCCGGTACCCATTCACTGCTGGGTGGACAGGGGCTCGGGTTTTAAGGAAACAACCCATCTGTTTCCGCTCCGCCCGGGGATCGAACCCGGGACTTCTCGGTTGTGAACCGAGCGTGCTTCCCCTACACCACGGAGTACCCTCCCTACACAACGGAGTACCCTAGAGAGGTGTGTGTGTGTGTGTGTGTGTGTGTATAGAGAGAGTTCAGGTTATACAGGTTATTTCTAGGGGGTGAAGGGGAGAGGGGGTGAGAGGGTGATGTGTTGGGGGTGAAGTGCAGGTGTGGGCAGGTGTGTGTGTGTTGGTTTGACGCCGACATGAGTTCAGGTGTGTATGTGACCTTCTGAGGCTCACAGTAACCCACGTCTTTGTGACTCTGACGGAAGAAGGGAGGGGAGGGAAGGAGGGAGGGAGGGAGGGAGTGAGGGAAGAAGGGAGGAGGAAGGAAGGAGGGAGGGAAGAAGGGAGTGGAGGGAGGAGGGAGGGAGGAAGAAGGAGGGAGGGAGGGAGGGAGGGAGGGAGGGAAGAAGGGAGGGAGGGAAGGGGGAGGGAGGGAGGGAGAGGAGGGAGGAGGGAGGGAGGGAAGGCAGGAGGAAGGAGGGAGGGAAAAAAAAATAAGGGAGGGAAGGTGGGAGGGAGAAGAGAGGGAGGAGGGAGGGAGAAAGAGAAGGAGGGAAAAAAATGGAAAGCGCAGAGGAGAAGAGAGAGAGAGAGAGAGAGAGAGAGAGAGAGAGAGAGGAGAGAGAGAGAGAGAGAGAGAGAGAAGAGAGAGAGAGAGAGAGAGAGAGAGAGAGAGAGATGAGAGAGAGAGAGAGAGAGAGAGAAAAAAAAAAATCTCCAACCCTGATATTACTTTGTCTCCTTCAATCGATGAGTTTCCTAGTCAAGATCGCTACTCTTACATTCGAGACCCAGGCTGTATTTCTTTTGACTTTTCCTTGGACGGTGTGCTGCCCTTTAAATGGCCCATATTTTACAGGTCCTCCTCCTCCTCCCTCCCTCCTCCCTCTCCTCCTCCTCCTCCTCCTCCTCCCCTTCCTCCTTCCTCCTCCCCTCTCCTCCCCCTCCTCCTCCTTTCCTTCCTCCCTTCCTCCTTATTCCTCCTCCTCCTCCTCCTTGTGTTTTTACTTTTTCCGTCCTTCATTTTTATACATCTCCTTCCCTCCCGTTTCTCTTCTCTTCTTCCCCTTCTCTCATCCCCCTCCTCCTCCTCCTCCTCCTCCTCCTCCTCCTCCTCCTCTTCCCTCCTTCCTCCTCCTCCTCTTCTCTAAATCCTGCCTCCTCCTCCTCCCCTCACCTCCTCACTCCTCCCCTCCTTCTCCCTCCCCCTGTCCATATCCTGTCCTCCACCTTTTATCTGGTAAACAGTGTGAATGTAAAATAAAAATATAATATTGATAGCACATAATAATTCACACCACACCACACACACACAACACCACACACACACCACACACACACCACACACACACACACACACACACACCCCACACACAAAACACACACACACACACACACACACACACAAAACACCACACACACACACACACACACACACAACACACATACAAATACATCACAAAAAACAACACACAACACCACACACATAAACACAAACACACACACACACACACACACACATACACAAAATCCGCCGCTTCGAACCCGGGAAAAGTTGAGTTGTCAGGCAAACAAGCAAAAAAGAAAAAGTAACAACACCTAATGGCTTCCAATTACTCATGGGTGAAGAAGGGCGGCTAAAACACACACAACACACACACCACACACACACACACACACACACACACACATGGCAAATACCTTACATCACATGCGTGGGCGTTGAAACAAGGGGAGAGTGACAAGGGCTTAGGGCGTGTGGGAGAGAGAGGGGAGAGAGGGAAGAGCGGAGTCAACCTGAGAGGAGAGAGGGAGGGGAAAGGAAGGGGACGACCAGGACATGAGAGGGGAGGGGAGGGAGGGAAAGGAGGGGAGAGGGGAGAGAGGAAAGGGGGAATCAAGAGGGGGGAAGGAGGGAGGAGGAAGGAAGGGGTCAACCAGGACATAAGGGGAAGATATGGGAGGGGGAAAGAAGGGGAAGGTATGGGAGGGGGAAAGAAGGGGGGGGGTATGGGAGGGGGAAAGAAGGGGAGGGTATGGAAGGGGGAAAGAAGGGGAAGGTATGGGAGGGGGAAAGGAGGGGAAGGTATGGGAGGGGGAAAGGAGGGGAAAGAAGGGGAGGGGGATATCGCAGGTTTAAATGGCTGTGAGGTCAAGTGTGAAAGGTCAAGGTATGTAAATAAATAGTTCACACGTGAGATAAAGTGTCTTGTATAAAATTAATATGTCATGATTGAATGTTGAAATATAATTCATTTGAGTGTTTTTTAATTTTTTATTGATTCTATTCATTTTTTATATAGTTTTTTGATAAGGGTAAGGAATGTATGTGTGTGTGTGCGTGTGTGTGTGCGAGAGAGAGAGAGAGAGAGAGAGAGAGAGAGAGAGAGAGAGAGAGAGAGAGAGAGAGAGAGAGAGAGAGAGAGAGAGAGAGAAAGAGAGAGAGAAAAAAAAAAAAATACAAAAACAAACAATAAAACATGAAGATAATTAAGGACAGAATACCAATAAAAAAGTCGGAGGAGAAAGAGAAAGAGAAGGAAGAAAAAAAAAAAGGGATGTAGTAGACAAGAAAATCCATGAAAAACAAAGAGTAACTAGGGGGGGGGGGGGGGGCAGTAGAGCGCATACCTCCGCCCGAATATTTCGTTCACCATGTTAAAGGATAGGGAAAATCGGATTTTCAATTGGTTGCCATGGCAACAGTTGTGATTCGATTTCATCCAAAATTAAATCAGTTCTTCCTTATACCAAATAGACTTGGCATACCAAGTTTGGTCCAAATCTATTCGTAAATTTTTGAGAAATCCTGTACACTAACAAACAAACAGACAGATCGGGGTGAAAACATAACCTCCCTTCAGCTTCGTTGGCGGAGGTAATAAAATCCATAATGTGAACCTGCAGAAACGTACACAAGCCTCCGTACACTAATACAAGCGTACACACAGGTTCACGTAAACGCAAATGAGTGTATAAACGCACACACAAACATAGCGTGGGGGGAGGCCAGTCTATCGAGCTTTATGTGGTGCCCTGCGATTAGTCTTGTAACCCCTGGTAGTTTTATTTCCTCTCTCTCTCTCTCTCTCTCTCTCTCTCTCTCTTCTTTTCCTCTCTCTCTCCCCTCTCTCTCTCTCTCTCTCTCTCCTCTCTCTCTCTCTCTCTCTCTCTCTCTCTCTCTCTCTCTCTCTCTCTCTCTCTCTCTCTCTCTCTCTCTCTCTCTCTCGTTTTATCATCATCGGGAAGAGGTTTTGAGGTATTTGTTTCATCATAATAGTCATCAATTTATAACTTATTATTCTTATTTTCATCATCATTATTGCTATTTTAGTCCTTTTCATTATTATTGTTTCTTTCTCTCCTCTCTTAGTCAGTCAGTCAGTCAGTCAGTCAGTAATTACTTGTTTTTCTTTTTTTACATCTCAAAGGACTGGCCAAGGGAAAAAAAAAAGAAGTAACAAAAAACCCGCTTGAATACATTTTAGTATAAATGAATACATACATAGAGAGGACGAGGAGAGAGAACCAGGGAGAGGACTGAGGAACATGACTGCTTCATAAATATTGCATAAGAGGAGGAGGAGGAGGAGGAGGAGGAGGAGGAGGAGGAAAAGGAGGAGGAGGAGGAGGAGGAGGAGGAGGAGGAGGAGGAGGAGAGGAAAAGGAGGAGGAGGAGGAGGAGAGGGAGGAGGGGGGAGGAGGGAGGGGGGGAGGAGGAGTGAAAGAGAAGGGAAGAAAAATATGATGAGAGAAAAGATAGCACATGTAAACAAGTGGATGCCAAATACTAGTGTGACAAAAGTGTGATGAGCAGAGAGTATAATTAAGCCCTTCACGCCCAGATCTTTCCTTTGCTATAAGAAAGAATCGTCTGTTGTCGAGCCATAAAATTACGAAAAGTCACTGAATATACCAAATGAGTTAGTGGACAAGGATACTAAACAGGTCATAGCTATAAAACATTGCTTATAGTCACTAAAAATCGTGTAATGGTACCCAAATTACAATGGAAATTACGTTCTGGGCCTCAAGGGGTTAAAACAATCTTCAGGAAAAAAAAAAATTGAAAAATGGAATGCATTTTCTATTTTTTTATTCTTTTTCTTGCATTTATTTTTAATTTCTGTACATCACGCAAGGGAAAGGACTGGGAGTGAAGGAATTTTAATGAGTAGGAAACCACTGGAAATGAAAATCCTCAGATATATTAATGAAAACTTAAAAAGAAGACAACATTTCACTCGTCGCAAAAAAAAGTTAATCTATCACTTTATTACCACTAATTAGACCTTTTAAATACCCCCCTTGAGCTTGATTGATCTCATTATCTTCCTAAAGGTACAGCCATCACCTATTAACTCATGCTTTTTGTTACTTATTTTGGTCCCTTTTTTTGTCCCTTATGATGTAAAAAAAAGTATACATGTAGTTAGAAGTCAGTAAATATCAATTTTTCCTTTGTTTCGATGGCGAGGGAAAGTGATGAGGAGGAGGTAGGAGGGAGAGGACAGGTTGATGGGTTTAGCACCTAACCTAACTTAACCTACCATAACATAACCAAGCCTAACTTAACCTAAGCTAACTTACCTAACCTAACCTAGCTTAACCTAAATAACCTAACATAACCTAACTTAACCTAACCAAACCTAACATAACCTAACTAAACCTAACCTAACCTACTCTAACCTAACCTAACCTAACCTACTCTAACCTAATTTAACCTAACCTAACCTAACCTAACCTAACCTAATGGCACTGTAAGAAAATGGATTAATACAAGTCAAAGGGAATAGAGATCTTAATTTTATTGGCCTTGTTTAGCACCTAACCTAACAACCTAACTTAACCTAACCTAACCTAACCTAATTTAAACTAACTAAACCTAACCTAACCTAACCTAACTTAACCTAACCTAATCTAATGGCACTGTAAGGTAATGGATTAATGTAAGGCCAAGGAATAAAGATCTTAATTTCCATGGCCTTGGGGTTAATACATCACGGCGGAGTTAGCCTGAAGGCAGTGTAATACGTCCGTGGCATGGCTTTCAGTCTTAAGCCTCCTGCGTCAGCCAGCGTCATAACCTAGATTAGGGATGGCTTGTGTGTGGTGCAGCTCTGTTAGTGTTGGTCATTGTGGGAGGAGGAGGAGGAGGGGGTTGAGGAGGAGGAGGAGGAGGAGGAGAGGAGGAGGAGGAGGGGGTTGAGGAGGAGGAGGGAGGAGGAGAGGAGGAGGAGGAGGGGGAGGAGGAGGAGGAGGAGAGGAGGTGGTCGAGGAGGTGGTCGAGGAGGAGGAGGAGGTGGTCGAGGAGGAGGAGGAGGTGGTCGAGGAGGAGGAGGAGGAGGAGGAGGAGGAGGAGGTGGTCGAGGAGAAGGAGGAGGAGGAAGAGGAAGGGGTCGAGAAGGAGGAGGTGGGGGTCTTAGAGGAGGAGGAAGAGGAGGAAGGGGTCGAGAAGGAGGAGGTGGTCGAGGAGGAGGAGGAGGAGGAGGAGGAGGGAGGAGGAGGAGGAGGAGGTCTTAGAGGAGGAGGATGCAGGGGTCGAGGAGGAGGAGGAGGAGGAGGAGGAGGAGGAGGGGAGGTGGTGGTCGAGGAGGAGGAGGAGGAGGAAGGGATCGAGTAGGAGGAGGTGGTCGAGGAGGAGGAGGTTAAGAAGGAAGAGGAGGAGGAGGAGAGTTTGTCATTGCAAGATAGAGGGCATGGAGCAGAGAGAAGAAGAGAGGAGTGTTAGAAAGGAGAGGGAGAAGAGAACAAAGAGGAGATTGATGAGTGGAAGACTATGCGGAGGAGGAGGAGGAAGAAAAAGTAGTCAAGGGGGGAATATGAGTGACCTACTGAGAATGATTGGTATTGGATAGCTGGGGATTGGGTGAGAGGGAGGGAGAGTGGGAAGAGGGAGGTTTGAGGGAGGGGAAAGGAGGGGAAGGGAGGGGGAGGGAGGGGAATTAGGGAGAAAACACGAGGTAAAGCGGCTGAACACATGGAGAGTCACGAATCCCTTATGGTTGTGGTGGTTTAGTTTAGTTTGCCTTAGTACCCCTTTAGAGACGGTGTGAGAACAGGTCCTCCTCCAAGCTCTTCCTTCACCCCCTCCTTCACCCTGTTTCTTACTCGAGTGGAGGAAGGACGTGTGACTCTAAATGTTGTCTTTCTTTGACATGACGTGGTGGAGAAAGAGTGACGAGGATCATGAAGAGGCTGTTGTGAACGATGTAATTGTGTGTGTGTGTGTGTGTGTGGTGTGTGTGTGTGTGTGTGTGTGTGTGTGTGTGTGTGTGTGTGTGGCAAGTGTTTTCATACCAGCGTACAACTGTTGTGTCTTATTTGTTGTTTCTATCAAGTGTTTCAAGTGTGATCATGTTGTGATGGTGATGTGGAGTTCCTATTGTGGTGTTGATTTGTACTTGTTCCTCGGAAGCGAATAATATATGTAAATATTTGGGGTAAAGGTAAGGAAAGAAAAAAAATATGGCAAAAATTGGTTATGGCAGTTAAGTGTCTTTCCTCTTTTTTGTGTGTATACGCGCTTTTTTTGTTTGTTTTTTGCAAGGAGGGAAGATAGTGTGTAGGTATAGAGAAAAAACAGAACAACTTTGAATACTATACTATTTCCAATACTACTACTACTACTACTACTACTACTGCTACTACTTCTGCTGCCACAACTCTTACTACTACTACTGCCACTTCTATTACCACCACCATCATTACTACCACCATGTGCACCACTACTACCACTAACACCACCACTCACTCCTTCTCTACCCAAACACTAACCACTACACAGGCAAATCCTTTAATCCATGAACCCTGAGAGCCTCCACGTGTAGGAGCATCAATTAGGAAGCATTACGGTTATAATTATCAGCGGCAAAACTCCCGGTGCAAAGCTGGACTTAACTTAAAAGTATGATTAACTAATTAGCAAGTTCCTGGAAAAATTAAAACTTATTACTTACTACGTGTAGCTGAGAAGGGAACTAAAGGGGAGGGTAGTGTTTTGGGTTAATTATCTACCTGTGATTAGTGGATAGCGAGGATATTTTACCAGAGTGATAAAGGACAGGTGAGTGGCATATGTGGAGTGCTAATTACTCGGGTGTGTGAGTGATTTACCTGGAGAGTATGAGATGCCTTTTTTGTCCGCGTAGAAACTTTTTTTTTTTTTTTTTACATCACAAAGGACTGGCAAGGGCAAAAAGAAAAGAGGTAAAAAAAAACTCGCTCAGTTGCCGATCACAATAAAGAAGACAGTAAGTGAATAAAGAAAGGGGGGGGGGTCAATTTAGTTCGAGAGGTGTCTAGGATTATGCTTTTGAATATGAATATGTATTTTATATATGTTTTATTGTGGTGTGGTTGTCTACTCTCCTCTTTGCCTGGTTTTTGTTAGGTTCAAGTGTTGGACTCTAAATCACCGTCCTCTTAATTAAAAGTGAAGTATGTGGCTACCTTAACTAGTGATTGACTTCTCTGATTTCTGAGTTTGGATTCAGTAAGTTTTTGTACCTGGCTGTTGGGATTCGAAGTAATTGTTCCAGACCGTTTGAGGCGTTGAAGTGGTGCTCTATAGTCTATAGTCTTATCTTTGTGACATTATTCATCCAAAGATTTGTTTTCTTCAGTGTTAAAATATAAAGTGTTCTGCTTTGTTATGTTTGCGGTTCTGTGTCCTCATTTCATAGATATAAAGTCCATTTTATCAACTTTCTCACTTCAAGGAACATCACAGATCACTTTTCAGGAGGTGTAGACTTTCCGAAATCACGTCCTCACCAAGTATCGAGTTGTAGTTTTCGAGTTAATGGTAATGTTTGTTTTCTTTCTTTTTTGCAGAGAAATAAGGAGTTTATGCAAGACGTCTTATACAACGGCAAAAAGGACGGTAAGCTCTCTCCTTTCTCTCATTTTCCCTTCCTTCCTTCTTCATTCATTCCTTTGTCTCTCCTACTACCTGTCTGTTATACCTGTCTGTTTCTCTTTTCATTTCTCCCTCGCTCCTTCCCTCCCTCTTTACCTTTCCGTGTCCTCTTCCCATTCCTGTTTTCATCCTCTTCTTCCTTCACTTCCTTCCCCCTTCCCTCTTTCATTCTTGTTTCTTCCTTTTCTATTCTGTCCTTCACCCCTTTCCTCTGTCATTTCTTCACTTTTGTTTCATTCTTCTCATTTATTCCTTCTGTTCCTTCCTCCTGCCTTTCCTTTTCCTTCCTTTCCTTCCTATGTCCTTCTTTCATTCTTTTCTCATACGCCTAACACATATCTCGCTTTATTTATGTTTTTATTCTCTCTCTCCTCTCTCTCTCTCTCTCCTCAATCTCGCTCTCTCTCTCTCTCTCTCTCATCTCTCTCTCTCTTCTCTCTCTCTCTCTCTCTCTCTCCTCTCTCTCCTCTCTCTCTCTCTCTCCTCTCTCTTCTCTCTCTCTCTCTCTCTCTCTCTCTCTCTCTCTCTCTCTCTCTCTCTCTCTCTCTCAACTCCACTTTTGTTTTTCTCTCTTTCCTCTCTCCCTCATCCCACTCCTCCATTTTTCTTGGTCTTGCATATTATTACTTTTCCCTTTTCCTCTTTCCCCTCTCTCTCCCTTTATCTTCATTCTTTAATCCTCCCTTCATCCTGCTTACCTTCCAATACTCTTGCCTATTTTTATTCAACTTAATCAGTTTTTTCTTAATGTATTTTCACAACTATGAATTATCTCTCCAACACATAATCCCGAAATAATTAAGCTGATGAATTGTAGTTATTTCATATTTACTTTTATTGCTTGTGTTGGTAATAATGCGTATAATTATTTCTACATCTATTACAAGTGTTAGAACTTTCAATAGATTTTTTTCCTAATACACAGAGGTCCTAATGTAATACTGTATAAAAGAAACAACAAAATTAAGCCTAGGTAGTGTTTTATGACTTGTTTTGTAGAAGGATTAGAATTCGTGGCGTGTGTGTGATGTCAACAGGTGCTCTTGAAAGTGTTTGTATTTATGCTTGAGATGAGCAGGTGATATTAGGCAGGGGAGATGAGGCAAGTGGGTTTAACCTCTTCACGCCCAGATCTCTCCCTTGCTATATAAAACTGTATGTTGTCAAGCCATAAAATCACGAAAAGTAACTAAATATACCAAATAAGTTAGTTGACAAGGATACTAAACTGGTCATATCTATAAAATATTAATTATATTCACTAAAAATCGTCTTATGGTAGCTAAATTACAATGGAAATTACGTTCTGGGTCTCAAGGTGAGACACGTGTGAGGGATGTGTTAGGTGAGGATGAGGCAGGTGAAGTAGGTGATGCACAGGTGAGGCAGGTGTCTGATTGCTGTCCCTCCCCAGGCTCGGTGATGGAGGAGGGGCGCGCGTTGTGGCGGCGGGTGGGGTCAAGGCGCCGCTCCGGCACGCCCCGGGAGCTGCCCAAGGAGCCCACCGCGGCCCGGGAGCAGCCTCGCCGCGCCTCAGCCGCCTCCCCCGCCCGGGCCGCCTCCTCCTCCCCCGTCAGGACACCCGCCGCCACACACCAACAGAGAAGCAGCTCCATCTCTGTCCCGCGCTCCTCCAGCACCCTCCCCAAGGGGTTCAGTATGGCCCCCAGTATGGCCCCCCGAGGCACGCCGACACGGGACACAGCGTCACCGCAACAGAGGGGCCCCGACTCCACCTACGGCTCGCCCGCCCATGACAGAAACAAGTCAGAGTCACCTTCAAGGGACTCCTCCTCGCGCACCTCCACCCCGCAGGGCACGCCTACCAAGTCCTCCCCCGTCCCCGGCACCCCGACCCGCGAGGTGCCCCGCCGCCCCTCCCTGACCCGCGCCGCCAGCTTCGACAGTCCCTCCGTCAGTCCGCGGCGATCCAGCCTGCGCAGCGCCGTGCTCCGCCTGCGCTGCGAGTCCCAGGACACGGCCGAGGAGGACGACGAGGAGGAGGAGACCACCAGCGCTCCGGCCGTGACCTTCAGGGGCATAGACCGAGAGGTGGAGGAAGAAGACGAAGAGGAAGAGGATGAAGAGGATGATGAGGAGGAAGAAGAGGAGGAGATGAGTGAGGGGAAAGGGTCCAGCCGGGTGGTGAACGGCGAGGGTGGTGTGAAGGGCAGGGCCAAGGGGCGGAGGCGAGCCAAGGGGCGCCGCGGCAGGACGCAGGTGGAGCCGCAGCGATCACAGGACCTCGACTCCCCCAGCAACGCCGCTGTGCCCATTGTGGAGGTAAGGACACCCCCCACCCCCCACCTCTCTCCCCTCTCTCCCCTCTCTCTCTCTCTCTCTCTCTCTCTCTCTCTCTCTCCTCTCTCCTCTCTCTCTCTCTCTCTCTCTCTCTTTCTGGTAGTACGTGTAAAAACTGTTTTGTCTCCATTTCACTCTCGGCACAAATGTTTCAGAGAGTGTCGTAGAGTAGTCGCGTGTTTGGAAAGCGAGAAAGTGTTTCCAATCCCTTTGATCCTTGGAAGCGCTTCGGAGGGGCGTTCTGCGACACGTGTATAGGGTATAGGGTTTGAATGGCTCCTTCTACCGCTGCTGCTGAATACCTCCTGACGCGGTTGACAGGGGGTCCACCCACACACCCACACACACACACCCACACACCCACCCACACACACACACACATCAATCCCCTTTAATACCAGCAAGCCAGGTGTGCACTTGTATTAATCACTCTTTACCTGCCAACCTCCGTGTCGCCTCCGTGGTGCAGTGACTAGCGTGCCTGGCTACGAATCTGCGGACACTGGTTCGAATCCGGGCCAGGGCAAATCGGTGACCAGCCTACCCAGCTGTTCTTCCTTCCTTTCGGGGTTGATAAATGGGTACCTGGGGTAACCTGGTGAAGGTAACTGTAGTAATCCGGGTATCACACTAGCTCTGTGTCCCGGGGTAACGGGTCCTCACCCACCACAGGCTATAAGAGCTAATGCCACGGAGATGAGCACTGAATGCCACGCGCAGCTTAGCGTATGCCCCCAACTTTACCTTTACTTTACCTGGCAACACAACTACACGTGTCTCCCTCATGCGCTAGCAACAAAAAGGTGTATTTCCCGCGGTTAATTAAGAGTGAGGCGAGGCTGGTACAGGGGACGTTATTAGGGAGGGGAGCATAAGTTAGTAGGAAACGGATTAAATGGACGAGCGTAAACGGCTGAGGGAAATAGAGTAATGTATTTTGTGCGTATGTGTGTGTGTGGTGTGTGTGTGTGTGTGTGTGTGTGTGTGTGTAAGCGGTGAGACAGGATGGCAGGGAAGAGGTGACCGGAAATGTTGTGAGTGCAAGCCGCGGCCCCGACTGGTATTAAAGAGAGAGAGAGAGAGAGAGAGAGAGAGAGAGAGAGAGAGAGAGAGAGAGAGAGAGAGAGAGAGAGAGAGAGAGAGAGAGAGAGAGAGAGAGAGATTGTTATTATTATTAGTTTATTGACAAAAGTCTCGCAAACATAGTACCCTGTTACATGTATAACTTCCCATATTTGTCCAAAATTATATTCTTACATATTTCATATTAACCTAAAACAAAGAAACAAAACACATCTGCCATGGTGACACATCGCTAATGTATATAATTTAAATACAATTAAAGAATTCAAGAGAAAATTCAATTAGAGAGAGAGAGAACTAGACATATTTGATAACTTATAGCCTTGTACTGACTTGTTGTCTTACTTGCCTCTATACTTCTTGCCCCTTATACTTCTTGCCCCTATACTTCTTGCCCCTTATACTTCTTGCCCCTTATACTTCTTGCCCCTTATACTTCTTGCCCTTATACTTCTTGCCCCTTATACTTCTTGCCCCTTATACTTCTTGCCCCTTATTCTCTTGCCCCTTATACTTCTTGCTCCTTATACTTCTTGCCTCTATACTTCTTGCCCCGGAACCCCTATACTTCAACCCCTTTAGTTTGGCCCCTAAAAGAAAACCGCTTTCCCCCCCTTTTTTGGGGTTTTTAAAAAAGGGAGGGGGGAAAATTGGGGGGAAAAAAAGTAATGGGTACCAAACTTGTTCCCGGTAACGGGCCCCCCCCCGGTTAAAACTTTCCCCCCTTTTGCCCTTTCCGGCCTTAAAGCCCCCAACTTTCCTTTTTTACCTCCCCCAAAACTTCCCCCTTCCCCCAAAAAGGTTTTCCCCTTAAATTTTTGGGTTTGGGGGGGGGAACTTTTGGGGGGGAAATAATTGTAAAACTTTGGCCTAAAGGGCTGGGGTAATTGTTTTTTCTTGGGGTTTTTTTTGGGGGTTTTTTTTTGTTTTTTTTCTAACGGTGGCAAAATGCCCAAATTTTTTTTCCCCGGCCCCCCAATTTTTAAAAAGGGGAAAAAGGGGAAAAAGGGGGAAAAAAAGGGGGGGAAAAAAGGGTAAAAAGAAAAAAGGGGGGAAAAATTTTTTTTTTTATTTTTTAAAAATCTCCCCCAAAATATCCCACTTATTTTTTTTTCCAAAATTTTTTTTAAAATTTTCTTTCCTAAAAAAAAAAAAATTGCCTTACCCCCCCTTTTTTTTTAAAAAAAAAATTTTAAAAAAAAAATTCTTAAAAGGGGAGCTAAATATTTTAACCATCCTTTACTCGTTTTTCCCCCCCTCCCCTTAACCCCCCAACCCCCCAACCCCCCAAAACCACCCAACCACCCAACACCCAACCCCCCAAACCCCCCACCCCCCCAACCCCCAACCCCCCCAAACCAACACCCCCCCAAAAAACAAACACCCCAAAAAAACCCAAAAAAAAACACACACACACACACAACCCCAACCCCAAACACACACACACCCACACACACACACACCCCCAAACACAACACACACACACACACACACCACACAACACACAAAAAAACCCCCACACACAACAAAACCCCACCAACATT
Source organism: Chionoecetes opilio (assembly GCA_016584305.1). Classification (NCBI taxonomy): domain Eukaryota; kingdom Metazoa; phylum Arthropoda; class Malacostraca; order Decapoda; family Majidae; genus Chionoecetes; species Chionoecetes opilio. The sequence continues at coordinate 118,183 of JACEEZ010002066.1, read as the reverse complement.
TTACATTTGTAAAATAAAATTTCCTCTTTTTTTAACTCACTTTGGGTACTTATCTTATTCTTTTTTTTTTCCCTCTCTTCTCCCCTCCTCCCCTCCTCCTCTCTCCTCCCCCCTCCTCCTCCCACCCCCCCTCCCCCCCTCGCAAGTAATACTCGGGGGGAAGGGCCTACCCTCCCATAGCTTTGGATCAAAATAACAAATTTAGATGGAAAAAGGAAAAACTGTAGGGTTAAAATCTCGAGGAACCATATATAACTTTGGGATGACCCGCCAACTTTTTGCCTCGTGAGAACATGCGGGAGTTTGAACGGTCGTGATGCTTATCTCTCTCTCTCTCTCTCTCTCTCTCTCTCTCTCTCTCTCTCTCTCTCTCTCTCTCTCTCTTGGATAATTCAACTTCATTTATGGGGTCAAGTAACAGTAGTATCTCTGTTCCACCCTCACATTTACACACAAAATATAAAAACAACAACTAAACCAAGATAACAACAACAGCAACCACAATAACCACCACCACCACAACCACAACAACAACAACACAACAACAACAAGACGTCACCACAACCCTCACGTCCATACATCACAAAAGGGTCACTCGTTTCTTAACTACCCCAGCACAGACAACCACAGGCCTTGACTCTCCCAGCCACCCGGAGACCTTCACTTAAGTAAACACGATGATG
>JACEEZ010002066.1:105000-107500 GCA_016584305.1 Chionoecetes opilio | reverse complement strand
ATCTGTTTTCCTTTTATTAAGGGCTGTTGCTGTCTTTAAGGGTTGTTGCTGTCTGTTCTTCTTAGGGCTGATGCTTTCTTTTTCTTAGGGTTGTTGGTGTCTGTTCTTCCTTTATAATCCTTTGTATTCCTCTCCTCCCTCAGTGTTCCAGCAGGGCTCAGAGGGCAAGTCTTGGTTCATCATCCTCCGCGGCTCCGTCAATGTGGTGATACACGGCAAGGGGGTCGTCAACACCTTACAGGAGGGAGACGACTTCGGCAAGCTGGCCCTCGTTAATGATGCTCCCAGGTACGTTCCTTTTCTTCCTCGTCTTCCTCCTCCTCTTCCTCCACCTCCTCTACCTCCTTATCCTCCTCTTCGTTTTATTCTCGTCTTTGTTATCCTTGTAATTCAATGTTTTTATTTATTTATTCTTTTTATATTGACATTTTCTGAACGCAATGCTAACCAGGTAATAATCCGTGTTTTCTGGGACAGGTGTGATGTGCAGGTGAAACTAAATTTACCCTCCCACTTTTTTTATTTAGCTTTTTTTTTTTTTTACTTTTAAGGACTGGCAATTAGCGGGCAGACAAAAAGTAACAGACAAAAAAAAAAAAAAAAAACAGACAGACACAGACACCCAGACAAAAAAAAAGGTGATGTTAATCTTTTGGTTCTCTTGGTAAAACGAAAATACCCCTCGCGCTTTTTTTTTATTTTCCTGCTTTTTACTTTATAGGGATGTTTTGTTTATCTTTTTATCATTATTGTCTTTATCTATTTTATCTTGTTTTTTAATCCTTCGTCTGTTTGTGTTGATTATGACTTCCGCCCTTATCTCCCCTCCTTCTCCTTCTCTTTCTCCTCCTTTTATCTCCTTTTGCGTCTCTCTCTCTCTCTCTCTCTCTCTCTCTCTCTCTCTCTCTCTCTCTCTCTCTCTCTCTCTCTCTCTCACGGTCCTTCAGCCTCTTAACCTCTTCCTTACCTCCCACTCTTCTTAATAATCTTCTTCCTTCTTCCTGGTTGTTTTGAAGACTCTTATCCTCTCTCTCTCTCTCTCTCTCTCTCTCTCTCTCTCTCTCTCTCTCTCTCTCTCTACTTCCTTTTCCCTCTAATTCTACCTCCATTCCTCCCTCCTACTTATTGAATCTCCTCTACATTATTGAAGGCTATTAAAGACTTCCCTTGATGTTTGTTTGTTTGAATTATCTCTCTCTCTCTCTCTCCTCTCTCTCTCTCTCTCTCTCCTCTCTCTCCTCTCTCTCTCTCTCTCTCTCTCTCTTCTCTCTCTCTCTCTCTCTCTCGTCATTCCTCATTATCTTGTTGTAGGTTGACATGTTTACCTGTTACCTATACACAATCCTCTGTAATCCTGTGTAATCCCTCATAAGTGTTATGTTTACTGCCTTTGATCCACCTCCTATTGTTTCTCCTCCTCGTCCTCCTCCTCCTCCTCCTCCTCCTCCCTCCCTCCTACGAAGCTCGGCTCAAAGAACTTAACTTATTCCCACTAACAAAACGAAGGATAAGAGGTGACCTCATCGAAGTCTTTAAAATCTTCAATGGATTTACGAACGTAGTCCCAGAAAATCTTTTCACGCTAGACCGGTCAAGCTCAACTAGAAACAACGGATTTAAAATAAGCAGGAAACGGTTTGTAACGAACGAAGCAAAGTACTTCTTCACAAACCGTGTTGTAAACGTATGGAATGGGCTGCCCTCAGACGTAGTAAACTCAAATACAATAGAATCATTTAAAAATCGCCTCGATAAATATTTCATATCAAATCCCCGGTTGTCACTGTTTATCTCGGAATAATAAATTTATCTCGCGAGCCTCTGATGCTTACACTCATTGCGTAAAATGATTGCGAGTCGCGTCTACACAACCCCTCCCACACGTCTCAGACAGCCCCGAGTAAACGGTCACTACTACAACTTTTGACCTGTGACGGGCTGTGGTTCAGTAAGGGCCCTGTCAGTTAGTGACCACCATCGGGATTTATATACCAGGGGTCACTGCTGCAGGGGGCATTGAAGTGCACGGCGTCCTACTTGGAAAGTGCACTACCGCAGTGGATTGAACGGAGCTGGGGCCTGATTGACTGCTGCCTCCCAAGAAAGCGCCAGGCAAGGCTGCCGCACCACCCTTGAACTTCCACACTGAGCCTACACCAACACTACATTAGACCTCATAACACACACAGATAGCCCCGAGTTAACGGTTACCACTACTACTCTCGACCTGTGACGTGTTGTGGTTCAGTAAGGGTCCTGTCAGTTAGTGACCACCATCGGGATTTAAGGTACCAGGGGTCACTGCTGCAGGAGGCATTGAAGTGTACGGCGTCCTACATGGAAAGTACACAATCCGCAGTGGATTGAACGGAGCTGAGGCCTGATTGACTGCTGCCTCTCAAGAAAGCGCCAGGCAAGGCTGCCGCACCACCCTTGAACCTCCACACTGTGTTCACACCATTACAAGACACACATAACATGACCTATCTATCAAGCACTA
>JACEEZ010002066.1:92500-100000 GCA_016584305.1 Chionoecetes opilio | reverse complement strand
CTTCAGGTGGGTCACGGAGGGATGAGGGCGTGAGGAAGGGCGTGGTGGGAAGGGTGAGGAGGGGTGAGGGGGTGAAGGGGTATGAGGGAAGGGTGGTGGTGGGAAGGGTGAGGGAGGGGTGAGGGGTGAGGGGGTATGAGGGAAGGGTGAGGTGGTGGGAAGGGTGAGGGAGGGGTGAGGGGTGAGGGGGTATGAGGGAAGGGTGGTGGTGGGAAGGGTGAGGGAGGGGTGAGGGGTGTGGGGGTATGAGGGAAGGGTGGTGGTGGGAAGGGTGAGGGAGGGGTGAGGGGGTGAGGGGTATGAGGGAAGGGTGATGGTGACTGCATGAGGGAAATGATAATGGTCTGAAAAAGGGGCAAGGTTAGAATTTGAGGTATCGTGCGTATGTGTTTTTTTTCCCTCTGTGTGTGTGTGTATTCATCTAGTTGTATTTGTATTCATCTTCTAGTTGTTGTATTTTACAGGGCCTGAGCAATGCTCGTATGGCCCCGTCTCCATATCAACATTTATTTTATCATTCATCCTTAGTGCTTAGTGTTGGCCGAAGTCACCACCCCGGGAGGGGAGTCACAAACCCCCGGCTAACACCCGGTACCCATTCACTACTAGGTGAACAGGGCCTCGGGTTTTAAGAAGACCGCCCGTCTGTCTTCGCTCCGCCCGGGGATCGAACCCGGGACTTCTCGGTTGTGAGCCGAGCGTGCTATCCCTTACACTACGGAGGTCCCCTTATCGCATCGCATCGACCTCTGGCTGTGTGTGTGTGTGTGTGTGTGTGTGTGTGTGTGTGTGTGTGTGTGTGGTGTGTGTGTGTGTGTGTGTGTGTGTGTGTGTGTGTGTGTGTGTGTATTTATCTAGTTGTATTTTACAGGGCCAGAGCAACGCTCGTATGGCCCCGTCTCCATATCAACATTTTTATCATTCATCCTTAGTGCTTTGTGTTGGCCGAAGCCAGCACCCCGGAGAGCAGGTCACAAACCCCGGCTAACACCCGGTACCCATTCACTGCTGGGTGGACAGGGGCTCGGGTTTTAAGGAAACAGCCCATATGTTTCCGCTCCGCCCGGGGATCGAACCCGGGACTTCTCGGTTATGAACCAAGCGTGCTCCCCTACACTACGGAGTACTGTGTGTGTGTGTGTGTGTGTGTGTGTGTTTGTGTGTGTATGTGTTTGTTGTGTGTGTGTGTGTGTGTGTGTTGCCGGGACGGAGATATGCCTCATGGGAACAGTACGAAACCAAACAATAAAAAACACATGACAAAACACGACACAAACGTGTCGACACGACAAAACACGACACAAACGCAACCAACAAACGCTGAAAAAATGGAAAATAAGAACCAAAGATTCTACAAGCTTTTCCTATCTTGCGTGCAGGGTCTTTGATAGAACCTTACAACCCATGTCTTCGCTTGACTTTGACCTGCCTTGTCCTTATAGTCTTTGATAGAACCTTACAACCTGTGTCTTCCTCTGACTCTCACCTGCCTTGTCCCGCCCTTAACACAGACGCTGCAGGAGGAGGTGGCCAAGGACGTGGAGGTGTACGGCGTGGCGCTGCGGGACGAGGCCACACTGATGCTGAGCGTGGCCGAGGCGTTGGAGAGGTTTGAGCGGGACAAATCCACGACGGGCGTCAGCAAATGGAAGCTTCCCACCAGCGGTCGTCCCATCAGCCTCTTCGGGGTGACGTCCACGGAGGAGCCCTCGGAGCCCCACCGAGCCATCCGGTCGCAGGACGACAGTAAGGGCCCCGGCATGCCCGAGGTTTCTCTGTCTCACCCCTCTATGTTGTTCTCCGGTAACGTATGCTCGGCGTGTGACCCGGCCTCTTGTTCCTCTGGGTCTCGCGGGCAGGCACACCAGGCGCGAGGGAGGCGTTAGGGGGTGGGGGGGTGCTCTCCTGGGGGAGGAAATAGAATCCGAAGTTTCCTCACCATGTAAAAAACAAAATTGGTGCTGTGAAAGGACACGAACACTGGTTTTGTTTTTTCTTTTACTTTTTATTTTATTTTACTTTTTATTTTATTTTACTTTTTATTTTATTTTACGTGTGTATATTCTTTTATTTATTCGTTTTTTCTTCCCTTGGAGCTTACGTGCCGCTGTGCCTGCCCGTCGAGCCTGTTTTTTTCTTTTTTTTTGTTGTTACGTTAGTTCAGTTGGCTGCTTTTTTATTTTTTTTTTCCGTACAGTAGCTTTTTATAGTTTTTTTTTGCCATTGCTTCATGGTAATAATCCCTTTTTTTATTGCATGTAGTCAAGCACCCACCTGATGCATTCCATTTATTCTTCCTTATGTTCCCTTGCACTACCCAGACTGAATTTATTAATCACTAGTGTATAGCGCCGTTACATGTACACCTCTTAGTCACTGTAGAAAAAAACTGATACGTAGTGTGCATTCTAATGTACCTGATAATTATCTAGTAATTCTAGTTATTTTTTCATCACTGTAAGCTACATAAACAATTGTCATTCCTTTATTCCTGTTCTCTCTAGCCCCGTGCATCTACCTGTACACTCTTCTGCATCTTTCGTCATACTCGTCTAACAATACCTCTCATCTCTCTCTCTCTCATCTCCTGTCTTCTCTCGTCTCTCTGTCATCTCTCTCTTCATCCTCTCTCTCTGCTCTCTCCTCTCTTCTCTCTCTCTCTCTCTCTCTCTCTCTCTCTCTCTCTCTCTCTCTCTCTCTCTCTCTCTCTCTCTCTCTCTCTCTCTCTCTCTCTCTCTCTTCTCTCTCTCTCTCTCTCTCTCTCTCTCTCTCTCTCTCTCTCTCTCTCTCTCTCTCTAAAGTTTTTTTTTTCTCTCTCTCTCTCTCTCTCTCTCTCTCTCTCTCTCTCTCTCTCTCTCTCTCTCTCTCTCTCTCTCTCTCTCTCTCTCTCTCTCTCTCTCTCTCCCCCCCCTCCAATCTTTGTCTTTCATGCATACAGTCAAGATCCACATATACTTCTAATCACATTTTATTATCCATATTATTATAGTTTTCTCTCCTTTTTCCTGCAGTCATCTTTCGGGTGTACTGCGCAGACCACACCTACTGCACCTTGCGCTTCCCCCTCAACACCCCCAGCGAGGTCATCAAGAGGTCAGCCGCGGATAAACTAGGTCTTCGGCAGGAAAACCTCTTGCTGGTCGAACTCAAATCCACAGTAGGTCTCGTGTGTGTGTGGGGGGGGGGAGGGTTTGTGTGTTCGTGTGTGTGTGTGTGTGTGTGTGTGTGTGTGTGTGTGTGTGTGTGTGTGTGTGTGTGTGTGTGTGTGTGTGTGTGTAAGTGGGTGTATGTTCTTGTTTTGTTATCTAGGGTAAAAAGGAGGATGAGAGAGAGAGAGAGAGAGAGAGAGAGAGAGAAGAGAGAGAGAGAGAGAGAGAGAGAGAGAGAGAGAGAGAGAGAGAGAGAGAGAGAGAGAGAGAGAGAGGGGACAGAGACAGAGACAGAGAGAGAGAGAGAGAGAGAGAGAGAGAGAGAGATTTAATGGTAGTAAATAGTAGAGCTAATAGTAGAAAATAATAGGTAGTTAATAGTAGAAAAAAGCTGACTTCATTTAGATATAATCCTTAATTTGTGAAGAGATTCTACCACACACACCACACCACCACACACACACACACACACACACCACACACACACACACACACACACACACACACACACACACACACACACACACACACACACACACACACACACACCACACACACACACACGTAGTGTAGAGGTAGCACGCTCGGCTCACAACCGAGAAGTCCCGGGTTCGATCCCCGGGCGGAGCGGAGGCAGATGGGCTGTTTCCTTAAAACCCGAGCCCCTGTCCACCCAGCAGTGAATGGGTACCGGGTGTTAGCCGGGGGTTGTGACCCCCCTCCCGGGGTGGTGGCTTTGGCCAACACAAAGGATGAAAGATAAGAATGTTGATATGGAGACGGGGCCATACGAGTGCAGCTCAGACCCTGTAAAATACAACTAAATACACACACACACACACACACACACACACACACACACACACACACACACACACACACACACACACACACACACACACACACACACACACACACACACACACACACACAGCTAATCAGTGCCGCGCTACAGGGGAGGTGGTGCCGTTCCGAGAGAGGGAGATGTGCCCCCCCACCGCCCTTGGTCTCAACGGCAGACTCTTCATCTCCAACAAGGATCATCTTGACGCCCTGGTGAGTGTGGCCTTGAGTCTGTGGGGTCACCTTGGGGGATCTTTTTAATGCAGTGTTACATCTACTAATCATCATTTTAGTGCTCTTTCTAATTGCAGCTCTATTTGTTATGTTTCGTTGCACTGTACATGTTCTTTTCTCCCTGCTTCCCTCATGTTTTCCCCCGTTCTTTTTCCTCTTGTTCTGTTTTCATTATAATTTTTCTTTATCATTTCCACATTTCTGTTTGGGTTTTTTACAAGTTTAACACCATTTTTATTCTTCGTTTTTTTGAAAGAGGGAAATCTGTTTTATATGAAAGCGTATCAGGTAACTTGCGACTCTTTACTTATCCTCCTCCTCCTCCTCTTCCTCCTCTTCCTCCTCCTCCTCCTGTTCCTATTTTCTTTAGGGGCATGGTATCCTTTTCCAACTGTTTTTTTACATGTAGTTTGATAGTTAGTAGTATGTACTAGTTCAGCAGATACCCTCGTAGTTATAAACCAATAGACCTCCTGGTATCTGTTTTTCCAATGTATTCCTCCTTCAGATGCCCCGAACAGTAGTAGTAGTAGTAGTAGTATGTAGTTCAGCAGATACCCTCGTTATAGACCAATATATCTCCTGGTATCTGTTCTTCCTATGTATTCCTCCTCCAGATGCCCCTCACGTACCAGGTAACTTGCCACTTTTACTTATCCTCCTCCTCCTCCCCCTGCAGATGCCCCTGGCCGAGCAGGAGGGGCCCTCGGAAGGCTCCATCAACCAGCTGGAGATGTACAGCACGCGGGAGTTGGCTTTCCACATCACCACGCATGACTGGGACCTCTTCAACGCCATCCATGAGGTGAGGAGAGAGAGAGAGAGAGAGAGAGAGAGAGAGAGAGAGAGAGAGAGAGAGAGAGAAGAGGAGAGAGAGAAGAGAGAGAGAGAGAGAGAACGAGAGAGAGAGAGAGAGAGAGAGAGAGAAGAGAGAGAGAAGAGAGGAGAAGAAACATATTTTAAAGCACAATATTTCAAAAAGAACAGCGTATGATATCAGATAATGAGTAAGAGTGAGTGAGTGAGTGAGTGAGTGAGTGAGTGAGTGAGTGAATGAGAGAGAGAGAGAGAGAGAGAGAGAGAGAGAGAGAGAGAGAGAGAGAGAGAGAGAGAGAGAGAGAGAGGAGAGAGAGAGAGAGAGAGAGAGAGAAGAGAGAGAGAGAGAGAGAAAAGAGAAGAAAATAAGGAAGCTACAAGAGCCGCGAGCCTAACGTGGTAGTTCCTGATAAGACTAAGAAAATAAGGAAGAGAGAGAGAGAGGAGAGAGAGAGGAGAGAGAGAGAGAGAGAGAGAGAGAGAGAGAGGAGAGAGAGAGAGAGGAGAGAGAGAGAGAGAGAGAGAGAGAGAGAGAGAGAGAGAGAGAGAGAGAACATATTTTCAAGCACAAAATTTTCATGAAATAACACAAAAACTCAATATTAGAAATGAAATACGAGTACATAAACAAAATAATGAATAAACAAAATAACGAACACTTTTTTTATATAGTGCTGTATTTTCCCTTCCCGCGTTCGATCCTGTCACTCTGTCCTTGGCTTCGGCTTGGCCAGTACATTATCATCATCATCTTTCTGTTTAACCCCTTCACACCCAGATCTTTCCTTTGCTATATAAAATTATCTGTTGGTAGCCATAAAACTACAAAAAGTAACTAAATAAACCAAATTAGCTAGTGGACAAGAATACTAAGCAGGTCATATCTATAAAATATTGCTTATGTTACCTAGAAATCGTCTAATGGTACCCAAACTACAATGGAAATTACGTTATGGGTCTCAAGGGGTTAACGTCTGATTTTCCTATAATGCTCTGACAGTACGAGTTCCTGTATCAAGTGTTCGGCCGCGACCACTTCGGGGAGGTGATGTGCAACCTGGACGTGTTTCGGCGCCGCTTCAACGAGATCCAGTACTGGGTGGTGACGGAGATGTGCCTCGCCAACGCCCTGTCCAAACGATCGCAGCTCCTCAGAAAGTTCATCAAATTAGCAGCCTAGTGAGTATTCTAGTATCCTAATAACTTACTGAAAACCTTTATAATAACTAACTAATAACCTAAGAAATACCAACGTCCTTGCTAAACGATTGCAGCTCCTCAGAAGGTTCATCAACTTTGCAGCCTCAGTAAGTATTCTAATATTCCAATAACTAACTAATAACCTAAGCAAATATTAAGTATGTCAAGAGTTGGATTTCTGATATGGGTGCATAAGGTTCCCATAACACTATATATAATAACACTTACAGTAATAACATTAATAACAGTATCAGTATAGCAGTAGTATCAATAACTATGTCAGGAGAATTAGCAGTGATAGTACATTAATAACAGTATTAGTATAGCAGTAGTATCAATAACTATGTCAGGAGAATTAGAAGTGATAGTAGCAGTTCCGTAAGAGTAGCAGCAGTAGAAGTAGTAGTAGTAGTAGTAGTAGAAGTAGTAGTAGTAGTAGTAGTAGTAGTAAGTAGTAGTAGCAGGCCCACTGCTCTTCTGAACTTGCTAACTGCATGCCTCCCCCCCTCCCGCGGCCTTGCTGCACAAGACTTTCTACTCATTCTCATCCCTATTATGTCCATCTTCCTAATGCAAGAGTTAATCAGTATCTTTACTCTTTCATCCCTTTCACTGGTAAACTCTGGAACTCTCTTCCTGTTTCTATTTTTCCACTTTCCTATGACTTAAATCTTTTCAAAAGAGGAGTAACAAGACATCTCCCGAACTAAATTGGCTCACCCCTCTTTTTTATTTTATTCTCTTACTGTCTTCTTTATAGGGACTGGCAACTAGCGGGCTTTGTGTTACTCATTTTTGTTGTGCCCTTGGCCAGTTCTTTGTGATGTAAAACAAAAAGAGAAAAAAGCTGAAGTAGTAGCAGCAGTAGTATAGAGCAGATAGTAGTAGTAGTAGAATAGAAGTTAGTGTGTAGTAGAAGTAGTAGTAGAAGTAGTAATAGTAGTAGTAGTAGTAGTAGTAGTAGTAGTAGTAGTAGTAGTAGTAGTAGTAGTAGTAGCAGGCCCATGAAAGTAGCAGCAGTAGTAAAAGTAATGTTCCAATCTTTCACTCTTCTCACATTCTTTCCACAGTTGCAAGGAACATCAGAACTTGAACGCCTTCTTCGCTATCGTGATCGGCCTCAGCAACGTGTCTGTGTCCCGCCTCACGCAGACCTGGGAGCGGCTGTCGTCCAGGTGTTGTCGTGAGTGTGTTGAGTGTTGTGTAGTGTGTGTGGTGCGTGTTGTGTGTAATGTGTGGATGTCGTGTTGTGTCGTGT
>JACEEZ010002066.1:50000-87500 GCA_016584305.1 Chionoecetes opilio | reverse complement strand
GGCGGGGAAAGTCGTCCTGTGTTGCCAACTCCATCATGGTTAAGCCATGACTTGCTTCGTTCCTCTTGACTTTTTGAATTTTTTATTTCTATTCATTCTTGCGTCCCACATTGTTCATATTCTGTAAAATGGATCAAAGAAAAAATATTTGCCTCACATTCCCGTCTGTCTATGTATCTTGTTTTCTTAACTTTCTCTTCTTCTGTCTAATGTGCTGTCAGCGTCGTTGTCATTATTGTCACTATCCTTTATCATTATTTCCTGCCCTGTCACATTTATCTTGTTTAACTATTGCATATAATTTCTCTGCAGTAATATTCCTTTTCGCAGTTCCTACACGTTCTTCTGAATGACTAAACGTAACAATACGCTTCAAGTTCTTACATGTCTCTCCAAATATGTTTTCTTACCATGCTATAGGGATTTACTGTTTTCTATTTTACTCTCGCGGTCTTGATGTTCTACGCAGTGTTTCTTAACCTTTTTACCACCACGCCCCTTCAGTAGTGGGTCCTTGCCTCCATGTCCCCCTTCACCACCACGCCCCTTCAGTAGTGGGTCCTTGCCTCCATGTCCCCCTTCACCACCACGCCCCTTCAGTAGTGGGTCCTTGCCTCCATGTCCCCCTTCACCACCACGCCCCTTCAGTAGTGGGTCCTTGCCTCCATGTACCCCTTCACCACCACCACGCCCTTCAGTAGTGGGTCCCTTGCCTCCATGTCCCCCTTCACCACCACGCCCCTTCAGTAGTGGGTCCTTGCCTTCATGTCCCCCTTCACCACCACGCCCCTTCAGTAGTGGGTCCTTGCCTTCATGTCCCCCTTCACCACCACGCCCCTTCAGTAGTGGGTCCTTGCCTCCATGTTCCCCCTTCACTTCTTCAACGAAGACATTTCAAAATAATCCTGAATCAGAATGAAAAACTCAAAAAAATGCGTGTTTCTGACAATTTTATTGTGCAACTAATTATTCATTAACACCTTGCATATACCCAGCAGATTTAGTTATATCACTTTTAAATGCTGCCGCACACCAGAAGCTACGCGCTATAATAATAATGATAAAAATAACAATAATAATAGTAATAATAATTTAAAAAAATACTATTGCATAAGAGTCTGCGGAGTAAATGAAACGTGGCAAGGCGGCACCGCAGAGTTTTCAGACACGTCTTCTCTGTAGCGACTTTTTCGCTCACCCTCGCGAGCGAGCTTTATTTTAAAGCGAAGGCCGAGCTTCAAGTCAAATACTTTACAGTTCTTCCTTTTTCTCTCTTGGGTCACGCCCACTTAAGGGTTCGCGCCCCCCATGTCAAGAACCGCTGTTATAGCGGTTTTTGAGCTTATTTCATGGATCTCGATGTTCTTCTCTCAGTTTTTGTTTGGTGTTCCTCTTCCCCTGCCGTGCATCACCTTGATGAGTCTGTCCTGCCTTATCAGCCGCCGTCAGGGTAACTGTTACGGATTCACAGTGTCGTGAGTCGTTCATTACGAAGACGAACTGCATAACATTACGTCGGATAGTTCGCTGGCTTCTTCGTTCTTCCACTATTTGATGCTGTGTGTTACTGCGTTGTCTTTGTTCTACCCTATTATAGATATTTAGCGTCTTTTTTACGGGACGCGTATTGTTATGTTTACTACTACTATTGCTGTTGCTGCCATTGTATCTGCCACATAGACTACCCAGATGCTGTACTTAGTGATGAAAACTTTTTGGCTATCGTACTTTTTCACGGATGTTCAATAACTTCGATGACCCTTTGAACTATGACCTGTGATATCTGTGTCCAATGTATCGTAAGCTGAACTTTCGCTTGTTTCCTCTATCATTTTTTCTTCTGCCTTACTTTCAATGTGTCAGTCTTATATATTCTACGTGACACACTTGGCTTGTTTGAACTTAGGATTAATTACTTTTTGATATCTCTCATTGTTCGTCTCTGTGTCGTAAGTGAGTCTTCTGATGAATGTAATACGTACATTTAGCTATTCTACAGTAAGCAAAACAAAACACACACACACACACACACACACACACACACACACACACACACACACACACACACACACACACACACCTCACATCATCACCTGTCACCTCATACCTTCACCCCCTCACCTTCCATTCCCACTCTCACCTGTTTACTCTCACTACATCATTATGGTGCCTATGCAATCACCACTTCCAGCCTTAATCTATCCTGTCTCGATTCCGCTGTAAGCAATCTCAGGCAATTCATAGCTTGTAAGAGAGAGAGAGAGAGAGAGAGAGAGAGAGAGAGAGAGGAGAGGGAGGAGGAGAGAGAGGAGAGAGAGAGAGAGGAGAGAGAGAGAGGGGGAGAGAGGGAGAGAGAGAGGAAAAGAGAGAGAGGAGAGAGAGAGATGAGAGATGAGAGAGAGAGAGAGAGAGAAAGGAGAGAGAGAGAGAGAGAGAGAGAGAAGAGAATTAGAGAGAATTAAGGAGAGAATTAGAGAGAATTAGAGAGAATTAGAGAAAGAATTAGAGAGAATTAAGGAGAGAATTAGAGAGAATTAGAGAGAGAATTAGAGAGAGAGAGAGAGAGAGAGAGAGAGAGAGAGAGAGAGAGAGAGAGAGAGAGAGAGAGAGAGAGAGAGAGAGAGAGAGAAGACCCACTAAGATTATTGCTAAAGGAGAAAATAGCTTTGCGAGAGAACTTTGAGCTCTTGATAATCACGTATTTAGGTTAAAGAAGATATAAAAGTATGATTGTCTCTCTCTGAAATCCCGTTACGTCCTTAAACTTATACTTAATAAACAGTTCGTCAACGTCCTTTTTCCCTGAAGCATCTCTCACTGGCATCACATGGGTGGATTCTGCTTCTCTTTGTCAACAGGTGTTCTTTTGTTGTGCTTTGATGCGTCTTTATAGCTCTTCTGCACTTTGTAACTGGCGAGTCTGTATGGAAAAGAATGATGGTTAACCCCTTGAGACCCAGAACGTAATTTCCATTGTAATTTGGGTACCATTAGACAATTTTTTAGTGAATATAAGCAATGTTTAATAGATATGACCTGTTTACTATCCTTGTCGGCTAACTAATTTGGTATATTCAGTTACTGTTTGTTATTTTATGACTCGACAACAGACGATTTTATATAGCAAAGGAAAGATCTGGGCGTGAAGGGGTTAATTAATATGTGTATTTCGCGTAACTGAGATTGTTAAAAGAGTAGGTTAAATGCCTGTATAAAATCACGATTGGTTTGTGTAATAAGAAGAGGCATTTGCATAGCCTCTAAAATTGCGGTTTAGTTTTATTAGGTGTATATTGTTTCCGTTTTTTTAATTTTTTTTTAATATTATTTAAATTTTTTCGTTTATTTTATTCCAAGGATTAAGGACGTTTGAAATGGAAAAAGGTAGATTTTGTTTTTTTTTTTAGTTTTGTGTTCATACTTGGAATTTTGTTTTGTTTTAGTCCAGCTGTTATCATTTATGTCAACAAGAAGATGAAGAAAAAAAATACAGATGTTTTCCATTCCTTCCTAGACTCCTGCCGGCTGCTACGTAACTATTCCCTTCCTGTCATTGCCCGAACGTCCACCTTGTATTAACCTGTACATACACTAAAGTCTATTTTTTTTACCGAGGCAAAAGTTCCATTCTATCTTGAGGTCTCACGCTAAAAATGATGCCTCTGTTTACCTGATAATATGGTTAACTATGATAAAATACAGCTGAAATTTAGAAGAAACGTAGTATTCCCTTCTCCTGGCATCAAATATCAGTCAATAAGCAGCAATGGGTCAGGATTTTTTGCCTCGTTAAAAATAATAGACTATAATATGCTACATGCAGGTATTTTTGGCGTCACATTTAAACCTTATCATTGATTTTGTCTCGCCTCTGAAACCGCCCAATGTTGACTGTAATTTGTTTTTCTGAATGCCTGAAGTTTCCCATAATCAACTATCTTCTCCTAAATATCTGCGAATATATATTAGAGTCTTTCATATATACGTATTAACCCCTTGAGGCCCAGAACGTAATTTCCATTGTAATTTGGGTACCATTAGACGTTTTTTTCTTTAGTTAATATAAGGAATATGTTATAGATATGACTTGCTTAGTATCCTTGTCCACTAGTTAATTTGGTATATTAAGTTAGTTTTCGTAATTCTATGGCTAACAATAGACGATTTTTTTTATAGCAAAGGAAAGATCTGGGCGTGAAGGGGATAATATTTTGTTTCCATTTTCATCAATCATATCATTGCGTCATATTCTCTTATATTCACTTATTCATTTATACTTAAGATTATCTGCTTTATTTTCTGATTGTCACGTATTCTAGTTCGCATTCATGTCATTTCTATCATCGTTTCTTTTTTGTTCAATTTTTGTGTTTATTCGTACATCTTGAATCTTCATCGTATAGTTATCAGTTCTTAATATTTATGATTAAGTGTTTGTCATGTTCTGTTAACTTATGTATCATACCTACTCTTTATATTGTATTATACGTGTTTCTTGATTCTGTCTTTGTGTGTTCTTAATCTTCGTAATCTGATCTTGTTATTCTCTCTCTCTCTCTCTCTCTCTCTCTCTCTCTCTCTCTCTCTCTCTCTCTCTCTCTCTCTCTCTCTCTCTCTCTCTCTCTCTCTCTCTCTCTCTCTCTCTCTCTCTCTCTCTCTTATCTTGACCTTCGACGCATTTTCCTCTTTTTCCTCCGCCTTGCTCAACCAGACCAAGAATAAGTCATATCACTAACTCGTAACCAAACCCTTGACCTGTACAGTGAACGTCCACTATACACCTTGTCAGGAATATTATACGCTGCAGTTTTCTCTCCCTCTTCCCCCGCCCTCCTATCCCTGTCGAATAACTTTTTTTTTGAGTATCCATTATATTGTACATTAAAAAGTAATATAGCAAATATATATTATACACACATACATATATTGTAATCTTTATTCGAATCAATATTTCTACTTCCATATTTTGCAAACTTCTGAATAAAAGAACTTCATAATGGTGGTTTTTTGCTCCCGAGGATTGCGTCGTGTGAGTGGCATGGGTGGATTTCAGGGGTTTCGAAACACATCCCTTGTATACGAATTATGGACTTTATTTAATGTTATGCAATGTCTTCTTCTTGTGGCCTTTGACGCTTATAATATTAATATTTAGTATCGCTTCATAGGTCATCTTCAACTTCGTCTCCTAAGTTAACAATCTTGTCAACTGTTCCCTTGGCTATTTCACTTGGGATCTTAATTCCGTGTCTTCTTTTTGTAATGCAACGTAATATACCTGAATCCCCTTCAAAATACGTGTGTTACCATAAGTATCTATCTATTTCTAGAAATTTTTAAGGCAGGCTTTAAGAAAACGCGTGCACAATGCAACTCTCCGAATGATGGTAGAACCTTGGTCCATTAAAGAATGGTCGACCTACGGGGGAAACCAAAATGAGACGCCTCGGCGCATTGACGTCAAGTGGGGGTAAACAGCCAGGCTCCGACAAGCAAACACCCGCCGTCCAGGTTTGACCGGAGTGATGAGAGGACAGAGACGGTGCGTCCTGCTTCCCGCTCGCCTCCTCCTTCTCATTATTCTCCTATTCCTCCTCCTCATCCTCCACCAGCACAACCTTCATCTACTTCTCCTCCTGCTCCACCACCTCCATTACTCCTGCTCCACCACCTCCATTACTCCTATTCCTCCACCTCCCTTTCTTCTTATGTTGCTGCTACTACCACTACTACTACTCTTAATAGTTATCCTTGTGTCACTATCATAATAACATAATCTCCTCTACCACCTCCATTACTCCTACTCCCTCCACCACCGCTCCTCCACTTCAACTAAACTTCTACCTCCGCTTTCTCCTGTTGCTGCAACTAGCCGGCCATTACATGTAGTATACTCTTAATAGTTATCCTAGTGTCACTATCATAATCACATAATTAATGCACAATAAATAGGAAGGAATGCTGCTATATTAATAGGTGTATAGTAATAAGATTATGTAAGAAAATAAGATGTACGATGTAACCACCGAACCACCGGCCAATGTGTGCGAACTGCCACCACCAATTCCTTCTCATTCTCCTCCTCCTCCTCCTCCTCCACCACACCCTCCTCCTCCTCCTCCACCACACCCTCCTCATACAGGGTGTCCCTAAAGTCTGGACACATTATTATATTAAACATTATTAATATTATAGTCAACACCACCACCATCACCACCTTCAACACCACCTTCAACACCACCATCAACACCACCTTCAACACCACCATCAACACCACCTTCAACACCACCATCAACACCACCTTCAACACCACCTTCAACACCACCTTCAACACCACCTTCAACACCACCATAAACACCACCTTCAACACCACCATCAACACCACCTTCAAAACCACCACCATCAACACCACCTTCAACACCACCATCACCACCACCATCAACACCACCTTCAACACCACCACCAACACCACCACCAACACCACCTTCAACACCACCATCACCACCACCACCATCAACGCTACCACCATCAACACCACCATCAACACCACCTTCACCACCATCTTCAACACCACCATCAACACCACCATCATCACCTACACCACCATCACCACCACCATCATCACCACCACCACCACCACTATCACCATCAACACCACCACCACCATCACCACCACCACCACAATCACCACCACTACCATCACCACAACCACAATCACCACCTCAACCACCATAACCACCACCATAACACCACCACCACCACCACCATCACCACCACCACCACCACCACCACCATCACCACCACCACCATCACCATCACCACCGCCACCACCATCACCACCACCTCAACCACAATCACCACCTCAACCACCACCACTAAGTACCCACAATCACCACCTCAACCACCATCACCACCTCAACCACCACCACCTCAACCACCATCGGTGGTTGATTGATGGTCACCATCGGATGGTGGTGGTGAAAATTAAATTATAGTTAATGAGATTTCCTATGTGTCCAGACTTTAGGGACACCCTGTATATATATATATATATATATATATATATATATATATATATATATATATATATATATATATATATATATATATATATATAAGAGAGAGAGAGAGAGAAGAGAG
The DNA here is from genome assembly GCA_016584305.1 of Chionoecetes opilio. Lineage (NCBI taxonomy): Eukaryota > Metazoa > Arthropoda > Malacostraca > Decapoda > Majidae > Chionoecetes > Chionoecetes opilio. The sequence continues at coordinate 80,360 of JACEEZ010002066.1, read as the reverse complement.
AGAGTGTACACTTGCTACAAAAAAATTACTTAGTTCCCGTTGAAATTTGGAGAAAGGGAGAGATGAGAGAGAGAGAGAGAGAGAGAGAGAGAGAGAGAGAGAGAGAGAGAGAGAGAGAGAGAGAGAGAGAGAGAGAGAGAGAGAGAGAGAGAGAGAGAGAGAGAGAGAGAGAGAGAGGAGAGAGAAAAAAAAACAAATTGTACTGTTCAAATTGTACCGTTAACCAGGAAAATTGTACCGCTCAATGCAAATTGTACCAAAAATGGCCTTATTTCAAAATGTAGGACCACAGTATACCACTAGCCTCTAAATGTACCATTTTGGTACAATTGTACCGCAGGTGGCAACACTGCTACAAACAAACAAACTCACACCTGTACACACACACACACACACACCTGTAGGCTGTACAAACACACGTAGTACAAACAAACTGTACGCAGTAGGCCCTAGTTGTAATGGAATAATACTTATGTATACCTTACAACGTTTTCTATGAAATATATGTTCTAGAGAAGTTTATTTTGAGGGGTAACAGTTATTTTAATTATAATTTGTTATATTTTTCTAAATTTTTTCCTTATTAATTCAATTTCTTTGTAATTTTGATATTGAATTTGAATTAAAAAAATATTTGTTACAAAAATGTCTGTATAAATAGAATTATTATCATGATGTTTTTAATAGAAATTACATGGTAATTTTATATATTTTAACTAAATATATATATAATTCAATATATAATGACGGTTTATGGCTGTAGAGTATAACTGTACATTAATTAAACAAATTTTGGAAGCCTCCCATGAATGTGGTGAGGTTAAAAATTAGGGTTGTGCGGGATCAAGACAGGGTTCCCAGACTTGGGGGTTTCCCCCTAGATTTGGGGGGTTTTCTTCCCATTTGGGGGGAGAATTTTGCGTTTGGGGAGATTGATTTTAGATTGAACTTAGGCAAAAACTGCCATTTATGTTATGGTTGTGGTCAGGCCAGGCCAGGTCAATCCTCGGTATTTCTGAATTATCTCTTGTGTGACCTGGCATGAATGTGAGAAGTAAGGATTAGTGGAGGGGAGAAGCATGGGAGGGAGGGGAGTAGGCCGATGGGGGAGTGAGGAGAGGAGTCAGGTGGGTATGAGCGAGGCCACCGTGAAAGACTCACGGTGCCCTCGGTATGAGAGACTGGTGGGCGGCTCAGCTGGCCGGTGTCTGGACGATTCGGGCGAATACCTTTTCGAGCGTAGGACGATTCGAGCGAATACTTTTTCGAGCGGAGGACCAAACTTATTTTTCCTGAATAGTTTTGATGTGTATGGCATGAATCTGGCACTTGTTTTTGTCCGAAATATATTTTTGTTTACAGGTGTGGGGGGATCCCCGCCCCGCAAACCTTGCTCCGCTTCTCACTGCCGTAGCCTATTATTGATAATTTTCTTTTTGTTCTTGATATCATCTGTTACTAAACCAAACCCCACCTCTAACATAACCTAGTCTCATTTAACCTAACTTAATCGTTTCTGGCTGAAATAACAATAGATTTATACGTTATAATAGACGTTATAATGCACTCACTTTTTCTTTTAATCAACGTTCACACAAACACACACACACACACAAAGGCGTAACAGCTAGGCGTCCTGTTTTTATAATACTACCGGCAGGACATTCCAGGTAGAGGGGAGTGAGGTCAGGTCAGGTTCTCCAGGTGTTATCCCCTTCCCACTTCTGCCATGACTTACTGGGAGGGGCAGCTAGTCTCCTCACCTACGTAAATTTTACTTTTATTGTTTTCATTATTATTGATGCTTTAATTACTATCTCTTTAAATTACTGCCATAGCTACTATTTCATTGCTATTATCTATAATCATATAGCCAGTAATATTACAGGAAGTACCACGTATAGGTTTCACGGCCTCGTGTAGCTTCCTCTGCACGCACAGAATTACGCATACGCGTAATTCAGAAATACCGAGGATTGACCTGGCCCGGCCTGACCACAACCATAACATAGATGGCAGTTTTTGCCTAAGTTCAATCTAAAATTAATCCCCCCAAATCTAGGGGGAATCCCCCAAGTCTGGGAAGTTGGGAACCCTGTCTTGAACTCTTGATATATAAGTGCAGCCTGCACAACCCTAATTTTTAACCTCACCACATTCATGGGAGGCCTCTAAAATTTGTATTTGTATTCCAATAATAAATGTACAGATTGCTCAATCCACCATTATATATAGAATTATATATATATTTAGTTAAAAAATATAAAATTACCATGTAATTTCTATTAAAAACATCATGATAATAATTATATTTATACAAACTTTTTTGTAAAAAATAATTTTTTAATTCAAATTCAATATCAAAATTACAAAGAAATTGAAATAATAAAGAAAATATTAAGAAAAATATAAATAAATTACAATTAAAATAACTGTTACCCCTCAAAATAAACTTCTCTAGAACATATATTTCATAGAAAACGTTGTAAGGTATACATAAGTATTATTCCATTACAACTACTGCGTACATGTGTGTGTTTGTACAGCCTACAGGTGTGTGTGTGTGTGTGTACAGGTGTGTGTTTGTTTGTTTGTAGCAGTGTTGCCACCTGCGGTACAATTGTACCAAAATGGTACATTTAGAGGCTAGTGGTAGGGGCTACTGTTGTCCTACATTTTAAAATAAGGCCATTTTTGGTACAATTTGCATTGAGCGGTACAATTTTCCTGGTTAACGGTACAATTTGAAGTCTTGAACTCAACCAATCACAATCACAGCCAAGGAATCACAGCTAGAGAGACAAGGAAGTCTTTGTGCAATCGGAGCAGGTGAGGCCAGTTTCTGCCGTTTTGTCAGTGCACTCAAACGGAGCGCTGTCAGCGCACATTGCCGCACAGGGGCGGACATGTAAACAAACANGGTTGAGTGCGAAGGCTTCTAAACCAGGGGAAAAAATCACAGCAGAGTCTCATTAAGAAGTAAGAAGTGGGAGGGACACATTACGTACCTACCCGTTTTTACCCCTTTTAGAGGCTTGTTTGACTCTGTTTTTTTGGGGTTTGAAGCCTCTGCACACAGCCATTACCCCGGTTTCTCTTAGTGTTGTCGCGAGAACAGAGCACAGTAATTAGCACTGGAAATCAATTTTGCGCAAAATAACTTAAATTCTTCCATCGCCCTAGTTTTCCCTTTTGTAGGTCCATCCCCCGGCGACCCGCCCTTTTCCCACAAGCACGATGTAAAAAAACCGTGACGTAGTTATGTTGGGGCCCCCAAATTTTCATTCCTCTCCTCCTCCTCTCCACCCCACCCTCCTCCCCCCTCCTCCACCCAACCCTCCTCATACAGGGGGTCCCCAAAGTCTGGAAATTATATATTAAACATTATTTAAAATTTTTAGTCAACACACCCCCATCACACCCAAAAACCACCTTCAACACCCCATCAAAAACCACCCCCTTTAACACCCCACAAACACCACCCCCCCCACCATAAAACCCCCTTCAACACCACCTTAAAACCACCTTCAAAACCCCCATAAAAAACCCCCCTTCAACACCACCCTCAAAAACCCTTCAAAACCACCACCATCAAAAAACCCCCTTCAACACCACCCATCACCACCCCCATCAAAACCACCTTTAACACCACCACCCAACCCCCCACCACACACCACCCTTTAAAACCCCCATCACCACCACCATCAAAGCTACCCCATTTAAAACCACCACAACACCACCTTTTCCCCCCACTTCAACACCCCATCAACACCCCCACCATATCACCTACACCACCATCACCACCACCATCATCACCACCACACCCCCCAAATCACCCTCAACACCACCACCACCATCACCACCACCACCCCACCACAATCACCCCACTACCAACCACAACCACAATACCACCTCAACCACCTAACCCCACCCACCACCACCACCATCACCATCCCACCGCCCCCCCCCATACCCCACCTCAACCACAATCACCACCCCCAACCCCCACCACTAAGTACCCCCAAACCCACCTCAACCACCCCCACCACTCAACCACCACCACCTAAACCCCCCATCGGTGGGTTTATTGATGGGCACCCCGGATGGTGGTGGTGAAAAATTTAAAATTTTAGTAATGAGATTTCCCATGTGTCCCCCGACTTTTGGGACACCCTGATATTATAAAATTATATATATATAATATATTATATATTATATATATATATATAATATAATATACGAGAGAGAGAGAGAGAGAGAGAGAGAGAGGAGAGAGGAGAGAGAGAGAGAGAGAGATGTACACTTGCTACAAAAAAATTACTTAGTTCCCCTTTAAATTTGGAGAAAGGGAGAGAGAGAGGAGAGAGAGAGAGAGAGAGAGAGAGAGAGAGAGAGAGAGAGAGAGAGGGGAGAGAGAGAGAGAGGAGAGAGGGAGGGAGAGAGAGAGAGAGAGAGAGAGAGAGAGAAGAGAGAGAGAGAGAGAGAAAAAAAAAAAAAAATTGTACTGTTCAAATTGTACCGTTAACCAGGAAAATTGTACCGCTCAAGGCAAATTGTACCAAAAGGGCCTTATTTCAAAATGTAGGACCACAGTATACCACTAGCCTCTAAATGTACCATTTTGGTACAATTGTACCGCAGGTGGCAACACTGCTACAAAACAAACAAACTCAAACCCGTAAAAACACACACACACACACCTGTAGGCTGTACAAACACACGTAGTACAAAAAAACTGTACGCAGTAGTTGTAATGGAATAATAAATTATGTATACTTACAACGTTTTCTATGAAATATATGTTCTAGAGAAGTTTATTTTGGAGGGTAACAGTTATTTTAATTATATTTGTTTATATTTTTCTAAATTTTTTCCTTATTATCAATTTCTTTGTAATTTTGATATTGAATTTGAATTAAAAAAATATTTGTTACAAAAATGTCTGTATAAATAGAATTATTATCATGATGTTTTTAATGAAATTACATGGGAATTTTATATATTTTAACTAAATATATATATAATTCATATATAATGACGGTTGTGGCCCGTAGAGTATAACTGTACATTAATTAAACCAATTTTGGAAGCCTCCCATGAATGTGGTGAGGTTAAAAATTAGGTTGTGCGGGATCAAGACAGGGTTCCAGACTTGGGGGTTTCCCCTAGATTTGGGGGTTTTCTTCCCATTTGGGGGGAGAATTTTGCGTTTGGGAGATTGATTTTAGATTGAACTTAGGCAAAAACTGCCATTTATGTTATGGTTGTGGTCAGGCCAGGCCAGGTCAATCCTCGGTATTTCTGAATTATCTCTTGTGTGACCTGGCATGAATGTGAGAAGTAAGGATTAGTGGAGGGGAGAAGCATGGGAGGGAGGGGAGTAGGCCGGTGGGGGAGTGAGGAGAGGAGTCAGGTGGGTATGAGCGAGGCCACCGTGAAAGACTCACGGTGCCCTCGGTATGAGAGACTGGTGGGCGGCTCAGCTGGCCGGTGTCTGGACGATTCGGGCGAATACCTTTTCGAGCGTAGGACGATTCGAGCGAATACTTTTTCAAGCGGAGGACCAAACTTATTTTTCCTGAATAGTTTTGATGTGTATGGCATGAATCTGGCACTTGTTTTTGTCCGAAATATATTTTTGTTTACAGGTGTGGGGGGATCCCCGCCCCGAAAACCTTGCTCCGCTTCTCACTGCCGTAGCCTATTATTGATAATTTTCTTTTTGTTCTTGATATCATCTGTTACTAAACCAAACCCCACCTCTAACATAACCTAGTCTCATTTAACCTAACTTAATCGTTTCTGGCTGAAATAACAATAGATTTATACGTTATAATAGACGTTATAATGCACTCACTTTTTCTTTTAATCAACGTTCACACAAACACACACACACACACAAAGGCGTAACAGCTAGGCGTCCTGTTTTTATAATACTACCGGCAGGACATTCCAGGTAGAGGGGAGTGAGGTCAGGTCAGGTTCTCCAGGTGTTATCCCCTTCCCACTTCTGCCATGACTTACTGGGAGGGGCAGCTAGTCTCCTCACCTACGTAAATTTTACTTTATTGTTTTCATTATTATTGATGCTTTAATTACTATCTCTTTAAATTACTGCCATAGCTACTATTTCATTGCTATTATCTATAATCATATAGCCAGTAATATTACAGGAAGTACCACGTATAGGTTTCACGGCCTCGTGTAGCTTCCTCTGCACGCACAGAATTACGCATACGCGTAATCAGAAATACCGAGGATTGACCTGGCCCGGCCTGACCACAACCATAACATAGATGGCAGTTTTTGCCTAAGTTCAATCTAAAATAATCCCCCCAAATCTAGGGGAATCCCCCAAGTCTGGGAAGTTGGGAACCCTGTCTTGAACTCTTGATATATAAGTGCAGCCGCACAACCCTAATTTTTAACCTCACCACATTCATGGGAGGCCTCTAAAATTTGTATTTGTATTCCAATAATAAATGTACAGATTGCTCAATCCACCATTATATATAGAATTATATATATATTTAGTTAAAAATATAAAATTACCATGTAATTTCTATTAAAAAACATCATGATAATAATTATATTTATACAAACTTTTTTGTAAAAAATAATTTTTTAATTCAAATTCAATATCAAAATTACAAAGAAATTGAAATAATAAAGAAAATATTAAGAAAAATATAAACTAAATTACAATTAAAATAACTGTTACCCCTCAAAATAAACTTCTCTAGAACATATATTTCATAGAAAACGTTGTAAGGTATACATAAGTATTATTCCATTACAACTACTGCGTACATGTGTGTGTTTGTACAGCCTACAGGTGTGTGTGTGTGTGTACAGGTGTGTGTTTGTTTGTTTGTAGCAGTGTTGCCACCTGCGGTACAATTGTACCAAAATGGTACATTTAGAGGCTAGTGGTAGGGCTACTGTTGTCCTACATTTTAAAATAACTTTTTGGTCAATTGCTGGGGGTTAAAACGGTTTAACCGGATGGTTTGCCCCTCCAATCCCCCGGAAATTCACACAAAGCGGAGTTTTGGCCCCATTGGGGCGGGAGGCCCCTTTTTTCGCCCTTTTTCCCCCATTCGCGGACGTCCGCCCCACCTTAGCGGACTTTGCCCAAAAGGGCTTTTCGCCCATTCCACTTTGGCCCCCACCCCCAGAATCCGCCCAAATTTCCCGAAATAGGGTTTTGCGGGCGGGAAACGTCACACAAACAAAATTTTTTCCCAAGGTTTTAGATTAAAAACCATAAAATAATTGAAAAAAGACAAAGTTTCGTCTCGGGAATGAGGGGCCAAAAACAAAGCCACTTAAGGCCCATATTTTAAACAAATTTAATCAACCGCGTATTTTTCAAGTATTTTATTTTTTTTTGGTAATTAAAGGGGTTGTTTTGGTCAATTTTTGGAAACCCAAAAAAATATTGTTTAATTATTATCTATTTCTTAACATCCGTAGGTTTTGGTCAGTTTCTTTAAAACCAATTATTAGGTCAGTGGGTTTTCCCAAAATCAAATGCCTATGTGAAAAAACCAGTTGGTGTTTAAAAGACATTTTTGAGCCCTGCCGGCATAACAATCTAAAATGTTTCCAATCCTTCGGTTTTATGTAAGGAGATTTTTTGGTTACTTAGTTTGATATGCACTTTCCCCCAAAATTGAAGTTTCGATTAAAGTTTTTCGATTACCGACTTTTTGACATAGGGAACTTTCGCCCCATTCCGGGATTTTTGGTTGGGAGAATTACATTCCCCATTTGGATAGACGTAAGATAAGTCAAAAATAAATTTCTGAAAAACCTAATTTTATATAAAATAAGTTTGTTTAAGAAGTGATAAAAAACCCAAATAATTTAATTTTGCATATTTAAAAACTCCCTTTCACTTCTATTTTTCCAATATTAGGGTTTAATGTTTTGAAACTTCAGAATATTTTGGCAAATTCAAAATATAATATTATGTTAATCAATTGTTTCCCAAACCAAATGACATCTTTTCTTATTATGTTCCTAGATGACGGTGGGGGGTGCAACTTAAACTCCCAGGAACCAAGTTGGTGTAGATATTTTAAACCCTCCCCTGGAAGAAGGACAAATCACTGGAACCAAATGCTGTTTCCAAACCTTCCATGTTTTTAATGGGGTTTATTTTGTTATAATTTGACTCATTTAAAAAACCCCAAAAAATTTATGTTTTGAAAAAAAAAATCATTTTTTAATTTTTTTGTTCTTTAAAATGTTTGAATTAATTTTTAAAAACATTTTTTAAAGCTTTTCAGAAGGCAAGATGTTCAACCTTTTATTTAGAAAGGTTTTGATTAAGAATTATGAATCCTCCAAATTTGGGTAACTGAAAACCAAATTTTTTAAAATTTAGTGTATGTATTCATTTTCATCCATAGCACACTAGCACATGAAATCATTTAAATAAATAACATTAAATTAGGAATTGTTCCTCGATTTTAATTTTTTCAGATTGTAGCCCAAATTTGCCGTGCTGAAAAATGCCTCACTGTGTCCGTGCCTAAATGCTGTCCCCAGCCTTTGCCAACTACAACAATCATTAAGGTACATAAATTTTTGTGCTTGACAGTGATTACATGTGCTTGTTAATTTATAATATATTATATATATATATATATTATATATATATATATATATAATTATTATCATTTTTTTATATTTTATTTTTTTAATATATATTTTTTCACAGGGTAGAAGGAAGATTAACAATTTATTTTTAAAGTGCAAACGGAAGGTCAACCCCTTATAGTCCCGAATTTTGTACGAAAAAACGAGGAAATTTCCGTTTGTATTCATTTCATCCTTTCCACCCATAAAATCATAAAAAAATCACCAAATTAAATTTTTTCCCACCAAAATTTTTTAAAGATTTTTAATCCAAATTTTTATTTAAAAATTCCGCAGCCGCCTCAACTGTGAGTTTTACCAAACAATTTTCTTAATTTTTGGTGACAATGATTCCCCTGAGGCCCTTTAATAATTTTATCATAGGTTTTTTAAATATAAATATATTAAATTAATAAAATTATGTATTAATTATATTCTATTTTTCCCCCCAAAAAATTGTACTATTTTTTAAGTACCTTTTTACAAGGTTTCTTAACCCAGTCCGTAAACGGGGGAAACCCCAGGTTTTTTCCCCACGGGGCATCCCCCATGGTCTTCCTAACAACCCAAAAAAACAAAACCAAACATGAAGTTATAATTAAATTTCCCCAGAGAAAACAAAGGATGACAAAGTTCGGGTTTTGCGGAAGAAGTTTTGGAAAACAAATTTTTTTATTTTTTCCATAGATTTTTACTTGGGGTTGTCTTATTTGTTTTATTTATTTTTCTTCTTAATTTACTATAAAATTACTTTAATTTTGGGCTTTCAAGGTGGGAAGGAAAATTGAGGTAAATCCAATTGGTTCAGACCCAAAAAAAAAACCATGAATCTTCCCTTTAAATCCAAAAAACAAATACAGGGATGCGGGGCCAGGTTGGGTGTAAATTTTTTTATTTTATAATATTTATTTTTTTCTTATATAATATTTTTCTTATATATAATTCAAATTAAAATATTAATTTATGATTTATAATTAAAGATATCTTCAATTTTAGCCAATATTGTTGTTATATATACTTCCCTTGGTTTAAATCCCCCAAACAAACCCCATACAAGAAAAATTATTATATATATTTTAATTATATAAAATTTATATATATATATATATATTTTATATATATATTATATATATTATAATATATATATATATATATATTATATATATATATATATTTCTTGTATGTCTGTGGGGTGTGTATATACATACACCAAGGAAGATATATACACACCAGCACATTATTGCTATATTTGATATATTATTGGGTGTGACATTGCTGTATTTTATTTTACAGGGGTCAGAAAAATTAAATTGCTGCAGTCCACAGCACGCAGACTGCGTACTCGTTACATGCAGCCCAGAGAGCTGTCTGCAAGACGCCCCACCAACTAATGAAGGCTGCAGCCAAATATTTAGACCCAAAAGTGTTGTGAATTTTTCAGGACACAGTGATGCATGCTTAAAAAAAAGAAAGGATTCAGATAGGGGGTGCATGAGAGGAAATTTGCTTTAGCCTTATTCTATCACAGCCCCAAAGCTACAGATTTTTAAGATCTTTTTTTCCTCCCTTCACTTTCAACCTTTGCATTGTTGGCTAAAAAAGGATCTGCATGAATACTGGCTGGGGCAAACATACTTTGGCAGTCCTGAAGAAGAGAGCAGAGACCTTCCCAAAAGAAGAGACTCTTTGGGGCATTGGATTTGATGCAATGAGCCTTAAAGAATCTCTTCATTTTGATCAGGCCTCTGACTCCATCATTGGTAGGGAGGACTTTGGAGAACATGGCAAAAGTTTGAAACAAGCGAACCATGCACTTGTCTTCATGATCAAAGGGTTGGTTAGGAAATGGAAAATGATTTTAGGATATTTTTCTATTCGGGGGGTTTAATAGTTGTAAAATGAGGAACTCTAGGAAGATGTCAGTTAGGAAAAAGGGTTAAAAACCCCCTTTTCACGGGCGGCTGGTACATATATGGTTTCTGTATTAAAACTGCGGGGCCTCAATGATATTATGGGTAAATATTCGCTGTGATAGGCTTGTATGGCAATAGTGTCAAGTGTTGCGATATAATATAACCTCTTTTTCTGCTTGCGTGAGTTAGTGTGACTAATAAGGTCAAGCGGTACAGTACGACGTATTGATGCTGCTGCGCCCTCTACTTCAATGGCGAGGCTAAATAGTTAAGATATTCAATATATTCTTGATGGATATAAAACAGAAGTATGAATGAATGAATGAATGCATGAATGAAGCATTTACGTACCAAAATAAGCTGTATTATGTTGAGTAGTAAGTAGTTTCCTTGTGCGTCGGGCAGCACGGTCACGGCCCTGTTGCTGCACTTTGACATAACTCTTCACTTAGCTGGTAGCCTCCACCAAGACGAAACATAGATTTTCTGGTATGGAATGAGCATCCTATTCATTTCGGCACTTTAAAATATGATCAGTAAATATTTTATATTTTAATTAAACCTGCCGCACAGGGGGCTAGGCCTATGAATTTGATATCCGCAGTGAAGGGGTTAAGGAAACAGGGTTTAAAGTAGTTTTCACAGTTTGTGAGCAGATGGAGTGCATCGTTCTGTGTTTGGGACTCTTGGCATGTCAAAAGATAATCCTACCTTTGATGTTGATGGTGAGAAAGTACATTTTCTTTTATGACTCGCCCCATCTTTTGAAAAGCCTCAAAACCATTTTAAAGTAAAACTCAGAATTGGGGGGAGTGTAATTTCAGGGGATTATATTAAAAAGTTTTATTTGCCCAGATCATGCCCAAAAGCTTGCCCTTCCCACCAAAAATTTAAACCTCTAAGCATATGTGTGAAGAAGGCTTTTCAAAGATGCGTGTCAATCTTGCCACACAAGTTTGAGTCGTACAGTAGCAGCAGGCATGTATACACATTCCGTCACAGGCCTGTTTCCCACCGGCAGCTGCTTCTACGGCAGAATTTGTGCATGAGGTGGATAAACTTTTTTGACTGTTTTAATAGTTCAGTTTTGATTTCATTTCAGAGAAAATTCCCGGGGGGTTACTTCACAGTCTTGTCATTTGCAGTTTATCAATAATATAAATCATACATAGAGTCATGGGAAGTTTTTGCCACCTCATGTACATATTCACTGTAAAGATGGCTGGCTAATCAAATAACATCTCTCAAGACTTTGTGGCAAGATGTTCAAGTCTATAAGTGAAGTATATTCTCAGCTGTCGACTTAATCAGGACTGTCTGGAAAACCTGTTTTCCAAAAATTTAGGAATAGATATGGGAAATTGGACCATCCTAGTGTGTACAATTTTTTTCATCCCAAAGGGCTTAACTCTGTGGTGACCAATGAACTATTGCAAGGCCAACAGCCGGTAATTGTGAAGTAGATGAGTCACGTTCCCTGTCGAAAAAACCTCAAATTGGGAATCAGAAGTTCCCATGCCCCCAGATTCTCCCAATTGTACTGATACAGAGCAGGAAGACCAACTGCCTGATGACATGAGTGTCTCAGAAAAAAATGCTCTTGTGTACATAGTTGGGTGGACATGTAGAAAAGTTTTGAATAGACATGATTGTCAAGTATGTAGGGACTTTTTGATTGATGACAGCCAGATGCTTGACAATAATGCAAAATTATTCATGCATTTTAAAGCAGAAATTAAAACACCACACTCTACATTTGGGGGGCTGTGTATGCCAACAGACAGTGCAATCAAACATTTTTCTGAAATAGAAAAAAAACTGTAGTGTTATGGAGAAGCTATGTTGGGTAGCAGAGTCAGCTATACGCTATTGGAAAAATTAAAACAACACACATTTTCTGCTCCCCTGCAGCTGTGTTCCACCCATCTATATCCCAAGTTTAATTTCATTTATATAAAAATGAGAATATTTTAACACTAAAGTGGAGAAATAGAAGTCCGGGATTAGGTAGTAAAAGAAAAAATAAGAAGATACCGAAATTGAAACACCAACAAATGACTCTATATACATTTTTTTCAGCTGAAACCTGATACCAACGGACAGGTTGGTACATATATTACCTCTTATTTATGAGTTTTTTGGTGGTGCATTAGGAGTGCTTTCAGTTATGCAGCATGTATGCATATATTGTGTTTAGTGTTTCATGTAATGCACCAGAGCATGTAACTGTGTCCTGTTATTTGGGAAAGTGTCATTAATGCCTGAAATCTGCTTTGCTGTACATGACAAGTGTCATTAATGCCTGAAATCTGCTTTGCTGTTCATGACAAGTGTTTTTATTGCCTGAAATCTGCTTTGCTGTTCATGGCCAGTGTCTGTAATGCCTGAACTCTGCTTTGCTGTTCATGGCAAGTGTCTGTAATGCCTGAACTCTGCTTTGCTGTTATCTTCAATTCTAGTGTACGTGTACAGTACCTGAGATCTGCTGTTATCTACTGGTCTGTGTTAGTGCATGTTATACTTGACACTTGCTGTGATGTGTTCTTTGTAATGCCAAATCTGGCTGGGAAGCTACTCTGTATTGATTCTCTTTCACCTTGCAGGAATTATGGAATGTAATGGGCAAACAGAATACCTGCGCAGGACACGGAGGAAATGCTTCATCCATCGGCAAGGCAGCGATACGAAGGCACGGTGGAAGTAAGTGGTTGCAGCAACAAATATTTACTTTCCCTAAGCTTTTATAGTGAGGTAGTAGAAACAACTATCCATTATCTCCCTGTTTAATAGTAATTCATCCATACAGGGGGTTTTAGGTATGGTTAAACACCTTTTCCCCCTAAGTTCCGTTTGGGAAACTGCCCGGGAGGAAAGAAGTGGTCTCTTCTTAAATCTACGCCCCTGTCCACCCCGGCAGTGAATGGGGACGCGCCAGGGGGGTTTTAAAACCCCCCCCCACCTTGGGGGCTCGGCAAAAAATAGCGCAGCGGTTAAATACATTCCTCTTACTTTCTCCTTAAAAAAAACAGAACAAACAAACCCAAAAATTTCCGTTAAGTGGTAAACTAACATTTCCAGAAATACCCCTTCATGTTTGGGGAACTGAATGCTTTTAATTTTTAGCCTTTCTCCTAAATTTGCAAAATTCGCGGCCGGTTTTAGTCAATTTTTCTGTGTAAGATTCCCCCCAAATCTTTTACCGAACTAGGGTTTTGGCCCGGGAGAACCCTTTTTTTTCTCCCTTTTTCCTCTCTTTTCATAATCTTTCGTTTTTCCAATACACAAGTTAGTGCCCCGGCCTTTAATCTTCCAATTTCCCCACATCCTCTTCGACTTCAAATTCACTTCTTACTAAAATTTATTTGCCCGTTAATCGCCCCCTAATCCCCTAAATAGGGGGAAAATTCCTTTGGATTTCTCAAAATGGGGCCGAGTTCATTATTTTCTTTAGCCTTCCTTCTTAAACTTCTGCAACCCCCGGCCCTTTTTTCTAACTTTTTCTTTTAACACCACCTTCACCCTAAACCCCTTTTCTTTCCTCAAGACCCCAGGGCTGGTGCACGCACCAACCCTTTCCCGACCCCTTACCGCCCCCATTCTTATTTTTCCAATCAAACCTTTCTTTCTTGTGAAACTATTCTCTCCCTTGGGCCCACACAATCTTATTTCTAACCCGGCCCTTTGCTTCAGGTACCTCTCTACTAAATTTTCTGGCATTCCTCACCCAATCCTTGGCAGTAAAAACTCTATTTTCCCTAATGGGGAAATCTCCCTTAATTTTCCCTTTTGCAGAAATTTCCATTCTTGAGGGCTTCAATTTCCCCCCACTTTTCTATTCTTTTTCCTGCCCAACCTGGTCGAAACCCCCTTTTCTATCCTTCAAGACTAGAGAGGTGGTCAACACCCTACCCTATTCCTGACCGCCTTTAACCGCCCAAAATCTTTATCTTTTCCTAACTTTCCAACCCTTTGCTCTTTTTGTAAATTTCTCTACCTGGTTCCTCCAATCACAATTTTATTCTTATTTCCCTTTTCCCATGCTTCCCTGGTACCGTCTCACACCCTAAGCGGATCTTCGCACCTTCAAATCACTTGGGGATAAGGGCGTTCCCCTTTTTTCCCTGAATATTATGCCCTGTCAAAAGACCCATTTTTCTTTGTCGGCCTAACTGAGGTTCGGTCCTTTAGGAGCCTACATTTTCCAAAACTTTTCGCTTAAACCTTGCCCGGGCAACTTTTCAACTTTTTTCTTTTTTTCTCTTCTTTCCCAAACTGGAAGGGGTTTGCTCACAACGTTTACCGTAAGTCCTCTTTCCCTTAAAACTCCAATGCCCCTTAATTCCCGCCCTTCAAAATTTTAATTAACTTACAAAAATCTTTTTTCAAGAATTGTTTAATCTTTTTAAACTTCTCTCGGTTCCTGGCATATAGGGATTCTAACTTTTTCCCAACAATTTTTTTCATTTTTTGTTTACCATTCCACAGTTTTCTTAAAATTTTGCGGCCCTTGCTCAAAACTTTTTTAAAATCCTTTGGGAAACTTTTCCCCTCCCAAATCTCTTGGCTATTTATGCCTTCATTTTAAAATCCTTTTAAAGTTTTTTTTGCCCTTTCCGGCCTTGTCCTCCAACTTACATCATGAGGGTTCCCCAGGTTCGTCCAAAAACTTCTTCTTTTTCATTTGCCTGGAACCCAAAACTTTTCCATCCCTTTTTTTTGTCTATCTATTTCCACCTTCTTTATGAAGTTTTTCCAAAATCCAAACTGGGTTCCAAGACCCCGGGTAACCTTCTAAACCTTCAAATTCTGATTGGGGGCCAAATTGTTTTGTTCCTGCCTTTTTAAATTTTTAATCTCTACAAAATAAGAAAATTCTTAAGCATCACTGCTCCTCTTCTACTGAACTTTAGGTACCTTTCTAAAATCTAAATGGGATCCCTTTTATTTTCTAAAACTGAATTGGTTCCTTCTTTGGTCTTATTGTTTTCTGTTGCTTGCTATCAAAGGGGTTTTGATTAGGGGTTGGCCAATTTTAGTTTTCCCAAAACACCTCTTCGGTTTGCTATCCTTCTCCAAAAACCTTTCTCTTACTGTTTCCTTTAACACCCCCGTTCTTTCGCTCTTTTAAAGATTTTCTTTCTCCTAAATCTATCAAATGGTGTTCCCCCCTTTTGTCCTTCACAAAATTTTTCTTTCCCATTATTAAATTAAGATTTTAAGGTAATAAAAAGTTTTAGTGTCCACTCTAGCTGTGAACTACCCTGCAGTTTCAAATCTTAAAAATTAAAAACTCCAAACTAAAAGGAGAATTTAAAGGGGTTACGGAAGGTGAAGGCAATTGATTAATTTAATTTCTGTTGGGGAAAGAAGTGTATGGCTGTAATCATGGCTTTAGAGAGGACATATGACAGAGCCCGGAAGTAATGTAGTATGTAATTAGGATCTATTAATGGGGACTTTCAAAGCTAACGTCACCAGATGGCTAGTGCTGTCACTTCTTTTGCACTTTGACTAAACTAAAACCTCATTTTTATTAAAAACTGTTTCAGTTGTTGTATTGAATTGTAATTCTGATATGCCCCGATAAAGCACAGGGAATTTACAGTAATTGATAGATCATTCAGGCTCAAAGTGCAAAAGAAATGACAGCGCTAGAGACATCTGTTGCCGTTACCTTTTCAGAAAGTTCCTCATTGGGTGATGTTGATGGACAGAGTGAAGGCATTGTACAGAGATGCCAGTGCATGTGTGATGGATAAAGAAGAGATGGGTGAGCCAAGAGTCATTGGGTTGCATATAAACAGGATGTCCCTCGAGTTTAGACAGATACTGCAGGATATGATAGTCAATATAAGTAAAAATACTCTATACACACATGTTGTTTATTGCTTTATTTTACATAAAATTGAGGAGGATTATATGTCTGTCAGGCTGTGTTACAAAGACTGGTCAGGCTGTGTTGCAGAGACTGGTCAAGCTGTGTTGCAGAGACTGGTCAGGCTGAGAGATGGCGAAAGTATTGCTTTATGACGTCAGCTAGCCTATAGGGATGAACATTTATTTGTAGAGCCAAGGCCTTCAAAGCTCTACAAAAAATGTTAAATGATGAATTCTATCTTTTGCTTATAAATTAATGTAAACACTTGTAGCTTGTTATTCTGTAATGGTTAATGAAAGTTTTAATCTCATGTAGCAACTTACCACAGGCAAAACTTGATTAACAATCAGTAGATATTATACCTCTAAGCCCTCTAAACGTCAAATACAAACTTGTAGCCTCATCATTTAACATTATCTTTTGTAGCTTCAAAGGCCTATGCTGTACAAATAGGTTTCCATCACTTAAGGCTGCCCTAACTGACATCGTTGATCCAACACTCACAGTCTCAGCCTGAGCGGTTTCTATAACAGCCCGCCAGACATCTAACAACCTCAATTTTACATAAAATAAAGCAATAAACTTGTGTATATTATATGAATATACACTCTAATTCTCTTGAATAATCATATCCTCCATTATCTCTTAGCTTTGTGGCACACCTTGTAGTGAGAACACCTTGTACAGGCACCTGACGTCAAATAGGAATATTTTTGCCCGTGTGCCAAAATTCAAACATTAGGGTAAAAATAGCATGTAATATGACAACAGTTTCCTGCACTGGTAAATTAATCCACCACCCACACTAATGTCTTAGCTTACTGACAGCAATCCCGGAAAGTGTAGGGAATGAGGCCCCTTGTAGCGGTGTGGTGTTGTCCTCGTATTAATTAACGACTCTACTCTTTATTGCATTAGTTTAGATTGTATTGTATGTCACACAATGCATTAGAGATGTTAGTCACTGGAAGAGTTATTGATAGTCTAGTGTTGCCTCAGACAGGGAAGCTGAAGCACGCTGTGTTAACTATAACATTCCCTTCACATGTGTAGTTGTGTTCCTGACTTTGCTTCCCAAACTTCAGTCTATGTCTCGCCATGCCTGGCTGATGTTTATCCAATGAGAAAAAGTTGCGTATTCTCACCGTACACGAGATGTCCTTAATAATATGTCCTAATATGTCCTCCATAATATGTGGACTGAAGGGAAAGTTGTGGGGAGATCTGATGGAGCAGTGATGCCATTATTTCCCTCCAGCAGCAAGTCAAAGCTCTCCCGCCGGGCACTGTATCGCCACATAAATGTGTTCCTGGAAAATGTTGTGAGTTACTGAGTTAGTTAATTAACTACACGACTAGAACTGCTACTGACAGGCCGATGAAGTTTACCTCAGCCTTTCAGTAGCAGTTGTTGTCTTGTGGGGACATCCAGGAACAAATTTATGTGGCGATACAGTGCCTGGCATTACAGCTTTGGCTTGCTGCTGGAGGGAAAACATGGCATCACTGCACCGTTCCATCTCCCCACAGTCTCCCTTCAGTTCACATATGTCTCGTGTAGGGTGACTGGGTGAGAATACGCAACTTTTACTCATTGGATAAACATCAGCCAGGCATGGTGAGACACAGACTGAAGTTTGGGAAGCAAAATCAGGGACACAAATACACATGTGAAGGGAATGTTAGTCAACACAGCGTGCTCCAGCCTGTCTGAGGCAACACTAGGCTATCAATCACTCTTCCAGTGACTAACAGCCCCAATGCGTTGTGTGACATACAATACAGTCTAAACTAATGCAATAATAAAGAGTAGCCGTTAATTAATACAAACCAGGGCCCGCAGATTCGTAGCTAGACACGCTAGCCACTACCGTAGTGGCTGGAAGATTTTTTTTTTTACATTCGTGCCTATAGCACGTGTAGGTAGTGACCTCCAGGGGTGGGATGGTAGGCCCTCGAGGTTCACTTGAGGGCTGTGTGAACCTCGAGGGCTGTGATGGTTGGCCCTTGCCCGTGGTGTTGGAAGCGAGATTTTTATAGTGAAGCCAGTGTGTTTAGAGGCTCAAGCCACCCCCCTGTGTCCTTCGATGCACTCGCAATCCAAGGTAAAGTTAATGGGTAGCATGTGGGTGTTCCAATTGAGCAGCTTTACACCACGGGATTACAGGCAACAGATACTGATCCTCCCATTGTGATCCCTGTCTTACTCTATGGTTGTGGGACATGGACACTAAATAGTGACTTGAAGAGACGAATCAATGCCTTTGGTAATAAGTGTCTTCGCAGAATCATGGGGTATCGCTGGGATATCGTGTCAAATCAGCGATTGCACTGTGAGACTGAATCGAGGTCTATTACCTGCATAGTCCGTCAGCGCCAATTTCGGCTATATGGGCATGTGGCACGCTACCCGAAACCGATCCTTCCCACCGGGTTGTATCTGTAAGAGACAATCCGGCGTGGAGGAGGCCAAGGGGGCACCCACAAGGCTCGTGGCTGGGGCAAGTTGATGCTTCCTGTCGGGAGTTGCTTGGAATGGGAAAGGAGCCTGCATGGTGACTCGCACGTGGTAACCTCCGGGAGTGGCATTGTAGGGGCGAGGCGACGTGCCCCCGGCGTATGCCCCATGATTGATTGATTGATTGGGTGTTCTTAGACCACTCAACGGTTGCAGAAAGATTTTAGTGGATTTTCGCCCTCATCGGGGATTGAACTCGGTCACCGAACACGCGCTCGAGACGTTACACTCTGTAAACGCCTCCCTGAAGTATGGGTGGTGGATTAATTTACTATACAGGGAAGTGTTGTCATAATGCATGCTATTTTTACCCTATTCTTTTTGGCACAAAAATTTATTCAATTTTGGCACGCGTGCAAATTTGTTTATAATTGTGACCTGACGCATAAGTAGACGTCACAAGAGTTTAAGAAATACTGCAGGATGTGATTATTCAAGTCAATCTAATTTAAAATTACTCATGTGCATGTATATTACATAAAAATTTAGGTTGTTAGATGTCTGGTGGGCTGTGTTGAAACCACTCAGGCTGAGATGGTGGGAGTGTTGGATCAACGTTGTTAGTTAGCTTGTAGAAATGGAAATCTATTTGTACAGCATAGGCCTTTAAAACTTTACAAAAGGTAATGTTAAATAATGAGGCTACAAGTCTGTATTTGACGTTTACAGGGCTTGGGGGAGTGCGTGGAACAGCATGCGGGTGTGGCGGGCAAGGATAAATGTCTGCCGATAATTAACCGTACCACCACAAACCTTGACCGAAAGACACCTCCACTCGTCCACCACAGCCGCTGCACTGCTTTATCTACAACTCTACATCAATGAACGGACAACGCTACTCACCTCGGCAAGACAACATTCCTGTAGGAGCCGAGGACGTAGCTGAAGCAGTGGCTGAAGGATCTGAGGACTGAGAAAGTGAGACGACTTTTTACACTCCCATACTCCCTCGCTCTCTTTAAGAGACTGACTGACCGTTGCCATTCATAAAATAATGAGTAGCCCCAAAAAAATCAGACTATGAATGGCAATTTAAAACTCCCTTAAAATTCATGCATTGAGAAAAGGAAGACCACACAGTCAACACGAGTTGACAATACATACTTGGATTTTTATATTGTCATTTTTAGCTTCCCGCAGTTAACTCCAGAGATGAAACTTTCTGAGTGAAGTTTTACACAGTTTCCTTAGCGAATGAGAAAATGAACCTGTATGCGATGGGACTTGTCTTAATTTGTAGGCATCATAACACTGTCCAGATATGCCGTCGTCCCATATATTCGAACATATTGTAACAATAAAACCCAACAATCTGACTGACCTTGGAAAGAACCTACATTCATAGTCTGTTAATGGAAAACTCCTAAAAGGTTGGACGCAGACAAGTAAACAATTCTAGGAGTGACAATACCTCTTTGGAAATTGCCTCATTGCTAGTTTTGGTAGTTAGTTGGATTGTTGCTATGTGTGTGTTTAGAGGAAGTAAAAGGAATTTGGTCATTCATTATAACTACAGAGTAAGTGTGTGGAAGCATTTATTAGTAAGTAAGTGCTCCATACAATCACTACGAAGACAAAATTGTTCACGGTGCACATCTACGAAAACTACGTCCTACGACAATTATATAAGAAATGCAGGAAAAAATAAATACCTGAGAGTATTAGTAGTAGGGTTAGGTAGTAATTTGTGAAAAATAAAAATGAAGTTATTGAACAGCTACACGTACTTGAAGAAGAAAAGAGTAAGGATTGTACATGCCATTAGATTACCATAAATCACTACCAAAAGTTATTAGGACATTCGTTAGTTAAATAATGTCAAGCTACCATCTAGACTTGTTCTCCTCCTGTCCTCACGCCCATCCCTGCCTTCCTCACCACCTGTCCTCACGCCCATCCCTGCCTCCCACCACCTGTCCTCACGCCCATCCCTGCCTCCCATCACCTGTCCTCACGCCCATCCCTGCCCCCCATCACCTCCTGTCCTCACGCCCATCCCTGCCTCCCATCACCTGTCCTCACGCCCATCCCTGCCTCCCATCACCTCCTGTCCTCACGCCCATCCCTGCCTCCCACCACCTCCTGTCCTCACGCCCATCCCTGCCTCCCATCACCTGAAAACAGCTCCCTCACGCCTCTATCTCCTATTCCTTCTTCTCCTGCCAACCCGGGACGCACCTTTCACTCGGACCCTACTCATTCACGTCCTCCTCCTTATTTTGTGAAAGGAAGAAAAATGACCAGTATAAATATTTGAGGAGAGGAAAAGAGATTAGTAAGAAAATATGAGAATGTAAAAAGGGGAAAAGACCCAAGAAAAGGAGATCAAAAGTCTGTACTATTGACACCAAGATCAAGATTAATCAAGGTCGATCTGCTTGATAGTTTTCCTTCGAGTCTTGAGAAGCAGGAGGAGGAAGCCGACGGTACGGAAGCCAATGATGAGTGTGACGAGGAGGCCAATGTCGAAGCCCAAATTGTTCTGCAGGAAGGAAGGAAGAGGAGGGATTATTTGAGGCGCTTATTTCATTAAGTTGATAAGCGCCATCAATAAATAACTAAGAAAATGGCTTCAAAATGTTTCAATGTTCAAAATGTCATATTTTGAACCAAGTACAGGGAGGTCCCGAAGATACGAGCAGTTAGGTTCCACCTGGCATACTCGTAAAGCAAAATCTCGTATAACGAAACACATAACTAATGGTAAAATATAGGTTTGGTTCCAGGACCATCAATTTAAAAAAAAAAAAAAGTTTTTCAAGCTAAAATAAACTCTAGCAAACACAACAAACACACAGCGTCTATATTACCCACACTGTACTACCTATTCTGTAGAAAAAGCATTCTGAAAGAGTAAATAGCACACAAAATAACATAACTGCACATTAATTAAACATAAAACATGCATAACAAGCAAAAAAGACGTTGTACTGTAGGGGACGCCGTGTGATACAAAAGAGGGTAGTGTAGAGGTCCCAAGATTGGGGCAGCACACCTGGCTAATTACCCCTAAGGATCAGGCCGCGCCATATGCTTAATTACCCTTCAGGTCATTGATTGCAGTCCCAAGGTTGGAGCCGCACACCTGGCTAATTACCACTAAGGATCAGGCCGCGCCATATGCTTAATTACCCTTCAGGTCATTGATTGCGGTCCCAAGGTTGGAGCCGCACACCTGGCTAATTACCACTAAGGATCAGGCCATGCCATATGCTTAATTACCCTTCACGTCACTGACTGCAGTCCCAAGGTTGGAGCCGCACACCTGGCTAATTACCACTAAATGTCAGGCCCCGCCATATGCTTAATTACCCTTCAGGTCACGGCTTGTTAGGGGTGACCTGACTGGGGTCAACCAAATTCCCCTTTGTCCAGACTGGGAGTGGTAGGGCGAGTATTTTGAACTTGATAATTTTACTCACCCCAGTTTGAATGTCTTAGCATTGGATTTTCGATCTCGTATATTGAAAATAGACCCTAATTTACACATCTCGTATCATCGGAGTCTCGTATACCTAATGCTCGTATAACGGGACCTCCCTGTATACAAAATTATGAATTAATCATTTTGTATGCTTGGTTCAGAAGATATGACATTTTGAACATTGAAACATTTTGAAGCCATTTTCTTAGTTTTTATTGATGGCGCTTATCAACTTTCTGAAATAAGCACCTCATTTATAACTGTTGAAATAATAACACAAATATATGATAACCATGAATATAACAGAAAAAGAAGAAGCTGAATCTCCTCCTCAAATGTCATAAGAACATATGAAAATAAGGAAGCTACAAGAGGCTGTGAGACCTACACTTGGTAGTTCTTGTTACTTAACACGACCTACATCCACCTTTCATCCCCATCCATGAATTTATCCAGCCTCCTTTTAAAACTTCCTATTGACTCCACACTGACCACCGAGTCCATTCTAATCATTTACCACCCTATTTGTGAACCAGTTTTTCCCACATTTAGCCATCATGTCACTCGCCTGCCACTTACCACATCAAAAGCCATGCCATTGATCACTTCTAACCCCGTCCCGAGACACAAGTTGGCGCCTGGATTTGCGCACGTGATGTTCTTGACGTCCCTCCACTGGTTGATGATGAGAGCCTCGTTGCCGTAGTTGAACCAGGAGATGTAGCGGATCCAGATGAAGTAGACTGGGATGGAGCTGTGGCGGGGAATGGAAGGACGTGGCTTAAAGAGGGATGAGTGAGTGGTGAAAAAGGGAAGAAAGTGGCTCAAAGTGGTGAGTGAGTGGTGAAAAAGTGAAGGAAGTGGCTCAAAGGTGATGAGTGAGTGGTGAAAAAGTGAAGGAAGTGGCTCAAAGGTGATGAGTGAGTGGTGAAAAAGGGAAGAAAGTGGCTCAAAGTGGTGAGTGAGTGGTGAAAAAGTGAAGGAAGTGGCTCAAAGGTGATGAGTGAGTGGTGAAAAAGTGAAGGAAGTGGCTCAAAGGTGATGAGTGAGTGGTGAAAAAGTGAAGAAAGTGGCTCAAAGTTATGAGTGAGTGGTGAAAAAGGGTGAGAAAGTATTAAGCAACTATCACCACAATCACCACCATTAACAGCAGCATCAATATTATCTGTCCTGCAACATTACATCATTGAATCAATACAACTACTAAAGACTCATCCCCTCACTTCAGCACTCTACAGTTTATTCACTCCCACACTACATGTTTTCACTCACTCCCTATACTAGTCTATTTTTTTAGCGAGACGAAAATTCCATTATATTTTAAGGTCTCATGCTTAACCCCTTCACACCCAGATCTTTCTTTTGCTATAAAAAAAATCATGTTGTTAGCCATAAAATTACGAAAAGTAACTGAATATACCACATTAGTTAGTCGACAAGGATACTAAACAGGTCATGTCTATAAGATATTGCTTATATTCACTAAAAATCGTCTAATGGTGGTCAAATCACAATGGAAATTACGTTCTGGGTCTCAAGGGGTTAAAGTTATGCCTATGTTTACCTGATAATATGGTTAACTATGATAGAATACAACTGAAATTAAGAAGAACTGTAGTATTCCCTTCTGGTATCAAATATCAGTCAGTAAGTTGCAAGGGGTCAGGACTTTTCACCTCGTTAAAAAAAATAGACTATAGTTACTCACTCCACGCTGAGGAAGAGACCGCCAAACAGCATGAGAGGAATGAGCATGGGCGCGGCGATAGCCAAGGCCATGTTGAGGTTCTTGGCCAAACAGGAAATCATGTAGCCTGCAAAAGAAGAAAAAAGTAGTAGCAGTAGTAATAGTAGTAGCAGAAGTAATAGTAGAAGTAATAGTAGTGGCAGTAGTAATAGTAGTAGCAGTAGTAATAGTAGCAGAAGTAATAGTAGTGGCAGTAGTAATAGTAGTAGCAGTAGTAATAGTAGTAGCAGTAGTAATAGTAGTAGCAGAAGTAATAGTAGTGCAGTAGTAATAGTAGTAGCAGAAGTAATAGTAGTGGCAGTAGTAATAGTAGTAGCAGAAGTAATAGTAGCAGAAGTAATAGTAGCAGAAGTAATAGTAGTGGCAGTAGTAATAGTAGTGGCAGAAGTAATAGTAGCAGAAGTAATAGTAGCAGAAGTAATAGTAGCAGAAGTAATAGTAGCAGTAGTAATAGCAGTTGTAGAAGTAGTGTTATAAGAAGTTAAATGTTAGGTGGTTCGCTAGGTATTAAGAGGAAAAAAAAGAGGAGAAATAATAAGATAAGGAAGAGCGGGAGAGCATTAGAAAGTAAAGGACAAGGAGTTAGTGGAAAGTAAAGAATATAATTAACTTAACCCCTTCACGCCCAGATCTTTCCTTTACTATATAAAATCATCTGTCGTTAGTCATAAAATTACGAAAAGTAACTTAATATACCAAATTAGTTAGTGGACAAGGATACTAAACAAGTCATATCTACAAAATATTGCTTATATTCATTAAAATAGTCTAATGGTACCCTAATTACAATGGAAATTACGTTCTGGGTCTTAAAGGGTTAATAAACATTCTATATCCACATTTCTATTCAGACTTAAAAACACATTTTCAGGAGTACTTAACACAAACGCCAAAAGACACCGAACTTAACACAAACTTACCAAAGTAAACCGAACTTAACACAAACTTACCAAAGTAAACCGAACTTAACACAAACTTACCAAAGTAAACCGAACTTAACACAAACTTACCAAAGTAAACCGAACTTAACACAAACTTACCAAAGTAAACCGAACTTAACACAAACGCCAAAAGACACCGAACTTAACACAAACTTACCAAAGTAAACCGAACTTAACACAAACTTACCAAAGTAAACCGAACTTAACACAAACGCCAAAAGACACCGAACTTAACACAAACTTACCAAAGGACACTGCAGCATTAGCCGTTAGCATGAGAAGACCCGCACAAGTAAAGAAGTTCTTTGCCGGCGAGTGGAGTCCAATCATGTAGTAGCAGATGCTGACAAAGAGCAACGGCAGGAACAGGGTTAAGGGAAGCTCCGCCAGGTTCTTGGATAGGAAGTACACGTCCGTTCGATACATGCCGTTGAAGTGTTCTCGTAGGAAGATCGGGAGCTCGACGCAGAAAGTCTGTAAAGAAGGGAGTAAGGGTGGAATGAAGAGCAGTGTAGCGAAAATTAGAAGAGGGAGCAAATTAGAGAATCTAGTTCAAAAGTAGAAATACAGTAAATACTTATGTGAAAGAAAGAAAAATGACCAGTACAAATATTTGAGGAGGTAAAGATAATGTGAGGAAGGAAGGGAAAGGGTAAACAGGAAAGATAAGACCAGGAAAAGGAGACCAAAATAGTAGATCCTCACATGGTTTGAGGATGGAAGCCTAGAGATGAAGAGCTGAATGGTAACAGCAATAATAATAATAATAATAATAACAATACTCTTCTACTACTAATAATAATAAAATAGGAAGAAGGATCAGGGCAAAGTAAATCATCAATAAGAATAAGAATAACACAACATCAACCATTATAAGACTCACATTCAGAGCCATGGTGTTGGAGAAGCTGAGCTGGGTCAGGACGAGAACAGCGCGCGGATGTCGTGAGCCGTCCTGATCATCTCCTGGTTGAGGTAGATCCGCCAGCAAACCCAATGATCTGCAACCCAGCAACAGGCGTCACCAGTTGTGTCAGTGTCCAACTAATGTTATCTATTGTAACTGATCATCTAGTTTTTCAATTATATCTTATATTCACTATCTGCGATCTATATCCAAGTGTTTCTATTGTCTATTATTGTATATTATCTATCTCACTCTTCCATACACACCACACCACATCACATCATTGGATTTAGACGCAGCACCATGGGCTCGCAGGGTGTTGGCCAGCACCGCCTCTTCAGCACCGCCTTGAACTGCTGCCGACCACCCCTGTACGGCACCAGAGACTGCCGGCGAGGGGACAGAGAACAATGTGTTATGGAGAGAGCAAGAAAGATTGCGTACCAGGAGGTCGTTATACGAGCATTCGGTATACGAGACTCCGATGATACGAGATGTGTAATTAGTCTATTTCATATACGGATCGAATCAATCTACGCATTCAATGGTGTAAATATCAGTTAAATACTCACCCTACACTCCAGTCTGACAAAGGGGATTTGGTTGACCCAGTTAGGTCACCCTAGCAAGCCGTGACCTGAAGGGTAATACAGAATGCGCGGCCTGACATTAGTGTAATTAGCCGTGGCGCCCAACCTTGGTACGCAGTCAGTGACGTGAAGGGTAATTAGATATGGCGCGCCTGATCCTTATGTATAGCCAGGTGTGCGGCTCCAACCTGACTGCACAGGACCTGAAGGGTACATTAAGCATTGGCGCGGCTGATCTAGGGTAATTAGCCAGGTGTGCGCTCAATTTGGGACCGAATCAAGACTGAAGGGTATTAAGCATATGCACGGACGTCCTAGTGTATTAGCCAGTTCGGCTCAACTGGGACTCGCATCATGACCTGAAGGGTAATTAAGCATATGGCACGGCCCTGATCTTAGTGTAATTAGCCAGGTTCGGCTCCAACCTGGACTGACATTCATGACTGAGGGTAATTAAGATATGCACGGCCTGATCCTAGGTATTAGCAGGTGTGCGCTCCACCTTTGACCCATATGCCCTAAGGAATAAGATAGGCGCGGCTGATCTTAGTGGTATTACCCCAGTGTGCGGCTCAACCTGGACCGCAACCCAATGACCTGAAGGGTAATTAAGCATATGGCACGGCCTGACCCTTTAGTGGTAATTAGCCAGGTGTGCGGCTCCAACCTTGGGACTGCAGTCAGTGACCTGAATGGTAATTAAGCATATGGCGCGGCCTGATCCTTAGTGGTAATTAGCCAGGTGTGCGGCTCCAACCTTGGGACTGCAGTCAGTGACGTGAAGGGTAATTAAGCATATGGCACGGCCTGATCCTTAGTGGTAATTAGCCAGGTGTGCGGCTCCAACCTTGGGACCGCAATCAATGACCTGAAGGGTAATTAAGCATATGGCGCGGCCTGATCCTTAGGGGTAATTAGCCAGGTGTGCTGCCCCAATCTTAGGACCTCTACACTACCCTCTTTTGTATCACGCGGCGTCCCCTACAGTACAACGTCTTTTTTGCTTGTTATGCATGTTTTATGTTTAATTAATGTACAGTTATGTTATTTTGTGTGCTATTTTCTCTTTCAGAATGCTTTTTCTACAGAATAGGTAGTACAGTGTGGGTAATATAGACGCTGTGTGTTTGTTGTGTTTGCTATAGTTTATTTTAGCTTGAAAAACACGTTTTTTTCCTTTTCTTTTTTTAAATTGATGGTCCTGGAACCAAACCTATATTTTACCATTAGTTATGTGTTTCGTTATACGAGATTTCGCTTTACGAGTATGCCAGGTGGAACCTAACTGCTCGTATCTTCGGGACCTCCCTGTATTGAGTGTTGTATAAACCTGGTACAGGAAAACCTCGTTTATCCGGCACCCTCGGGGGGGAGCGCATGCCGGATAACTCATTTTGCCGTTGTTTTGAGAGTTACTCTTATGGAATCGCCCAAAATCCCTTTTTTTTTTTTTTTTTTTTTTCCATCACAAGGAACTGGCCAAGGGCACAACAAAAATGGGTAACACAAAGCCCGCTTAGTTGCCAGTCCCTCTAAAGAAGACAGTAAGAGAATAAAATGAAAAAGAGGGGTGAAGAAAAGAAAGAAAGAAGAGAAAAAAAAAAAAAAAAAAAAAAAAAAAAAAAAAAAAAAACCTGGGTCGATTAGTGCCGTTGTTTTGAGGCTGCCGTTGTTTTGAATGCCGGTTAAATAAGGTTCTCCTGTATCTCTAATGCAAAATTTGGCATTTATCTAACTTTTCCGAGTACTGCCGGCGAGGGGAGAGAGAAATGGTGTTATTGAAAGGGAGAATAAAAGATGACAGTATTGGGTGCTGGAAAAATCTGGTATCTCTAATGCTATTTTGGCATTTGTCTATTTTTTCTGACATGTCTTCATTACGTTGTTTATGTCGTGTGTGTCGCTACAGCAGTGTGTGTGGTGGTCTAATATGTAGGCAACACATACTCACCTTGCCATTCTGATATCCTACATAGCCATTGCCTCCCTGCATGTTGTCAGACACGGCGTACTGCACCGCCTGCCCTTCACCTGAGCTGGCAAAGTTGTCGCAGGTGGAGTGGACAAATTCCCGACACTCCTTCTCCCTCTCCGGATCCACCGCCAGCGTGGAGATGAAGAAGTCGGCGGGGTTGAAGGTGGAGGGACACGTGTAGCCCAGCCTGAGGGAGGGAAATGTGGGCATGGCAGGATTAGGTCACTTAACCCCTTGAGACCCAGAACGTTATTTCCATTGTAATTTGGGTACCATTAGACAATTTTTAGTGAATATAAGCAATATTTTATAGATATGACCTGTTTAGTATCCTTGTCCACTTACTAATTTGGTATTTTCAGTTACTTTTCGTAATTTTATGGCTAACAACAGACAATTTTTTATAGCAAAGGAAAGATCTGGGCGTGAAGGGGTTAACCTCTCAAAGAACTAATTAGTATTGCTTGATAAAGATTCTTGGCACCGCTACTGAAGATTGATTGATTGATGTTTTATTAGGCTTAACATAACATACATAGTTAATTAGACATTACTTATATACAAGCTGCAGTCCATTGAGCCAAAACTCTTATGGACTGATGCCTTAGATTTTAAAATTACAACAGTCGTGGAATTGTGTGGACTTGAATATTGAACATGTTATATAGAATAAAAAAATATACATATAGGTTCATTTAATTTGTTATAATAAAAACAAATCAGAAGAAGACTGTTCCTCATAATGCTGACGGCTACATCAGCAATCATTTGGTCCACCCAGTGTTGAGTCAGACTACAAAAATGTGAACTTCAAAACGTGACACAGGTCTGGTCCGTGCCTGGGCGTCTCTGTGTTATGCTGCGCTGTCATGCTCAATATAACCAAAGAACAACATGGATCGCAAAAACAACAAATCGTGTCCGAGAGAAAAAAGACGCAAAGAGTTGTGCAAAAACATGCTTTGTAGAATTCTTTGATAGTTTTATTTCTTATAAATAGGGTAATGAATTCCTACAAGCACCACACAGCCTGGCAAATGCTTGGTATTCATCTTTAGCTCTACACGATTCAGGACAAGCGCACGGCTCGGGTATTGCCGCATCAGCAGAAAAAATACAAACAAAAGCAAGGACCAACTTACCCCTTGAAGAAAGACACTGCCCCTTCTGTCTGGCCCAAATAAGCCAGGCGTCCTTCCCCCATCAGCAGGACACGGTCGAAGAGGGCAAACACCTGGTCAGAATGAGGCATTAATTAGCAAGGACAACCAGGTGTGCAGATGTGAGAATGCAAGAAAATGTGGATTGAAGGAGCTGAGTACAGTGCTGAGAGTAAGGCGATTGAGGTGGTTTGGGCATGTGAAGAGAAGAGAAGGTGGTGAGGCATTGGGGAGAGCTGTTAGAGTGGAAGTTCCAGGTCGCCGTCCACCGGGCAGGTCAAGGAAGACATTGAGGCAGTGTGTTGAAGAGGATCTGGCAGCATTGGGCATTGAAGAAGTTGAGGCAATGGATAGAGATACGTAGTTGGAAGCGTATCATTGGCCGACTAACCTCATAAAAATTATGGGAAAATCTGACGTTAAACAGAAAGAAGAAGAAAATCAGGTGTGCAGATGTAAAAAAAACTAGCATTGGACATGGGAAGGTATGAAGATGTATTAATCTACGTAGTTGTATTTTACAGGGCCTGAGCTACACTCGTATGGCCCCGTCTCCAAAGCTACATTTTTTTTATCATTCAACCTTAGTGCTTAGTGTTGTGGGAAGCCACCACCCCGGGAGGCGGGTCACAAACCCCCGACTAACACCCGGTACCCATTC
>JACEEZ010002066.1:37500-47500 GCA_016584305.1 Chionoecetes opilio | reverse complement strand
GGAGGAGGAGGAGGAGGAGAAGGAGTAATAGGGCAAGGAGGAGGAGGAGGAATAGGGCAAGGAGGAGGAGGAGGAGGAATAGGGCAAGGAGGAGGAGGAATAGGGCAAGGAGGAGGAGGAGGAATAGGGCAAGGAGGAGGAGGAGGAGGAGGAATAGGGCAAGGAGGAGGAGGAGGAATAGGGCAAGGAGTAGGGCAAGGAAGAGGAGGAGGAATAGGGCAAGGAGGAGGAGAAGGAGTAGGGCAAGGAGGAGGAGGAGGAGGAATAGGGCAAGGAGGAGGAGGAGGAGAAGGAGGAATAAGGCGAGGAGGAGGAGGACCTACTTGGAACATAAGTTGCTCCCTGACGGTGAAGGTCCCGATGAAGAGGTCCTCCTGCTGCACATAGGCCGAGGACTGGGTCAGGAGGTCAGAGGTCACCTTCCGCCCATTGATGTACAGCCGACCTGGAGGAGGAGGTAGAT
Source organism: Chionoecetes opilio (assembly GCA_016584305.1). NCBI lineage: Eukaryota > Metazoa > Arthropoda > Malacostraca > Decapoda > Majidae > Chionoecetes > Chionoecetes opilio. The sequence goes on along the minus strand of JACEEZ010002066.1, from coordinate 47,037 downwards.
GCAAGGTTTTTTTCTATTTAAGGGTACGTATCTTGCTTTACTGTATATTTTTATCCATCTAATTAGTATTCATCTACTAGTCATTTAAGTATTTGTGTGTGTACATTTGGCCAGAGGCTCACCTGTGACCTTGAGGGCGTTGTCACTCCTGAAGGTGAGCACGTTGAGCAGGGTGGTCTTGCCCGCACCGGACGCCCCCATGATGGCCAGCAGCTCCCCGGGCCGGCAAATCCCTGTCACTGCGGGAGAACAGGCAAAAGTTACAGATTTACAGGAACTGACGGCATTTTAAACTGCAAAGATTGATGTTATACTAAAAAATATGTAAATGTTGTTTATTTAGTTTTTTTTTTTTTAAATATAATTTTTTTTACATCTGTGCCTAAAGCGCCACCCTCTTTAAAACCCTCTTCAAACCCTTCACAAACTCTTCACATCCCTCTCACTCTCACTCACCATCTTTCAGGATATGTTTCTCCTGCGTGACCTTCTTCCTCCCGCAGCCTTGGGTGGACGAGGCAAACACATTCACTTTATCCCACGAGTAGGTGATGCCCTCCTCTTGCTTGGTCTTCGTCGATGCTGAGTCCAAAGAGATGGCGACCTCCCCGTTCTTAGGGTGAAGGGGGTTACGTTAGGGTTAGGTTAGGTGACAGGAAAGGGGTGTGTGATGGATGCAAGGGGGGGAAGTTGAAGGTAAGGTAAGGTTACTTTAGGTTAGGTTAGGTGACAGGAAAGGGGTGTGGAAGTGATGGATGGAAGGGAAACGTTGAAGGGAAGATTAGAGAGGTATAAGGAGAAAGGGGGACTAGAGAATTGGGAGGGGAAAGGAAGGGAGAAGAGTAGAGGGAAGAAGTGTGAGAGGAAAAGGGTGTGATGGATAGGAGGGGAAAGATGAAGGTAGGGTTAGAGAGGTATAAGCAGTGAAGGGGACTAGAGAAGAGGGTTAGGGGGATGGAAAAGGAAAGGAAGGGTAGAAGAGAGGAAATGTGACGAAAAGGGAGATCAATCGAGGTTGGTGAAAGGGAAAAGGTTAGAAGGGGAGAAGAGAGGGAAGTGAAGAAAAGGAGATAAGAAGACAGTGGGAAGAAAAAGGAAAGGTGGGGAGAAGAGAGAAAATAAGAGAAATTATTAGAGATGAGGGAAGTAGGTTAGGAAAAGGAGAGGAAGGGGAAGAGAAGAACGAGGAAGGAAAGAAGAGAAGAGGGTTAAGAGAAGTCAATGAAAACAGCATCTCTTTCATTTGCATGACACTGAGAGTAATGCAATGGATGACTTTTTACAACCATAACAACAACAACAAAAATATTATAACTCATTTTCCCCGCAAGCAAGACAACAGTTCTTAGAAGAGAAACTACAATTACTAGTATCATAAAAGATTAAACTTTCATTCCACAATCTTAGTCAATGTTTGTTATCTGCTTCTTATCAAGACCACAATGATAACATACAAATCTCAATGAATGAATAAAAGTAAATGGATTGTAAACTGCACAGGTGGAGTTATTCATATATCACTACAGGTGTCACATAATTACAGGCAAAATAATGCAGGTGACATAATAACCAGTGAGGGTTAAGGATTATTTACTGATGTGTCTAAAAATGCTTAGTTTCATTACCTATACTCGATATGGTTGTTTTTTCACCAGTAATTATGCATTTGTTCATGGTTGTTCATTTGTTCATGGTTGTTCATTTGTTCATGGTTGTTCATTTGTTCATGGTTGTTCATTTGTTCATGGTTGTTCATTTGTTCATGGTTGTTCATTTGCTGGCATCAATATCTTACACCATGCATTTGCTCATAATTCCTTCGATCATTTACCTCTAGTTTACATATTTACTTATTTGGTACTTTAGGTGAAGACTGGCCTGAAATTACATGTACCTAGCTACTTTAATAAGGGAAAAGTGTATACATTTGTCACTAATGTATATATAAATAAAACACTTAAGTAAAAAGGGTTAAAAGATTCTATAGATTACTGTAATTTTGGGCCATAAGTTAACATTTTCCTCTTGAAAGTCTTTGTCACTTAGGTTAAAAAAATTATATTAGATGGTCTTTAAAAGGGTTATGGATATTTATGTACGGCAAACACAAACTCTCTCTCTCTCTCTCTCTCTCTCTCCCCCACGGCCACGGCCACGTGATCAGTTATAAAAGTACAAATCAGCCGCTGTTATCACCTCTTGCCTAACACGACGGTAATGATGACGTAATGCCGTGACCGTGTGTGTCCTACCCTCTTCCCTTGACCCTTGACCTCCTACTCCTCTCCCTAGCCCTTGAAGCCCTAGCCCCATCCAATATAAAAGTTTTTTCCTCTCTCTCTCTCTTACACCACACACGCACTTAGTAAAGCGTAACACCACTTTTCTTGCTATATCATCACGATTTGACAGCATACATTACACATTTTCTTTTGCATTACACATCTACATAGCTACACGGTTTTTTTTCTCTCTCTCTCTCTCTCTCTCTCTCTCTCTCTCTCTCTCTCTCTCTGTGGACTTAATTACCTCTTCAGAGAACCCAACATTGTCGTAAGCACCAGACATCCTGCTATTTTCTTTTCCTTTCTTTTCACAATTCCAAGGTTAATTCTTCTTAACCCATACTTCGTTTCAAGGTCACTGTTTAGCCTCCTCCTTGATGATCTTCGTGCGGCGGCGGTCACACTAAAGGCACAACGCGAAGGAGGATCGAAGTTATATCACTGCGTCTGAAAGTTTGGTTCGAGTCACTGGTTAGGGAAGGAGTGATTTAGGACTTGGTGGTGATGGTGACTTCGTGTGGTGATGGTGGTGGTGGTGGTGGTGACTTCGTGTGGTGATGGTGGTGGTGACTTCGTGTGGTGATGGTGGTGGTGACCGTGTGGTGATGGTGGTGACTTCGTGTGGTGATGGTGGTGGTGACCGTGTGGTGATGGTGGTGGTGGTGGTGACTTCGTGTGGTGATGGTGGTGGTGACTTCGGGGACAGCTGCGACGGGTGTGCGACTGTGCGTGTGTGTATGTGGGAGGCAGACTAGAGAGCTTCGGGAATTTGTAGGTGACTGTTGATACGGTGTTGATAAGCATGCTGGGTGTTTTGTTATCTCTCTCTCTATCTACATACACGTAATAGTCATGATTTTTTAGTATATGGTGCGAAAAATAAGTGAAATAAATCATACTATAATACAATAACAACATTTTTACAGAAGCCACTTCAGTTGTTGCACACACTCTCTGCCGTGTTGCTTTTTTTGAGTGGTTGGAATGTTATCAGTGAAACAGATTTTTTTTTTTTTTTTATCAGTCGATGCAGCACAATGATGATTTAGTGATCCACGTGATTATTCGTCGTTATGTAATGTTCATGTACTCCCCCGCTGTCTCTTGTACATTGTGTGCCAAGCTAGCAGGTCACACACTGCATCATTACATCATGGACTGCCCCGGCATTGCAAAATGTAGGCCACGAGGCCACCATGCCTTGCCCCAGGCAATCTGCTGGTTTTTCAATCACCATACACTCGCTGACATCCTACGAGAGTACCCTACATTCGCCCCAAGGTGGTGATGGTGTGTGTTATTGACTGTATGCATGAATATAAATATACTACAACTTCCCCTCAGTGGCAGCTCTGATACCCATAACCTGTAACTCATTTTTTATATTATCTACACTGCCTGGGGGGAGGCCGGCCGGCACCAACCTCCCACCCTTGTTGTACATCCAACACTAAACCATTCAATTCAATTCAATTCAATGTAATGCTCATTTGTTGCACGTGACACCTTGTAACGAGACAACACATTGAGGATAACACAAAACACTAAATTACACAGCCATTAACCAGTGGCTACTGTGGCGTACCGGTATCTATCAATGGGGGAGGACACATGGGGGGGGGGGGCACTTTGGCAAGCGGAGCTCAGTGGCATCTGATGCCACATAGGATATTAGGGCATATCGTCAGTCACAGGTCCAAGCAGATTACGGCAGCCCTGGCCAGTGGTGCACATGAGGGGGGGGGGTTCTCCAGGATTCTCATGGGGGGCACGTGCCCCCCCATAGATACGCCGGCCCACTGGCTATAGCTAATCTGACGTTATATAATGTAGAAAGATAACGAGGCAACAGCCATTACTTTGCAGGGAGGACTAAACAATCTCCAATTACAAGTAAACAAGCTCTTCCTCCCTCTTCCACTCACAGTATCGCCGCCACGAAATTTTGACTGTGGTGGCCAAGCCTGGACACAGGTCTGCCGGGTGGGGTGGCCATTGTATAGTCATTAAAAATAATTGGTTGAATTTTCATTAGACCTCTGATTCAGATTTGCCCCTAGATCCGCTACTCATTCCTCTCACTCTCTCTCCCTTTCTATCTACTTAACTTACGCTGCAGAAATATGAAGAAAAGCAACAAAATAAAGCGTTGTTTGGCCAAAACATCATCCCCTTCCTCCTCCCAGCTGCCAGCACACACACCGGCCCATTCGCCGGCTCGCTCTCGACTGTCGCTCCTACCGGAATACCCAAGGAACTCAACACTGCTTTGAAAGTTCGAAACACTAAATCTTTCCCTTATTTCACTCCCTCGCCCTTACCGGTTGACATTTGACTAATAATTCTTGAACTGTAACGTTCTCTAAGTCTTAAATGTTAGTAAATGTGAGTTAGTAATAGTGTTGATATAGTTTTGTAGTATTTTGTTTAAAGCTTATATTGATAGGGTTCGTTAGTGCTTCGAACTCATTAACAGCGTCGCTTAGGATTGTGGGTAGGATATCATCTTTTTTTTTTTTTGCTACGTAGTTTGTGGGTTGTTAATTAAATGACTGGAATGCTTTGTTAGCAGTGGCGTGGCTAGGCATCCATCAATGGGTGGCACCTGGGAAGGCACAAACTGATGCCACATAGAAGGGTGTATTCTAAGATCAGGTCAGTGGTGGGTATTAGAGCATTATACAGAACACGTCAGCCAAGGCAAGTTGGGGGGCACAGGATTCTCATGGTGGGGGGGGGGGGGGGGGGGGGGGGCACGTGCCACTGCCCTTAACGGAACCAAAGTCATCATTACCGTCCCATCATCACCGACCTTTCAAAACTTAAATTTCCGAGTCTACCCATCCACGCCCTCCCCTTTACGCTAACCTATCCCCGGCGCAGCATACAGGTACAGGACGAGACCAACGCACCCAATGCCCAATAACGACAACCAGAAATAGCGGCCATGGAGCAATCAGTGCACCATTTCTTTTTGTACGGAAGGATAAAAAAAAAAAAAAAAAACTGGTAATTGACACGATGATGATAATTAAGCCTTCTGGTGTCTGACAAATGGTCGTTAAGGTTCCTAGTAAGCCATCTGCAACCTCTGTGACCTGGATCAAGCGGGAGAAACAACAGGTAGGTCGTGAAAATCACCAATAGTGAGGTGAAAACAGTTGCGGTCAGAAAGGTATTCGGGCCAGACCATTACGTTTGTGTGTGTGGTGTGTGTGTGTGTCAGTGTGTGTGTGTGTGTGTGTGTGTGTGTGTGTCAGTGTGTGTGTGTGTGTGTGTGTCAGTGTGTGTGTGTGTGTGTGTGTGTGTGTCAGTGTGTGTGTGTGTGTGTGTGTCAGTGTGTGTGTGTGTGTCAGTGTGTGTGTGTGTGTGTGTGTGTCAGTGTGTGTGTGTGTGTGTGTGTGTGTGTGTGTGTGTGTGTGTGTGTGTGTCAGTGTGTGTGTGTGTGTGTGTGTGTGTCAGTGTGTGTGTATTCATCTAGTTGTGTTTTACTAGTTGTCAGGCAAGTTTACTAGTGTGTTATCTAGTTATCATGTGTGTGTGTGTGTGTGTGTGTGTGTGTGTGTGTGTCAGTGTGTGTGTATTCATCTAGTTGTGTTTTACTAGTTGTCAGGCAAGTTTACTAGTGTGTTATCTAGTTATCATATGTGTGTAAGTAAGTAAGTAAGTAAGTAAGTAAGTAAGTTTATTTCCATAGCAATTATATACATATATACATAACAAATTTAAATAAATTTTGGAATGAATCTGTCGAGCCAAGGCTCCTTGACAGATATATTTCTATTAAAAAAAAAAATACAATTTAGCTGAGGAGCATCAAATATACATTATAGTATACATCAGTATACAAGAGAGAAAAACAAATTCATGAACTTTGACACTATCTACATTATTTATGGAGTGGTATTTCTACAAATTTTGTTGCGTGAATAGATATTTTTTTATTTTATATTTAAATTGAGGAATACTACCCGAATTACACAGAGTTTTCAAGTCAGTTGGTAAAGTATTCCATAATTGAGGACCAAAATAAAAGATGCTGTTCCTGAAGAGAGTTGTTCGATATGGCGGACAAACTAAATTAACATTATTATTTCTAGTGCTGTGAATGGTTTCTTGTAAGTTAAAAATGGAAGTTCCCTTTCTGTTTGTAATACTTTTAAAATGTATAGTAGAAAGAAAGCATTTATGGATAGAGTAAAAATTTAGAAGCTTGTGTTCTGAAAATATATTGGCTGTAGAATCAAATTTACCTAAATGAAATATACATCTCAAAATTTTGTTTTGTGCTATTTTTTAATTTGGTAATGAAGGAGGGCCAAGTACATGCCCATACTGACACACAATATATAAGGTGAGGGTAACACAACGTGTAGTATATACTGATCATAGCTTCGATTGTGAGGTGATTACGTACCTTATATAATATGCCACACATTCGGGATAGTTTGGAATATACATCATTTATCTGCAAGCTCCAATTCAAATTTTCATCTATATGGACCCCAAGGAATTTTGTATGAGTTACACTTTTAATAATTTCACCCTCTAAGAACAGTGGAGGGAGATGATTGTTTAAGGAACGATTTTGAAAGAGGATATAGTTAGTTTTGGAAGTATTAAAGTTTAATTTGTTAGTTTTTATCCATTGATTAATTAATTCTAGTTCTATAGTTAAACTTCTGTGTAAATTTAGTATATCCTTATCCGCTAATAGCAAGTTGGTATCATCAGCATATATAGTATATTTGAACTTGGAACTAGCATTTGCAATATCATTTATGTAAACAAGAAAAAGTAATGGTCCTAGAATAGATCCTTGTGGTACTCCTGTGGTTATAGTTTTTGAAGAAGAATAATTACCATTACAATACACTGACTGTGACCTATTGCTTAAATAGCTTTCAAAAAGTTTGCAGTGGTACACCTCTAATGCCATTATGTTTCAAGTTTATCCGCCAATATACGATGGTTTAAAGAGTCAAAGGCCTTTGATAAGTCGAGAAATAGCCCGACTACATGATGTTTTTTTTCCAAGTACTTGTAGACACTATTTGTGAATTGTATTATTCCTGACCTCTGTTGAATGGTATGCCCGAAAACCATGTTGGTATTTAGAAAGTATTGATTATTTTCTAAGTAATTAATCAAACGGGTTGCAATGACTTTTCGAATATTTTGCTGAAAGCTGGTAGTATGGAAATGGGGCGATAATTGTTAATGTCATTATTACTGCCCGATTTGTATATTGGAATCACTTTGGGCCTTTTTTAGTCTGTCGGGGAAAATTCCTGTTCTTAAAGAGAGGTTGATTATGTGAGTCAGTGGGGTTGACAATAAAGTTGATGTGTGTTTTAATATTCTTGGTGACACATCGTCAATTCCGGGTGTGCTAGTTTTAAGGGCTTGTAGATATCTTTCAGTTTCAGTGGGGCTTAAAGGAGGTAGATACATAGAATACGCAGGAGAATTGATTAAGTAATTAAGGTGATTTCCATCAAGTATATTTTGGTTCTCATCTCTTTTTAGGAAGTGATCGTTAAATTTATTTGACATTTCAGGGCACAATGGTTTTAGTTCGATTTTTTGTTTCTTTGTTATGTTGGAATTTTTACCAAGTATAGAGTTAATAGATTTCCAGTGAGATTTGGATTTCCTGGTTGTCTTTTAATTGTTTTTTGTAATAGTTGTTTTTTGCTGTTCTTAGAATTGTTGTCAGCTTATTTCTATATTGCTTATACTGTTCCTTGAATGTGTATGTGTGTGTGTGTGTGTGTGTGTGTGTGTGTGTGTCAGTGTGTGTGTATTCATCTAGTTGTGTTTTACTAGTTGTCAGGCAAGTTTACTAGTGTGTTATCTAGTTATCATATGTGTGTGTGTGTGTGTGTGTGTGTGTGTGTGTGTGTGTGTGTGTGTGTGTGTGTGTGTGTGTGTGTGTGTGTGTGTGTGTGTGTGTGTGTGTGTGTGTGTGTGTGTGTGTGTGCCACCAGAGTAATGCGTATGCGGGGGGAGGGCAAGAGGGAACGCTAAACGGAGAAGTACGCATGGGGGCGGGGTGGCGATCCAGCCCGAGGTGTTTTGGAAGGAGGCGGCAGTCAACACAACACGAGGGTGGGTGACCGCTTTCTCCAGGCGCCATAGGCAGCAGAATGGGTGGCAGAATAGAGGTCAGCAAACGCAGGGAAACTAACGTACCCAGACAACATTCCTCAGCCATAGCCGCTTAAGGCATTGCTTCTGAACCGGGAGTGCGAGCGAGACCAACCTCTTGGGGGTGCGAGATGTTATGATAGACCACACCATTTATTATATCTACTTGGGAATAATCAATTCAACATAAATTCGACCAAACGAAAACTCATTGATTTTAGACGCACTTTTGCTAATTAATTGAATAAGAATGAAAAAAAGCATTCATATCTCTCTCTCTCTCTCTCTCTCTCTATATATATATATATATATTTGTATGTGTGTGTGTGTATGCATGAGATCGATTCAGGGCTCCCAGGGTAATTTAAAACGGTACTTTACCCACCCCCTACTTCTGAGCTAGTGCTCAGAAGTAGGGGGTGCGAGGAATAGTTGGGAATCGCTGGAGGCGGAGGAAGTGCATGAAAGTTGGGAGTCGCTGGAGGCGGAGGAAGTGCATAAAAGTTGGGAGTCTGGAGGTGCGGACCGATGGAAAGGTTAAGAACCTCTGCCTAAGGACTCATGACAGATTTCTAACGCACGCAGCCACGCACGCAATGAAGGGCTTTCTTAGCACGCAACTCCAATTAACTCATTTTATGGCTCACCTGTACGCACACGTGCCAAGTACACACACCTGCGGCGGCCATGTAAGGAGTGGAAGAAACTTTTCGTGGTGGTTGGAAAGCGGTACCCTTGTATGGTCTTCGCTCCCTTAAATGCAGGAGCTCAGTCGCTCGTTGTCAGCGTTGTCAGCACAGCATCAGCTCCTGACGGTGGGACCCTCAAGGCGACGGCAAGCGGGTAGCGGCGGTGAATGTAGAGTGAGCTAAGTGGAAGTGTGTTGTTCAGGACGTGTTTTTCAGCTTTTGCTTGGGAGTCCACGTGCGGCAGTTTGTCGGCCAAAAAGGGCAGCTAAGGTGCGTGTCCTGCTGACGAACACAATACCAATACTACCAACGAAAAACAACTTCAATAACGAGTCATCAACTAGAAAGTCGGCGTGAAGGCAGGGAAACAATAGATCGACGAACTGATTGATTCTGTTGATGACAGGCTCCTG
>JACEEZ010002066.1:12500-32500 GCA_016584305.1 Chionoecetes opilio | reverse complement strand
CGGAGAGATAGCGAGAGGAGAGAGGTAGAGGTCGAATTAGGTTAGGGTGAGGTTAGGTTAGGTTGAGGTTTGTTTAGGTTTGGGTTGAGGTTAGGTTGAGGTTGAAGTTTGTTAGCTCGGTTTTGATGGCTGGTCGAGGTTGATGTCGAGGTCAACTTCGAGGTCGACCTCGCCCTAGACCTCAACCTAACCTAACGTAAACCTCAACCTCAACCTAACCTAACCTCACCCTAACCTAACTCAACCTTGCTCTCTCTCTCTCTCTCTCTCTCTCTCTCTCTCTCTCTCTCTCTTTAAGACCTCCACCCTACTTTTATGAAACTGAGAGATTCCAACTATTACGAGTCATAATGGTACCTGTGTGAGGCTTCAGTTTAGTCATATAATACAGGAACTACCATGTGTAGGTCTAGCGGCCTCTTGTAGCTTCCTTATTTTCTTATTCACAAAGAAAGTCAAATTATTGAACTGTATGCTCAAACAACTCCTTTTGATCCTCTTTATTCTCTACTCACTAGTGTTTCTTTCTGCACGTAGCTACATGTAACAATAGCCTGTCCTCCCTTTATGCATTCAAGACTCATGTAACAATAGCCTGTCCTCCCTTCATGCGTTCAAGACTCATGTAACAATAGCCTGTCCTCCCTTCATGCATTCAAGACTCATGTAACAATAGCCTGTCCTCCCTTTATGCATTCAGGACTCGTGTAACAATAGCCTGTCCTCCCTTCATGCGTTCAAGACTCATGTAACAATAGCCTGTCCTCCCTTTATGCATTCAAGACTCATGTAACAATAGCCTGTCCTCCCTTCATGCATTCAAGACTCATGTAACAATAGTCTGTCCTCCCTTTATGCATTCAAGACTCATGTAACAATAGCCTGTCCTCCCTTTATGCATTCAAGACTCGTGTAACAATAGCCTGTCCTCCCTTCATGCATTCAAGACTCATGTAACAATAGTCTGTCCTCCCTTCATGCGTTCAAGACTCATGTAACAATAGCCTGTCCTCCCTTCATGCGTTCAAGACTCATGTAACAATAGCCTGTCCTCCCTTTATGCGTTCAAGACTCATGTAACAATAGCCTGTCCTCCCTTCATGCGTTCAAGACTCATGTAACAATAGCCTGTCCTCCCTTTATGCGTTCAAGACTCATGTAACAATAGCCTGTCCTCCCTTCATGCTTCAAGACTCATGTAACAATAGCCTGTCCTCCTTTATGCGTTCAAGACTCATGTAACAATAGCCTGTCCTCCCTTCATGCGTTCAAGACTCATGTAACAATAGCCTGTCCTCCCTTTATGCATTCAAGACTCATGTAACAATAGCCTGTCCTCCCTTCATGCGTTCAAGACTCATGTAACAATAGCCTGTCCTCCCTTCATGCGTTCAAGACTCATGTAACAATAGTCTGTCCTCCCTTCATGCGTTCAAGACTCATGTAACAATAGCCTGTCCTCCCTTCATGCGTTCAAGACTCATGTAACAATAGCCTGTCCTCCCTTCATGCGTTCAAGACTCATGTAACAATAGCCTGTCCTCCCTTCATGCGTTCAAGACTCATGTAACAATAGCCTGTCCTCCCTTCATGCGTTCAAGACTCATGTAACAATAGCCTGTCCTCCCTTCATGCATTCAAGACTCATGTAACAATAGCCTGTCCTCCCTTCATGCGTTCAAGACTCATGTAACCAATAGCCTGTCCTCCCTTCATGCGTTCAAGACTCATGTAACAATAGCCTGTCCTCCCTTCATGCGTTCAAGACTCATGTAACAATAGTCTGTCCTCCCTTCATGCGTTTCAAGACTCATGTAACAATAGCCTGTCCTCCCTTCATGCGTGTCAAGACTCATGTAACAATAGCCTGTCCTCCCTTCATGCGTTCAAGACTCATGTAACAATAGTCTGTCCTCCCTTCATGCGTTCAAGACTCATGAACAATAGCCTGTCCTCCCTTCATGCGTTCAAGACTCATAGTAACAATAGCCTGTCCTCCCTCATGCGTTCAAGACTCAGTAACAATAGCCTGTCCTCCCTTCATGCATTCAAAACTCATGTAACAATAGCCTGTCCTCCCTTCATGCGTTCAAAACTCATGTAACAATAGCCTGTCCTCCCTTCATGCGTTCAAGACTCTCACAGTAGTGGCGGCGTGTTACAGGTGGTGGTGGCGGTGCAGGGACGGGACCTCCACCGCGGCGGGCCACGATTCCCGTCTCACCCTGCACACAGCCTCCGAGACCAGGCACTACCGCAAGGCCACCTCAAGACCCCAAGACACGCGTTTGCAAGCGGTACTGTAATTCCCGGCAGTGTTGTCAACAGGGACCACAGCATGGCCTCGCAGGATGTAGGTGCCACAGGGCTGCTCAGGGACACTCCCAGCACTGCGCTTGCTAGAGAATTGAAGCTGCAATCGCTATTAAATAATGGTGAAGAGAGCCAACCTCAAGCCAAGACGTTAGTTAGGACCAGACCCTCCCGTGGCAGCCATGGTAGCGGGCGCGAGAGCAATGGGGGGACTACTTCATCTCTCGGGGACAGTTTTGGTTCTGCCATTAAAGAAGCAGTGAAGAACTTGGTTGATGGCATTCTTGCCGATGTTCAGGCCAGTATCACTAAGAACAAGCCAGTCAGCAGCACCTCAGATAACACTAACGGTGGCAGCACAGATGACTCAAGTGTCAGCATAGATGGCTCAAGTGGCAGCACAGATGACTCAAGTGTCAGCATAGATGGCTCAAGTGGCAGCACAGATGACTCAAGTGTCAGCATAGATGGCTCAAGTGGCAGCACAGATGACTCAAGTGTCAGCATAGATGGCTCAAGTGGCAGCACAGATGACTCAAGTGTCAGCATAGATGGCTCAAGTGGCAGCACAGATGACTCAAGTGTCAGCATAGATGGCTCAAGTGGCAGCACAGATGGCTCAAGTGGCAGCACAGATGACTCAAGTGTCAGCATAGATGGCTCAAGTGGCAGCACAGATGACTCAAGTGTCAGCATAGATGGCTCAAGTGGCAGCACAGATGGCTCAAGTGCAGCACAGATGACTCAAGTGTCAGCATAGATGGCTCAAGTGGCAGCACAGATGGCTCATCAAAGTGGCAGCACAGATGGCTCAAGTGTCAGCATAGATGGCTCAAGTGGCAGCACAGATGGCTCAAGTGTCAGCAAGATGGCTCAAGTGGCAGCACAGATGGCTCAAGTGGCAGCATAGATGGCTCAATTGGCAGCACAGATGGCTCAAGTGCAAACACAGATGGCTCAAGTGGCAGCATAGATAGCTCAAGTGGCAGCACAGATGGCTCAAGTGGCAGCACAGATGGCTACAAGTGGCGGAGCCAAGCACAGATGGCTCAAGTGGTGGAAGCACAGATGGCTCAAGTGGTGGAAGCACAGATGTCTGGCTAAGGTGCCGTGGAAGCACAGATGGCTCAAGTGGCAGCACAGATGGCTCAAGTGGCAGCACAGATGGCTCAAGTGGCGGAAGCACAGATGGCTCAAGTGGCAGCAGATGGCTCAAGTGGCAGCACAGATGGCTCAAGTGGCAGCACAGATGGCTCAGTGGTGAAGCACAGATGGCTCAAGTGGCAGCACAGATGGCTCAAGTGGCAGCACAGATGGCTCAAGTGGCAGCACAGATGGCTACGAGTGTGGAAGCACAGATGGCTCAAGTGGTGGAAGCACAGATGGCTCAAGTGGTGGAAGCACAGATGGCTCAAGTGGTGGAAGCACAGATGGCTCAAGTGGTGGAAGCACAGATGGCTCAAGTGGCAGCACAGATGGCTCAAGTGGCAACACAGATGGACGAGTGGCCTCTCCGTTCGTGGAAGCACAGATGGCTCAAGTGGCAGCACAGATGGCTCAAGGTGGCAGCACAGATGGCTCAAGTGGTGCAGCACAGATGGCTCAAGTGGTGGCAGCACAGATGGCTCAAGTGGGCAAGCACAGATGGCTCAAGTGGGAAGCACAGATGGCTCAAGTGGCAGCACAGATGGCTCAAGTGGCAGCACAGATGGCTCAAGTGGTGGAAGCACAGATGGCTCAAGTGGCAGCACAGATGGCTCAAGTGGCAGCACAGATGGCTCAAGTGGCAGCACAGATGGCTCAAGTGGCAGCACAGATGGCTCATGTGACAGAGGTCGGCAGCACAGATGGCTCAAGTGGGAAGCACAGATGGCTCAAGTGGCAGCACAGATGGCTCAAGTGGCAGCACAGATGGCTCAAGTGGCGTGCAAGCACAGATGGCTCAAGTGGTGGCAGCACAGATGGCTCAAGTGTGGCAGCACAGATGGCTCAAGTGGCAGCACAGATGGCACAAGTGGTGGAAGCACAGATGGCTCAAGTGGCAGCACAGATGGTTCAAGTGGCAGCACAGATGGCTCAAGTGGCAAGCACAGATGGCTCAATGGGCAGCAGATGGCTCAAGTGGAAGCACAGAGGCTCAAGTGAGTCAGGTAAGCACAGATGGCTCAAGTGGCGAAGCACAGATGGCTCAAGTGGCAGCACAGATGGCTCAAGTGGCAGCACAGATGGCTCAAGTGGCGAGCAAACAGATGGCTCAAGTGGCAGCACAGATGGCACAGTGGCAAGCACAGATGGCTCAAGTGGCAGCACAGATGGCTCAAGTGGCAGCACAGATGGCTCAAGTGGCAGCACAGATGGCTCAAGTGGCAGCACAGATGGCTCAAGTGGCAGCACAGAATGGCACAGAGGTGGGGAAGCACAGATGGCTCAAGTGGGAAGCACAGATGGCTCAAGTGGTGGAAGCACAGATGGCTCAAGTGGCAGCACAGATGGCTCAAGTGGCAGCACAGATGGCACGAGTGGCGGAAGCACAGATGGCTCAAGTGGACAGCACAGATGGCACAAGTGGTGGAAGCACAGATGGCTCAAGTGGCAGCACAGATGGCTCAAGTGGCAGCACAGATGGCTCAAGTGGCAGCACAGATGGCACAAGTGGCAGCACAGAGGGCCCGTCACAAGGTGGCAGCACAGATGGCCACAGGGATGGAAGTGCACAGATGGCTCAAGTGGCAGCACAGATGGCTCAATGGCAGCACAGAGTGGCGCAAGTGGCAGCACAGATGGCTCAAGTGGCAGTACAGATGGCTCAAGTGGCAGCACAGATGGCTCAAGTGGCAGCAGATGGCTCAAGTGGCAGCACAGATGGCTCAAGTGGTGCAGCACAGATGGCTCAAGTGGCAGCACAGATGGCACAAGTGGCGGAAGCACAGATGGCTCAAGTGGCAGCACAGATGGCACAAGTGGCGGAGCACAGATGGCTCAAGTGGCCAGGCACAGATGGCTCAAGTGGCAGTCACAGATGGCTCAAGTGGCAGCACAGATGGCTCAAGTGGCAGCACAGATGGCTCAAGTGGCAGCACAGATGGCACAAGTGGTGGAAGCACAGATGGCTCAAGTGGCAGCACAGATGGCACAAGTGGAGGTGGCAAGTGCACAGATGGCTCAAGTGGCAGCACAGATGGCCAAGTGGCAGCACAGATGGCCAGTGGCAAGCACAGATGGCTCAAGTGGCAGCACAGATGGCTCAAGTGGCAGCACAGATGGCTCAAGTGGCAGCACAGATGGCTCAAGTGGCAGCACAGATGGCTCAAGTGGCAGCACAGATGGCTCAAGTGGTGCAGCACAGATGGCTCAAGTGGCAGCACAGATGGCTCAAGTGGCAGCACAGATGGCACAAGTGGCAGCACAGATGGCTCAAGTGGCAGCACAGATGGCTCAAGTGGCAGCACAGATGGCTCAAGTGGCAGCACAGATGGCTCAAGTGGCAGCAAGATGGCTCAAGTGGCAGCACAGATGGCTCAAGTGGCAGCACAGATGGCTCAAGTGGCAGCACAGATGGCTCAAGTGGCAGCACAGATGGCTCAAGTGGCAGCACAGATGGCTCAAGTGGCAGCACAGATGGCTCAAGTGGCAGTACAGATGGCTCAAGTGGCAGCACAGATGGCTCAAGTGGTGGCAGCAGCAGATGGCTCAAGTGGCAGCACAGATGGCACAAGGGGTGCAGCACAGATGGCTCAAGTGGCAGCACAGATGGCTCAAGTGGAGCACAGATGGCTCAAGTGGCAGCACAGATGGCTCAAGTGGCAGCACAGATGGCTCAAGTGGCAGCACAGATGGCACAAGTGGTGGCAGCACAGATGGCTCAAGTGGCAGCACAGATGGCTCAAGTGGCAGCACAGATGGCTCAAGTGGCAGCACAGATGGCTCAAGTGGCAGCCACAGATGGCTCAAGTGGCAGCACAGATGGCTCAAGTGGCAGACAGATGGTTCAAGTGCGCACAGATGGCTCAAGTGGCAGCACAGATGGCTCAAGTGGCAGCACAGATGGCTCAAGTGGCAGCACAGATGGCTCAAGTGGCAGCACAGATGGCTCAAGTGCACGTGGAGTGAAGCACAGATGGCTCAAGTGGCAGCACAGATGGTCATCACAAGTGGTAGTGGCAGCACAGATGGCTCAAGTGGCAGCACAGATGGCTCAAGTTGGCAGCACAGATGGCTCAAGTGGCAGCACAGATGGCACAAGTGGCAGCACAGATGGCTCAAGTGGCAGCACAGATGGCTCAAGTGGCAGCACAGATGGCTCAAGTGGCAGCACAGATGGCTCAAGTGGCAGCACAGATGGCTCAAGTGGCAGCACAGATGGCTCAAGTGGTGGCAGCACAGATGGCTCAAGTGGCAGCACAGATGGCTCAAGTGGCACACAGATGGCTCAAGTGGCAGCACAGATGGCTCAAGTGGCAGCACAGATGGCTCAAGTGGCAGCACAGATGGCTCAAGTGGCAGCACAGATGGCACAAGTGGTGGCAGCACAGATGGCTCAAGTGGCAGCACAGATGGCTCAAGTGGCAGCACAGATGGCTCAAGTGGCAGCACAGATGGCTCAAGTGGCAGCACAGATGGCTCAAGTGGCAGCACAGATGGCTCAAGTGGCAGCACAGATGGCTCAAGTGGCAGCACAGATGGCTCAAGTGGCAGCACAGATGGCTCAAGTGGCAGCACAGATGGCTCAAGTGGCAGCACAGATGGCTCAAGTGGCAGCACAGATGGCTCAAGTGTGGCAGCACAGATGGCTCAAGTGGCAGCACAGATGGCCAAGTGGTGGCAGCACAGATGGCTCAAGTGGCAGCACAGATGGCACAAGTGGTGGCAGCACAGATGGCTCAAGTGGCAGCACAGATGGCACAAGTGGTGGCAGCACAGATGGCTCAAGTGGCAGCAGATGCCAGTGCAGAGAGCTCAAGTGGCAGCACAGATGGCTCAAGTGGCAGCCAGATGGCACACGACAGATGGCTCAAGTGGCAGCACAGATGGCACAAGTGGTGGCAGCACAGATGGCTCAAGTGGCAGCACAGATGGCACAAGTGGTGGCAGCATAGATGGCTCAAGTGGCAGCACAGATGGCACAAGTGGTGGCAGCACAGATGGCTCAAGTGGCAGCGCAGATGGCTCAAGTGGCAGCACAGATGGCACAAGTGGCAGCACAGATGGCTCAAGTGGCAGCACAGATGGCACAAGTGGCAGCACAGATGGCACAAGTGGCAGCACAGATGGCACAAGTGGCAGCACAGATGGCACAAGTGGCAGCACAGATGGCACAAGTGGCAGCACAGATGGCACAAGTGGCAGCACAGATGGCACAAGTGGCAGCACAGATCGCACAAGTGGTGGTAGCACAGATCGCACAAGTGGTGGTAGAACAGATCGCACAAGTGGTGGTAGAACAGATCGCACAAGTGGTGGCAGCACAGATGGCTCAAGTGGCAGCACAGATGGCTCAAGTGGCAGCAGCACTAGTACTAATGACAGCACAAGCAGCAGTAGTAGCAGCACAAGCAGCAGTAGTGTCAACACCAGCAACACTAGCAGCAGTACAAACAGTAACACGGACAGCACTAGTAGCAGCAATATGAACTCCTAAGTGGATGGAATAATTGACAGCATCACAGCTCCCGATGACGCCGCAGTGGACGCCCTGTCTGAGGCCATCGAGAGTATGGTCAAGAGCCAGATTGCCTCTGCATCTTCAGGTTGAAATCCCTAGGCCATGACTCAGGGTAGGGCAGAAAGAGGCAAGTGATCAAAACTGCCTCTGTGTGGAAGGGTAATAGCTCACACACACCTACATGAGGTGAGTGGCAATGTTCACCTGAGGAGTGAGCCACGTGGCACCAAATCACTGCACTCTTCCTAACTCCTGGGAACAATGCACAGGTTTCCATGACAAAGCTCGCATGAAGTTTTTCAGACATAAATTCCAAGAATCATCTCGATAACAAATTGTGGAAGTACTGTCTGCATCTACCACAGGATTTTCAACCGATTCTTTTTCTTTTCAAGACCTCACAGAGCAGCTTGCCAATCAGGGACTTCCTGTGCACCATAACACTCCTTGCCATGCCCTCCACAGGTGAATCATTGCTACCATAAGTCACGCCCTTCCAAAGCATCTTTCGATATTATTATATTGTTTTCACATATATCACCAGCCTTTATATTTCAAGTGACAGAAAAAACAGAGTGTGATTGTTCCCTTGATCTCAGAATAATTGACCAAGATAAAATGTTCCGCCATATATCTTAAGTAATTTGTATTTGTAGGTGTGTAGACTGTGGTGGTCACAATAGATATGTCCACAATGTGTGTGGCGTGTCCGCGACCTTCTGAGTGACAGCCTCTTTGCTCCTACTTTGAGAATAGTTATCCACATGTTGTGAACTCTTACTCAATAGTTTGCTTTCAAATTACTTGTACTATTATTTATTACTGTACTTATTACTGTTATTTAATATATGTAGTTAATGTGTTGTTTTAAGTCTTATGTAGTTTATAAGATGTTTGTTTATTGGAATAGCTTTCAATAGGTCTTAACATATGTATGTACTTCAAAGTTTATGGTGCAGGTACAAAATGCATTACTTGTCAGTCTTTCCATTGTGTTATTTTGAAAATTAGTCTGTTGCACTTATTTATTGCATTGCTTATTTAAATAAACCAATTTATACTGCCCTTTTTCTTCCTCTCTTATCACTTTGTTGAGTGTTCTCATTACCCACAATACTGGCTTGACCCATCACCTTGGACTGAACGGACCCCAGCAGCCCAGCCGGGATCCATCATGACACCCACACTCCCTGCAGCAGCCATCAATAGCCACGAGTCCTTGATTACCTCTACCACTCCTGACCTGTGGTGGGGTGGGGTGCGCTAAGGTTTCTAACAGTTAGTGACCATCAGCAAGACTTGAGGCATCAGGGCTCACTACTGCAAGGGGATAGTTACCTTCTGCTACATGAACAAATTTACATACTACACAATGGACTGTATGGAGTTTGTATTTGAGATTGACTATTGCCTCACAACTATAAGTCCTACAAGGCTACAGTATAGCCCCTCGACATCCACACAGTGCCCACACCTACACTATACATGGTACTATGCCCATATGCACAGACAGTTGACAATCACTACTCGTACATACCATCAACCTGTGTCGTTATGTCCAACCCTACCTAACACTACATTCTTGTGGGTCATGGCAGTTCCCCATATGATGCCATACTTTACCAGTAAGACGCCTTAATCGGCGAAGGACGAGCGATCCCGTAGAAACCCGATAGCAAGGAAATTTGTCTGCTGTCATCGGTACAGCCGTTTCTCAGCTATAGCAAGATAACGTTGTCTGACACCCCTAACGCAGCACGCGCCATGCTGACCCCTCACGTGAGACAAAACATGTCAAGCACATATAGGGATTGAATGGGGCTATCAGATGGCGAAGACCGCTTGTCAATCGGAAGCGGGATTCCAAAGATATAAGCTCCTGAAAAACGTGATGGTCGGTCGGTCGGTCGGGTCGGGTCGGCCGCTTATATGAGAAAAATCCCGTATCCAGCGAGGACTCGCGAGCGCTTTGCGCTCGCTCGTAATTACTGGCATTTCCTTAGTCATCCTTAACCAGGGTGACATCATTGAGCCCGGGTCCCACTATGAGGTTACGTCATTACGTCAGGTCAACAAACGTTAAGAGAAAATTGCCTGACACTGGTTGACACGGGAATTTTTTCGCGTCAACTCATATCAGCCTGATCGCCACGTCAGTGACGTTAATGCCTCGTCAGCCACGTCAGACAAAGACGGAGCCACGACACTGCCACGTCACGTGTCCAGGGTAACTGACGTGGGATGATGCAACAATTTTTTGACGTTTTCAAAAATTGCGCCACGTCAGGAACGAGGCCTCGTCAGCCTGCATTACCATAAAAGTCAGGACCACGTTAAGTCGTGTTTTTACCTCGTCAACCCGGGTTATCATAACACGAGTTGACGCGGCCCCATAACTTCATAGTGGGAGCCGGGCTTTACTTACAGCCTCCATTGGCATCCTACATCCATGAGGGCAACAAAGAGACATCTACACACCTGAATGATCCTCTATGACCTATGATCCACCTGACCTCTTGCCTAGTCCACAGGAGGAGGAGAGCCATTCCTTTGTAGCTTAGGGAGGAGGACAAAGGCTGTATAACTGCCACAGATCAAAGGCCTTTATTGTTACTTCTCTCACTGCTGTCTTCCTCCCGTCAAGCTGGTCATGCATCCACCTCTGCTGCCCTGGGTGGGTGACGGGTGGTGGGGCTTAAAGGGATGAAGGGTGGAGTGGAGGAGAGTACATGTGGATACAAGGGTTGTCAAATTATATTAGCTGCTGCCTACCTCACAGCTAAATAAAAGGACTAAGTTACAAATGGAATAATCAGTAAAACAGGTTGGTGTGAAAGTCCTTGTTAGCCTCCATGGTGAAGGCAATGCAGTGGTGCCAACAGGTAGAGGTAGAGGTGGTGAACACATGCATCACATAATAAGTTACAATTTGCATTTGCCACTTAAGTCCTTCACGCCCAATCATTTCCATGTAGTAGGTGTAAAAAATCGTCTGTAGTATATAAATTACAATGTATTGAATATTGACCTAACTTACCTACGTGCCGCCAAGTCTAAACAAGGTTATAGAGAATATTGATTATATTGCTTAAAATCGTCCTCTACTATCGCAATTAAATCGAATTACGTTTCTCTGACCTGCAGGGTTAAAGCTCCACAACAAAAAACAAGCCAGTAAATTCACAATTTAAATGACAATTCACCATACTCCTTGACATACCGATCTTGTTAGAAATTTATCAACTTTTATATTTAATATGCATAAAACGTTAAGTTGTATAAGGTATTTATGTGAATGAACTGCTCTGAGTTTTGTGTCACCCCCACATGTTTGGGAGAAGCCCTTGTGTGAAAAAACGGAAAAATAAAAATTATCTGTATTCTCAACTAGTTAAATTCGCATTCATGTTAGTTTGAAGAGTCCATGGCTGAGATGTGTTCCTTCCTTCGGCTCCCTTGAGGCCCAGAACGTAATTTCCATTGTAATTTGGGTGCCATTAGACGACTTTTAGTGACTATAAGCAATATTTTATAGCTGTGACCTGTTTAGTATCCTTGTCCACTAACTAATTTGGTATATTCAGTTACTTTTCGTAATTTTATGGCTGACAACAGACGATTTTTTATAGCAAAGGAAAGATCTGGGCGTGAAGGGGTAAGGTTTTATTTGAGTTCAAGATTCATTTTCATATTTTCATATGTTTTGATCAAAGGTAGCAGCTGTGGTATAATTCTGAGGTATGATTATAAGACTGTTCTCTTCTTGTTGCCAGTATATATCTGAACAAGGCATCCAATTATGTACGGTACTTTAGTTCCCCCCATCACCCAACCATGTTTCTGCGAGGCTGTATAAATCTAAGCTCCAGAAAGTTAAGGTAACCAAGTCTTAACAAAGTTCACTGCTTCTTAAGATGTTTAATTAGATATTCACCACACTGCACAAGTGCCACATTAACATTATATATTTTGGTGACAAATGCACACACATATACATCACTTCCTACTAGCCCGTAAAGTACGAGAAAGAAACGGTTACGTGATACGAGGAGTAAAGTTACACTTCTCCACATGCCCTATGATACAAAGATGAAAAATGGCTTACATAAAATATCAATCATTAAATTAATAATTTACTGCAATTCTCATCAGGTTCTGAATGCACTTAATGATTACATAGTCTCTTATACTAGGCATACATTCCTGTCGTTGATTTCCTGCTACAGCTGCACACCGAGTATAATGAGTGAGGTTAACTATGCTAAATCAACAACAAACATGCCTTTTTTTTCACACCAACACACTCTGGTGAAATAATTATCACGGAACTTAATTCTTACTAAATGACGTGAAATGAATTCATAATTTGATTGCATTCATTTTCTTAACCTTTCTTTTCTGTTACTTTCCAACTCTTCTATTTTGTAAGGACGTGGAAGACTTTTTAGAGCTGAACTTCAGTAATTAGAATACATTACTGCATTTGCTGGACTAATGCGGGACATTTCATTTTTAAATAATGGTAAAAAAAAATGAGTAGCCTACGTTCATACTTGCGCCTCACTGCCAGGTGACCGAGTGTGGCGGGTGTGAGGCGCATCACTGGCGGGTCAGGACGCGTTGTGGCGAGACGCGGTCCAACACGTATAAGTTTTATTTGTGCTGCTAACAATATCACTACAGCTGTATCACAACACAATCTAAGTCAAGCAAAATGATGTCAAACTTATGGCAGAAATATTTCAGAAGTAATATGACTGGAATGACGAGGCTCAGAACATCTCAGTGTACTCGTGTACTTCCTTCTGCCAGCAAGCAAAACTCTCACGCTATCATTACATTTCTTACATTATCCACCTTAACAACTGTGTAAGCTTTCATCCATCATTACAGATGATAAATGTACTTAGAAAGGCCAAAGATATTCTAAAAGTATCTCAAACACCAGTTGCCATTTGCAATAGAAAATAATAGAAAAAAGGTGCTACATCCGAGTTGCCAAATGTTGCATCAGAAAAGTCTCCCAGCAGCCACAGAGTCGTCACGAATCCCGCCCCCTTAGTGTATGTTGCTATCACAAACACAAGACACATTGCAGAAAGAGAATCGTAATAACGAAGCTAGCAATTGTTCCTGAGACATGTCTTTTGTGCAGTGCTTACCAAGTGGTTTTCATGTTCAACACAAAGCTTGGTCAAAGTATAAATATCAAACCTAGCAAAAACTCATCAAAGTTTCAAAAAGTTTTGAAAATATTCAAAAAATATTCAAATCTTTGAAAATATATTAAATCATCTTTAAAAACTCCATCTACAAAAGATATACTGTACTTTCCACCATGACTGTTACTTGAGTCATACGTCCCCCCCCCCCCATGTACACAAGAAAGCCTGCCTTTACCACTCAGTCACACGAGCCGTCGGGCCACCCGTCGCGCCACCGCTCATTGACGCGCCCACAGTCAAAGATTGGCTTGTCCAGCTTCCTGTTGACCTCGTTGTGGGCCTCACAGAACCACCGGGACAGGCTGCTCTGGGACTCCACCGCGGGGGTGTTGGTGTTCAGCCTGAGGGAGGGAGAGAGGATCAAGCTTACAGTACTGGACCTGAGGGAGGGAGGGAGGATCAAGCTTACAGTACTGGACCTGAGGGAGGGAGGGAGGATCAAGCTTACAGTACTGGACCGGAGGGAGGGAGGGAGGATCAAGCTTACAGTACTGGACCTGAGGGAGGGAGGGAGGATCAAGCTTACAGTACTGGTAGCCAGACACAGCCACCTCTATAACAGCCTATGAGTCTGAAGGTGGGAGGGGGAAAATCTCTCTTTATCAATCATCTAACAATACTATTAAAGCAAAGTTATGTATCAAGTTGTTCATTAAGGTCACCTCTTCTACATTCCTCGGCAAAGAAACAGAAACATTGATGCCTGAGTAATGGCAGTGAGTCCACAGACTGCCACTAACCATTCCCTGAAGTCCTCGGCACATGGTGGACATGGGTAGAACTTGGAGAACAGTGAGATGAAGGTGGTCATGTCCTGGCGCTGCTGGTGGAGGGCTGGGCAGGGTAGTAGGCGGCCATGGAGTGCAGCAGCCGCCAGGAGCCCCGGCCCAGCGCCACACTGTCTGCCGGACACCCCTGCTTGGCTGCCGTGCCTGTGTGGGAGACACGAGGTACACGTGATCTTAAGAACAATATACTGATTAGAACTAATAGATCTAAAGAGGAAAATGCACAATGGAGAGAAAGATGCTGAAAAAAATGACAAAAAAAGTAATCGAGATGCATCCACAGGGATAAAATTCAAACTATTTGTTAAGAAACCTACACATTAATCTAAGAAATAAAACAGCTTACGAGTGCCCTAGCTGTACCTAACGATAAGCAGTACACTGCTGTAATATTAGCTTTATACCCATAACTATAAAGCTTCAAGTATATTTAATTATCGCAATAAATTTTTGAAAAAATACAACTTTCTGACTGATGGAAGTACAGTTTTCATTATCAGTGCATTGATGCATGGAATATCCTGGACAATAATTTAATAAATGCTGAGAATATTCATGAGTTTAAAGTTAAGACTGACCATATATTAAGATGAGACTCCCAGAGTATAACTCTTCCCGTATATCACAACTAGGTAAACACGCACGCACACACACACACACAGTCTCACCCCAGAGTGGCGGATCCTCCTCATGGTCTGTAGAGTGGCTCTGGGAACTACTAGTGGAGGGCGAGGAGCTGTTTGCCTCTGTTCCCTGCTGTCCTGAGCTGCCTGCTGCTGCTGCTGCTGCTGCTGGGGTACTGCTAGTCTGAGGAAAGGGAAAAATGACATCAGGTTTCTAGGACACATCTGGTACATAGCCTGATTACATTACTGCATTTCTAAGTGTATAATGTTCACTGGTGTATAATGCATAACCTGATTCTGAAGGAAGGAATCTTAGAAAAGATAGAAATAACATTCAATCTTAAAAGTTCTTTTGCGACATTATTAATTTCTGACGGCTGATGTAGTGTTAGAAATACTGCAAATGATTAGAGATACAAGCTGATGATGGTAAAAACTGCGAGCCTTCTAATGCTTTAAACTGCAGTAGAACCAAGCCGTCGAAAGTTATTGCTGGTATTTAATCTCTGAATGCAGAAAATCGGGTAAAAGCTGATCAAATATAAATATTGGATACTGGAACAGTCGTAGAAAATTGGAACACTTGTCGCCATGAAAAGTTGGAACACTCTTTGACGGTGACGAGAGTTCCAGGTACTTGATCAGCTGCCGTATTTTTAACCGCGGCATTGAAGGAGAAGAGTCCGCATCTTTAGCTGTGGTGTTCAAGGATATGGGCCGTATCTCTAGCCCCTCCGTAAAAAAATCCTCAAATCTATGCATAGTTTCTAACTAAATGCTATCATGAGGCAACCTTGGGTTACATTATACCTTAATCCTACCCCCTGTCACCCTGTCATGAGGCAAGGGTTACGTGACACCTTACACCCCCGTCATGTGGGAAGGGTTGAGTCATACATTATCACCCCCCCCCCCCCCTGTAATGATACAAGGGTTGCGCCACACCTTATACCCCCTTGTCATTAGGTACCGTAGATAACACTATAGTCGCCAGTCACTTGCCACTGCACTAATGTCGCCAGGCACAATATATTATGAATTTTAGCATCACTACAGACTTATATGTGTCACTGAAGAGGCATGCACAGTAGTTTATATTATGTGCATCACACTACATGCCTTCAGTGGCACATAAAAGTCTGTAGTGATGCTAAAATTCGTAATATATTGTGCCTGGCGACATTAATGTAGTGCCAAGTGACTGGCGACTATAGTGTTATCTACGGTAGGGGCTGGGTCATACATTACCCCTCCCCCCTGTCACGAGGCAAGGGTTACATCATATCCCCCCCTGTCACAGTCATGAAGCAAGGGTAACACCACAACCCCTCCCCCCTGTCACCCTGTCACGAGGCAAGGGTTACATCATACCTTACCCGGCGTGGCAGAAGGCTCACCCCCTAGACTCCCCCGCTGACTCCTCATCCACGACCTGAAGTCAGTGCACGTCCGACACGGCTTCTCTGCAGGCGTGGCGTGAGGCTCCATGTCGGCGGGAGTCTGCTTGCCACCAGTCATGTCTCAGGGGCACGGGAGGCACGGCGGTACGGAAGGGAGAATACAAGGTCGTTCCGGTGTCTGGTGCCTCAATTCACACCTAATTCGTCTCTTCCTTAGTATTTACTGGTCTTTAATACTCCTCTACAGCTGGTTTCTTGTCGTGTATGTGTTTCTTAAGCGCACGTATGATGTGAGATTCTTATTTCTTCTCGTTTCCTGAACTTTCCTCCTTTTTTCACCGGCTAAATTGCCAATGTTGTGGCTGCGTTGCGTCACCCTGCTGATGTTGTTGATGATTGATTGTTGGTGAGTCTCGACATTCTTGTTTGGTAACGGGGTAACAATTATTTATTTCCTCCTCCCTCAACTCTTTTCAACTTTTACTTTTTCTTCTTCTTCATTTTTATGTCCTCCATTTCCTATTTCATATATTTCCTCTCCTCTTTTATCATCTCCGTCGTTTCATTTGATTCTCTCTCTCTCTCTCTCTCTAAGAAAATGAGGAAGCTACAAGAGGCCGTGAGACCTACACGAGGTAGTTCCTGTTACCTAACACTACTTACATCCACCTTTCATCCCCATCCATGAACCTATCCAGCCCCCCTTTAAAGCTCCCCAATGACTCCGCACTAACTACCTGTCTACTGAGACCATCCAGTCATTCACCACCCTATTTGTGAACCAGTTTTTCTCTATTTCTTTTTTAAATCTACGCTTTTCCAGCTTGAATCCGTTACTTCTTGTTCTACCCTGGTTAATAGCCGTAAGAACTTTTCCTACCTCTCCTTTATTACATCCCTTTATCCACTTAAAAACTTCTATCAGATCGCCCCTTACTCTGCGTCTCTCGAGTGAGTGTAACTTTAATAGCTTCAATCTCTTCTCATAACTAAAGTTACGCATCCCTTGAATAATTTTGGTCATCCTTCTCTGCACTGATTCTAACAAGGCTATATCCATCCTGTAATATGGAGACCAAAACTGAACTGCATAGTCTAGGTGAGATCTGACTAGAGCCAGATAAAGCTTTAGAATAACTTTCGCACTTCTACTTTTAACACTTCTGGTAATGAATCCTAATACTCTATTAGCTCTATTTCTAGCCTTAAAACATTGTTTCCTAGGTCGGAGGTCTGGGCTCACTCTCACTCCAAGATCTTTTTCACCTTCTGATCTTTTCAGTGATACATTGCGTATGATGCATCTATTACCAGGTTTTTTTTTCTACCAACATTCATAACGCTGCACTTATCAATATTAAATTCCATCTGCCATCTGTCTACCCACTCATTAAGTTTATCTAAGTCTCCCTGCAATATGTTTACATCAGACTGTGATCTAATAATCCTACCCACCTTAGTATCATCAGCAAACTTGCTGATATCACTGCTAATCCCACTATCCAAGTCGTTGATAGTAAATAAAAAATAGTAATGGACTACTATTTTTTATTTACATCAACGACCCGGACAGTGGGATTAGCAGTGATATCCAGCATCTCTCTCTCTCTCTCTCTCTCTCTCTCTCTCTCTCTCTCTCTCTCTCTCTCTCTCTCTCTCTCTCTCTCTCTCTCTCTAAGGTCAGCTTTCATTAACCTTCAAAAACATTTACTTCTCATCTCACTAATGTTGAGGACGAATATAATAAAATTAGAAAAACAAAACTACAAAAATTATGAAAACAAAAAATACAAAAGAGGGTTGGAAATGGTGAAGGCATGATAACGAGAAAGGAAGAGGAAGTTGGTATGAATGTATGACGAATATAGAGGCACAAGGGCGTAGGGGAAGAGGAGGACCGAGGGAGAGGTGGATCCATTGCATGAAAAACAAGATATGAGTGAGAAGAGACAAGGCATCCGCGGCAAATTTTTCAAAGAGGATGGCAAAAGGAAATACTCTCAATCATAAATACTGCTTAAAATCAGTATTCCTGGGCCCTCGGTTAGATGGGATTCGAAATAATGAATTGCTTAACCCTTTTACACCCAGATCTTTCCTTGGCTATATAAAATCATCTGTTGTTAGCCATAAAATTACGAAAACTAACTTAATATACCAAATTAACTAATGGACACTGGACAAGTATACTAAGCAGGTCTTATCTATAAAATATTGCTTATATTCATTAAAATTGTCTAATGGTAGTCAAATTACAATGAAAATTACGTTCTGGGACACAAGGTTTTAAAATAGTATCTCTGGGTCCTCGGTTAGATGGGATTAGTAGTGAGTGGAGGCTAGTAAATTTTAGCACTCCTTAATGACTTATCGATGAAGATGGATAACAGCCTAACTTTTGACATACTTTGAGCGTCTGTGAGCAGGAAATTAACACAACCCTATGCAAATTACGGGTATTTAAGGGAATCCAAATAGCCAGACCTGTGCCATTAGCTATTATTATTATTATTATTACTATTATACGCTATTATTATGAACGTAGGAAGAACTGAAGGCAAAGAAGACTGAGTGAGGACAAGAGTGGGAGGGATGCGAGGGGAAGGACGGGGTGAAGAAAAATAATCCTCGCCTCCTCCCGTATCCTCTGCACAGTAAAGAGCAAAAATAAAACTTTCGCGGATAATTTTGATGGAAATAATAACAAAAATAAACGAGTCGGCAGTTAGCGCGTGACAGACACATAATGACCGTCGTTATCTCGAGCCATTAACTTAATCAGCAGCATTTGGCGAAGTTCTGCAATCTTAGCAAGAAGGAAGGAAGGAAGGAAGAGATGGATGCGTTCCTTCTTCCCTTTCCACGTAAGAGGGATGAGAGAAGGGAGAGGGAGTAACGGATTCAAACTAGAAAAGCGTAGATTAAAACAAGAAATAGGGAAAACTGGTTCACAAATAGGGTGGTAATGATTGGAATGGACTCAGTCGTCAGGTAGTTAGTACAGAGTCAATATGGAGTTTTAAAAGGACTGCTTTATGGATGGGGATGAAAGGTGGATGTAGGTAATGTTAAGAACAAGAACTACCACGTGTAGGTTTCCGCGGCCTCTTGTAGCTTCCTTATTTTTGTGTGTTCATATGAGGGTATGGAAAATCATAAAAAAAAATTGTGATAAGTATTTGATAATCACTCCTTGTTTTCCTTAATCATCTATTGAGTAAGTGTTTTGTTTTGTTTTGTTTTACATCACAAAGGACTGGCCAAGGGAAAGGAGGGAAAAAAAAAACAGAAAGAGAGTTCCAGAGTTTGAAGGGGATGAAAGAGTGAAGATTTTTTTACTTGATTTATCTTCCTCCATTAAGTAATACGGTGATATAAGGTAATGCAGTAAAGATTGGGAGCATCAAATGAAGTCTAGGAGCGTGTAGCGATCTGGAAGCTTGCTATGGAATCCAAGTGTTAGTATAACGAGAGCGATAAATTAAAAGGATATTAGGATCATGAGCGTTCATGTCCGTGTTATTGGAGTGTGCTTTTGGTTATTTTTGTTTCTTTTGTTTAATTCTGCGCGAAAGACATAAAAGATGGAAATTACAAAGGAAGCATAATGTAAAGGGAAACATGGCGCCTTAACCTCTGTGATGCTAAATGAACTGTATGTTTCATTGTAATTTTTGTTCTAATTCTTTTATAACTTAGCGATAAGTATAAAGGGAGTATAATTCAATGCAAGCCATATACAGTCGAGACATGTCCTTAACTCCTTGAGGCCCATCGTAATTTCACATTGTAATATAACAACCATTCGACGATTTTAATGAACATAAACAATATTTTATAGATATGACCTGATAGTAGGCTACCCTTGTCCACTAGCTAATTTGGTATATTAAGTCACTTTTCGTAATTTTATGGCTAACAACAGACGATTTTATATAGCCAAGGAAAGATCTGGGCGTGAAGGGGTTACATGTCTGCGAACATGA